>OZ025293.1:341440590-342040590 GCA_964019185.1 Maratus speculifer
GTGGTAAAATTTTACTAAATATCACTTTTAGGACCGGGGGACCGTATAAAAATTTAATTTTTCATAATTATTTAACAAATAATTTTTTTGACCTAAATCGCTTTAAAAAATACTTCTTTACCTTTTTAAAACATTTTTGCAATTGGAATTATATGACTACAATGAACGGTTTAGAAATTAGCAATTGGCCACCGTTGAGAGTGGACACATTGTATATGTAAAATCCTGAATGTGAAAAATGGGATACCTGTCCTGCACTGTAGTTTAATTAAGCACCCTATAACCCCTTGCTGATCTCCAATTTGAAGCATCTTAGGAACAATATGCAATGGACTGATCCAACTGTTTTTAGAATGTCTACAAACAACTTTCTCTAGCATATAATCAAATTCCTGTCTGTCTATTTGGTGTTGCACTGAATGTAACCGATGAGCTCTAGTCATAACAAGGGGGATGGGCAACAATAGGGATAAAATGGATTGTATCACGTTTTTTGATTTGATTGTCCATATTATTCAACTGGGTTAATTTTATTGAATACATACATTGAATATTGTGGGCTTGATATCAGGCATCAGCTTATAAGTCATCGTCAATATACAGAGACGAAATAGCACAAGGAAATTTACACCATAGAATTACAGCTAGGATTTCCACAAAGAGTGTGCAATGGTGCCAGCAGGAGTCAAACCTGCAACCCAACTATGCTCTCAAAGGACTAAAGGTGTGGGGTGATTTATCCACTCAGTCACAGTGGGCCATTAACTGGGTAATCTTGTATTTTTTACCAGTCCTATATGTTCAGAATCATCAATAGTCTTAACTGGGATATCATACAGAGTTGTGCGACCACAAGCAGTAATATTAGTCACCGTTTCTACTAAATAACGCTTTCTTTAATCAACCACTATATCAAAATGTTCCAAAAAATTGGCACCAGTACTCTGTATAGTTACCAGTATGTCTATACCAAGTACTGGTGTATAATACCTAATTGTATTATATTAGGTATGTTTATGTGAACATGACTGTATAATACCGATTATACCTAAATGTATGATCATTTTTGATGGTTACTCTAACAAAGTTTATAATGCAAAAATGGACAAAAGAACTCATCAATATTCATAAATTGTAACTCCCAACATTGATTTTAAAGAAGAAATGAATGCTTCAAATAGTCAAGAATTTTTTTTTTAATCTAATCATCAAAATAAGACATCTCACATATATGATCATGGAGAAATTAATGGAGAAAGGTTTCAAAGCAAAACAAGCAGAAGATTGTGCTGACACATTAATTGTTAACACAACTATTTAAGTAGCAAAGTCTGGTGCACTTGCTGCTGTTGTTGGCAATGATGTTGAGTTGCTCATATTGTTGACTGCTTTAGAAACTCCAGAGACAGAAATATTTTTTATTAAACCTGCAAGAGGAAGAATTGCCACCACCATGTTCGTCTCACTGTCTCAACAATGATGTTCTGAATGATCATATATTGTTCCTTCACACTCTCTCAGGTTATGACTCTACATCAACAATGTTTGGGAAAGGTAAAATGTCGCTGGCCAAATTTTTAAAACAGGAAGAAGATCATAACAAGTATCCCAAAATTTCTAAGGCAGGATAAAAAAATTTCTTGCTTTATATGGTGGTAAAGCAAAAATGTCTGAAAACAAGAACTGCCAAGTATATTTCAAGAAATGAGTTCCTGTTGGTAAAAAAAACCTTTCTTCATTGCAGCTTAATGAAGGTGCAGCTAGACTGCATAGTAGGGTGGGCCGAAAAAAACTTTTTTTTTATTTTTGATTATGGCGGGTGCGGAAAAGTGGCCACTGGTGGCACTCAGTTCACACAAAAAATTTGAGATTTTTTGGACTTTTCCTTACCCTGCCGCAAATGGCTTGAAAATTTGCAAAAATGCTGATTTTTGAACTTTTTTAGCTAAAAAGTTAAAAATGTTAAATTAAATTTATTTTGGTTGTATTTACTTGAAAAGGCATCTTTAACGTACCAAATGCTTAAATAAGTTCTGATAATGCATTATTTAATTGCTAAGTGTATTTTAAATAAGCCGATTTTCATAGCTTTTTTACGTATAACAGGCAAAATATGTATTGATTTGAATCGTTCGTTAATTTCTCTCTTATTTATGTTCTTTGGTCTTTAAATTTTTTCTATGCGTCAAAGGTCATATATTTGGGCAGCGGAGAGCAGAGTAACTCAAAAGCAAAGCTGGAAGGTGAGAAAGGGGTGAAACAGGACTCTAAGCGTGCGCAATGCCTCATCGTTATGTTGAGGGAGTGAAGGAAGATATAAAAGAAAAGAGAAAATTGCTATAAGAGATTGTTATTATTTTACCATGCTCAAAATCTGAGAAATTTGTTCAGTGTGGATGTGAAATCTTTTTCTAGAGATATTCAGTACTTTTTGGATCGTTTGACGTACCATTACAGTGTTTTGTGCGTTTGATTACGACGAGCTTAGAAATGGCTATTAACCCTTTGACGGTTAAAGCACTTCTATTCATAAAATACTAAAATGATTGAATGACACCGGAATTTAAAAACAAATTTATTTCATAATATATAAATGGTTTTTTTTACGTTCTTTGTAAAATTAAAATTTTCATTTAAAAATTCCGGTGTCAGTATGGCATTTCGCAATTCAAATTAAGTGGTATTCTGGGCGCGTATACGCGCTTATAACCACGAAAGGGTTAAGAAGGTCCATGGCGATGTAAAAGACACGCGACAGAATGAAAAGTATCCTTTTTGGGCACCATGCTTGTTGAAAGACTTGCAATTGCCAACTTATTCTGATACCATACGCCACTACTACTGGTTGCGAAGCGATGTGGCAGAAAATCGAAAAATCCAATATTAGTCAATAGATGATATTATTAAAATGGTAGATGAAAAAGTTACCGAAATCAGAATAAAAGTCAGTGTTTTCCCAACGATCAATTTACAAAAAGATTAAAAACTATTAAAAGAAGCGTAGATCATTGGAGAAGTCCTGAAATCGTATGGGCTTGAAAGTAACGACAACCCGCGAAGAATTCCTACGATATGGTGAAACCTTTTAGTAGTTTTTAATCTTTTTTGTAAATTGATCGTTGGGAAAACACTGGTATGGAAGCTCTTTTTTCAGAAGCTTTTTTTCAATGGTAACTTTTTCATCTACCATTTTAATAACATCATCTATTGACTAATATTGGATTTCTCGATTTGCTGCCATATCGCTTCGCAACCAGTAGTAGTGGTGCATGATATCAGTTAAGTTGGCAACTGCAATTCTTTCAATAAGAATGGTGCCCCAAAAAGGATACTTTTCATGCTGTCGCGTGTCTTTTGCCTTGGACCTTCCTACTAGCCATTTCTAAGCTCGTCGTAATAAAATGCACAAAACACTGTAATGGTACGTCAAATGATCCAAAAAGTACCGAATCTCTCTAGGAAAAGGTTTTGCGTCCACACTGAACACATGTCGTAGGTTTTGAGCATAGTAAAATAACAATTCCTTATCGCAATTTTCTCTTCTCTTTCATTTCCTCCTTAATTCCCTCAACATTACGATGAGGCATTGCGTACTCTTTGAGTCCTGCTTTCACCCCTTCTCACCTTCCAGCTTTGTTTTTGAGTTATACTGCTGTCCGCTGCCCAAATATATGAACTTTGACGCATAGAAAAAATTTAAAGACCAAAGAACATAAATAAGAGAGAAATTAACGAACGATTCAAACCAAATACATATTTTGCCTATTATACGTGAAAAAGCTATGAAAATCGGCTTATTTAAAATACACTTAGCAATTAAATAATGCATTATCAGAACTTATTTAAGTATTTGGTACGTTAAAGCTGCCTTTTCAAGTAAATACAGCTAAAATAAATTTAATTTAACATTTTAACTTTTTAGCTAAAAAAGTTCAAAAATCAGCTTTTTTGCAAATTTTCAAGCCATTTGCGGCAGGGTAAGGAAAAGTCCAAAAAATTTCAAATTTTTTGTGTGAACTGAGTGCCACCAGTGGCCACTTTTCCGCACCCGCCACAATCGAAAATCGAAAAAAAGTTTTTTTCGGCCCACCCTACTGCATAGTTCACATGTTTATCATCAAATACAAGACTGGTTGCAATAAACAACTTCTTGAGAACTGGGGTTAACAAAATGTTCCTGATTTGCCCCAAATTGCCTTACCGTCCACACCAAAAAATTTTATTGAATCCATTTTATGTAAGGTGGTCTGGTGTAATAACGCCAAGTGCTAACATTTTGCATAATTATGAAATAATCTGGTAAATGACACCCATGTGCTCTGCGCAGAAGAGTTTTGAGTCATATAAATCGCAAAAAACAGCTTCAAGTTAATTTGTTTCATTTTTAGGTCTTATTGTTTTTACAAGCAACTAAAATTAACGCTTGATCTAAAATTTGCGAGATAAGTTTTGTGATGTGAAGACTATTTTTTTTATCCGGAAATACTTTGTTAATTACATAAATTCGTAGTACATTTCATGGATTTTCAAAATATTGTTGAAGATTTTGGATATCTTCAAGATAATTTGTAATTTAAAATGTACAGCACAATAACTATAACGGGGTAATAACGCCAATCCTTGGCATTAATACCCTGGTTGTTTCCCTACAGTAGCCAAGCTAAATCCTAAATACTGATTCAAATAAACACAGTTAAAACTATGCAATGTTTCTAATAATTCTATTTAAGCGGTCCTTTTTAAGCAAAAAGAAGCTCACGGTCTGATATTCTTTTGCCTCATCCTCCCCCTCCCCCCCACACCACACCTTTATTTTTCTTACACTTTCACAAAAAATTGAACATTTTCAATAGCTTAGAATGCAATTTGTCAATTTCTAAGTTTGTAGAGTTTGTATTTTTAGAATTGGGCAATCTACATGCAATTATTCCATCTTATTTCATAGTTTTGTTTGCATGGCGTTATTACCCATATAGGTGGGTAATAACGCCAAATAGCATTGGTCAAGAAATCACGGCATTACATTTTATGAATACATATCTGTTAAATTATTTTTATTATATAGATAGTCAATGAGTTGCTGTATCAAATCATATATTTGTTTGAAAAATACAAACTAAAACTGAGCCGTGAAAATTGGTAGAACCTTAACGTGGCGTTATTACCCCAGAGTACCTTACTTGCTCCAATGAATGTGGAAAACTACAAATGCCGAAAAAATGGATTAAAATGTTCTGATATTTGCATAAATTGTTGCAGAGTTTCATGTCACAACACAAGTAAAGTTGAATTTGAAGACAGGGAGAACATTGACAATACTCTACTCACTGCAAGGAAGGAGGAAAGTGCTACTCCTGAATTTAATGATGATATCAGAAGACAAACAGAAAATAATGAAAGTATATGAACAAAAAAGACCGGAATGTATATATAGAACATGACGAAACTGAAGCTTGCAAACGACTATTAAAGTAGTCAAATTATTGAAATTTAATTAAGCCAGTCACTATAAGTGGAATATGCTTATGGAGGGAAACCACACTAAAAATATAATGCTTTAACTCAAGGGTGGTGTATAAGCATAATGCATACATGTAAATTATAAAAATAAGCATTGCATGTATATTATATATTCACCTTCTCCATTCAAAGGTAAGGATTTTAGACCTATTTATATCCTTTCTTTAAAAGTAGCAGCTGATTTTTCCTATTTTTATACTTTTTCTTTCAAATATGTTCACTTTTTTAAATTTTTTACAGGGAAATATTGGTGTGAAACAAATGTTAATGACACTTTTTGTAGGAAATTAAATTATCTACATTTTTGTAATTGAACTTTTTTTCTAGAGGTCATTGTTTATGAGATATTTACAGAAAACAGTTTTTCAATCTCTTTAGCGCCCCGTGGAGGTCTAAGCTCACATCAGTTCGATGGGGACTTTTAGTATGTTAAACTACATACCCTAATTAGCACCTGTGCAAAAATCCAGCTTTGTTCTAATTTTTTCTGCTATTTTTACAAAAATAACTGGGCTATTTAAAGATAAAGCGATTACTTTTTAATATATTAAATGGATTTAAAAAAAAATCCATTCCTTTAAAGCATTATAGTCTGATGGCAATTCTTTAAAACAAAAATAAAAATATCAAATATTAAATTTTTTTTGTTTCAAGCATTGTCATGAAGCTTTAAGTAATACTTAATTATCATAATCAAAACACAATATTTTATTTTTATGTCATTTCTATTACATTGCATTTATATTTTTGTATTTTAACGATAAGCTTGAATGTTAGATATTTTATCATTTATTATGGAAATTATAATTTCTGTATAAAAAATAAAAATTAAATTAAAAAACAATAATTTTAAGGCAAGTAAACAAAACTGTTCTAAATTCGAAATGTTAGAGAAATTTACTTCTCTTGGCAGACACATAAAAAACTGAAAATTATTTTTTTAAAAGGTGAACTTTTCAACTTTTATCAAAACAAAGCAATTTTTCACAAATATGTTTATTGAAAAACTTTAAAATAGGAACCATACAAAACCATTTTACAAAAGAAATGTATTTGTACACAGACAGCATATGTAAGGTTTTTGAATACTGAAATAATTCATAATATTGTTACTAAACAAATGAACACAAGAAATGCTTATAAAAAAAAAGAATCAAACTTTAAAAATTATCGTCAAAGTATTTTTAAAATTGTAAAAACATTGCTATAGAATTTTTCATATATTTCAACATGAAACAAAAAAGCACCATTATGTTCAATCAATAACAAAAAATAAAGTATATGAATTAAATTTACAAATGTCATAAAACATGAACTTAATCACAGTATCACTTACAATCACATATGGATGATAATGATAATAAATATAGAATGAATTATTAACAGTATGTTAACATGGCATAAAATATACTACATCCTGATACAGGATGAATTTACTAAATCCTGATACAAGATCTATGATAAGTTTTTAAAAAATGGATTATACAGTTGAATAAATATGAGACAAACATTAAAATAAAAACTATCACAATTATGAATATCTGTTGGCAGGTACACCTGCATTAGAATTTTGTCATACAGAAGGATCCAACAAATATTCAGTATGCATATATGTATGTATATATATATATATGATGACTGTTATTCAGTCAAAAACACCTTTGTAATTCTAAATCTCACTAAAACAGGGTTCCTATTACTGATGAAATAATCATTTTAAGAGTTAAAAAAAAAACTTTCAATGCACTAAAATTAATACAAGCTTATGCACTTTAAAATTTACCAAAATGTATACATATAACTTTTATACTTCTAAATATTGCATAGTTTAAGAGGGCATAAATATAGCTACATTGCATTTTGAAATTATGTATTAATAATGTAGATACCTTCAAAATTTATGGGTAAAAATAATATTTGGTTTTTTAGAATAAGCTTCACCTTCTTTCTTAAAATAACTATTATTTACAAATTTTTTAATATAAAAATTAGCTCAGTAAGGACAATAACAAAGCCTACAATAATTTTTCTTTACAGCAAATCATGTTTATGATGAACCACTTGCTGATTTTTTAAAAAAATACTCAAAGTTTCTATTGTTTTAATACAAATTTATATTTTTTAATAGCTGGGAAATTACAAAGTTAGTCATTCAGACAAAAGATCGCACTAAACCAGGCTGTTGCTGGCCATAGTGCATAAGTCTGAAAACATAATAATAATTAAACAATATGAACTGTGTGTAATAGATCAATGCATAATTGGTTTAAAAAAGGAGATAAGAAAGGACATCATACATTATTTTATTACAAAATTACAGCAGCGAGATGAACATGTTCATGTGAGAATTTTTTAAGTGTCAAAGGAAATGGTATCTTCTAATTTTTAAAAATAAAATAAATTTTGATATTTCCATGATGATTCAGGAACAAATTACAAAAAATTTAAAAGTAACATACAAATATAACAAAATAAAAAATGTATCCATGGCAAATTTAGCTTCAAGTTTAATTTTTATCCTGTAAATAAGCTTAGCAATTCACATTTTTTGAAACAATTTTATACAGCATTTTTTCTGGTATGTTAAAATTAAATATCTCAAATGCAATTACTTGATTTTCATGGATTTGTTTTAAACATTTATGTGATATAATGAATTAAGAAATAAATGTTTTAAAATCCTCAAAATATTTTAGAAAAATAGTTTCTATAAAATATTTACAGGTGTATTAAATTATTAGTTTAAATTTCAAAGAGTTTTTGATCTATGACATAAAACTACCACCACTACTCCAATTTTAAAGACCATACAGACAAAGAAAAATTAACCTCACATAAACTATTAATAAATGCACCAGAAATTTGAAATATTTGAATGATTTAACATGATCTAAGACTAATATCTTCTATTGAGAAACAATAATATTTTTTTAATATAAACCAGAGTCTAAGCTAATAAATTTCACTTTTAAGGATCCCTCCCCATTTATAAAAAGATAAAAAACATACTTAATTTAATTTTAAATATTGAATAACTCTGGAATCACTTACAGAATTTTAGCAAAAATTTATATTTAGACTCAAAGAATTAGATTTGTTTTCTGGCACTAGCATCCAGTTTATAATTAAAAATTTTAGTTTGTTTCCATCTCAATAAGCAGATTGTTCCTAAACTTAATCTGTTTACAAAAGAAGAGAGAATTCCAAAATTAATGGCAGTTTTTACCTTTTAAATAAATTTTAACACTTACAAATTTTAAAATATTAATAGTACATTGATATTATTTATGGCATCTTTTAATGCATATGGCACTTTTTACAAGTAGATATATTATGCATAAATAACAAACATATTACATAATTTAGTTTAAAGAAGTAATTATGACAAACAATGTTTATATATAGATGCAGGATACACTCCAAAGTAGGAAAAATATGTGAAAATCTCAATGTTTAAATTAGCAGTTATTAAATGTTAAAAAAAAACTACAGTAGAGAGTAAAAAATCTGTTAGTTTAAAATCTACCAATGTCTGAAATCTGCATCCAACATGAAAATTATTTAAGCTTAAAACGCCTCAAAGCTTGAAATTTTTTCAAAAAATAATTTTTTTTTATGATCTATTTTGATTATTCAATTAAATTTGAACACAGTGGAAGAAATGCATAAAATATTTGCATTTTTAACAGAGTTATAAGCATTTATGTAACAATCACTTTCAAGGCTGCATCCATATAATTTAAACTTTAAGTTGCATTTTCTCAAAATTTAACTTTTCACAACTATCTGTAAGGTTAAAAAAATATTTGAAAAGATGGCTTATTTATTTATATATATATATATATTTTGGCATGCATATAACATCATTATTTATAGAATGATGTAACATATTTTAGATAGATTTCAAATATTTTTTATGAAAAAATAGTTGTATTTTTTAGGTTTCTGTATTTTTTGAGCTAGGACTCGAAGATGGATCTTTGGTTTACATTGCCAATGATCTATAATTTAAGCTACCTGGGCTGACAACTGGTGAGAACATTTCACTCATATAATCTTATTCTTCTCGGTTCTGAAGTATCAAATGTGATACTTTTATACCGAGGATGATATAAACTAAACTGATTTTTTTTAAATATTTTTACTTTATTTCTAAGTAGCTGAATGTTCTTACAGCACTGTTAGTATGGAAGTATTCAGGTACATTTCCCCATAAAATAAATGTTATTTCAATGCGAGTTTCCAAAATTCATTCCAGACAGTGTGTCCAAGAAAGTAAGAAATTTTCATAATTAAATTACTTAAACAATTTATAATAAAAAATTTTGAGGATTTGTACATCATTCAGTTAATTAAAATCCTTCAATTTTATATTTTAAGTGTGTTAGTGATTTTAGATCAGTCTTTGTGAACTAAGTTACTAGTCTCCAAAAGTATAAATTTCAGCAAAAGGGCTCTTCCAGTAATTTTTGGTGCCTTTTTTGTTTATGAGAAATCAATGAATGTGTATTCATAGTGTTATTTTACCACTGAAGCGGTAATTGGTAATAATGACTGGTTTGCCATGTAGACAGCTCAACATAATAGACTGCAGGTAAAGGAATTCAATTTAAGCGATGGACATGCAGATACATTTTTTTTAACATAATCATATTGATTGCTTATGTTTATCATATGAATTGAATTTTTTCAAATGAGTGGAAATATGTCCAAGCTGGGACTCGAACCAAAGTCCTTAGTTTACATTGCCAATGCTCAACAGCATGGTACTTAAGGGAGCATTGGCAATGTAAGCCAAGGATCTAGGTTTGAGTCCCGGCCTGGGCATATTTTTGTTCAGACGAAAAAATTCACTTTGTATAACATAACCAATCAATATAATTGCATTAAAAAATTAATTGTGCATTATTTTAGGAACCTTAAATTTGTGATTTCAATGACATTTAATAAACTCAGTTAAAAAATTTTAGTTCATATGATAAACATTGGCAATTAGTATGGTTATATTAAAAAGAATTAATAGTGTAGCTGCATGCCCATTGTTTATATTAAGTTCCTTTACCCGAAGTCTATTTTGTTGAGCTGCCTACATGACAGACCAGACATTATTACCAATAACCATATTTGAATGAAATATGCTTGCTGGTTGTCAGCCCAGGTAACTTAAATGGTAGAGCACTGGAAATATAAGCCAAGGATCTGGTTCGAGTCCTGGCTTGGGCATATTTTTGTTGAGTCGAAAAAAATTAACTTTGTATAACATAACCAATGAATATAATTGCATTAAAAATTTAATAGTGTGTGATTTTAGGAACCTTAAATCTGTGACTTCAGTGACATTTAATAAAATACATTGATATATGGTTGTGCTGTTTATCAGTCAAAATCAACACCAAAAATTAAAAATACCTTTGTGAATTTATGACAACTTACATTCTTAAAATACAAGAAATGATGGTAGATTTTATGCACTTCTAATAAGATTGATGCAACCCCCCCCTCTCCAATTTTTAAGGAAAATTTTGAAAAAAAAAATAATTTCTGTGAATAAGTTGAACCACATTTTTAGAAGTATATTGAAAAATAATTTGTAATCACAGATAAAAGAAAATTTTAAAATTTTCATTAAATTAGTATAATTTTTATGAAGAAACCAAGGAAGCTTCAACTATTTTGAAGCCTATTCACATCAATTGAATAGCACCTTAAAAAATCTTTAAATATCAATTCAAGTTTTATTTATGAGGAAATAAGCAACTACTTATACCGCTAAAATATATAGTATTGTAGGGCTTTTAAAGAAATATGTAGAAGCAATCTCAAATTGAACTCTTTTGAAAAAGGGAATTAAAATGGTGAAAAAAAATGCTTCTGTATTGAAGGGAATTCTTTCACAAGAGAAAATGGATGCAGAACAATCGCAGGGACATTATTGTTAATCTATTTTTTTCTCCTGTCAGTCACAGTGACCACTGTCTGCTTATATTTCTCTCTCCAACCTAGACCTGTATGCGATTACTTAAAAGAATTATCCATTAACTAATTATTTGCATTTTTTAAAAATTAACTCATGTATAAGTTAACTCCCCCCCCCCCCCATTTTGCCAAACTCCCAAATTTTGCCTAAAATTCTTCCACTTATAAACAAATAAATATGGTAATACAAAATAATGGCATCATAACATTTTTATTTTTTATAAAATTTTGTAATCTCCTTTCTGTCTGTTATTTATTTTTCTAATACAACTATGTGTACGACTGCTATTGTGAAATTTCTAAATTTATTTATATTTTAGCTTAAATGTAATAATGCTTTCTTTTATGTTCTGAAATCCATCAACTACAATCTGCACAATATTTAGACACAAGATTTGCAATTTTTTCACCCTCTACAGTATAATTTCATTGCATTTATTTATGTACAGAAGTCAGATAACTTGCAATACATCATATATTACATTAACTATTAATTTTAAAGTGTAACAACAGTTGCAAAATTACATGAAGAACAGCTAGCATAGAATCTGAGGTAGCTTTTCATGGGAACTAAAAAAAAGATTTAATACTTTTTTATGAATAACTTTGACAGTAGTTACACTGTAAATTAATCATTTGGCAAAAGATAAACTGTAAGCTGTTTTACTTGCGATTTTGCAACTTTTTTCAAACCCTTAAAATGTATAAATTTATTCAAATACATCTAGTGCTAGATCTATTTTACTAACACTTTAATAGTTTGTTTCTTCCATGGAACACAATCTGCAAAAATAATTTAACTTGTGTATTGCACTTCAATATGGCATTGCACAGAAATCTTTTTCTGCGATAAAAAAGGAAATTAATATTTAGTTGCAATTTGTTTTAATATTTAATTAGCAACCAACCATAAAAGTTTTTGAGAAATATAACATTTATGATCTAGACCACCGGACTCTGACTTCTTTAGACTAGATTTTTCTTTTTAGATTGTCAGTTTTTAAAAGCCTATAGCTCTATACAAATACTGATGTACCTTTTTATTTACATATGCAAAAGAAAAAAAAAATTGTATTCATTTCAGTATCAATTATTTATGAACATTTTTATGTAATGATTATAATTAATACATTTCTTCACTTTTACTAAAAATGCAAAAATAAAGAATATAGAAATATTTTAGTGATATAAAGACTACTGCTCAGAAGATAAAAATATACAAAAAAGTGAATGCTGTATCACTACAATGGCTAAATCAATGATTCTGACATTTTTATCTGAAGTTTTAGTCACAAGCACACTATAAGTTTGAATACTTTGATTTCTCAGTAACAAAAGGTGTGACGTAATGAGCTATATGTGGATGCTAAAAATAAGAAAGCTACCAACAAAAAACTTATCAATATTAAGATAGTCTCCTGATAGAAATGTATTTTCTACTATATAAAAAATCTACCAGCTCATAATACAAACAGTTTATGCTGTTTTTACAGAACAGCAGTATAGAGGTACTATTCTGAATATTAATTATACTGGGCCTTCTAAATTTGCATTTGTAGTTTTCTGCAAAGCTCAGTCAAAAACACTAAAGGTCAATAAATGTACAAATGTCAAACTGCATTCAGCTTTGAATGTCATTTTTAAAAAAGTGTGTTTGCTGTAAGTATAATACATTGAAGTACACACTTAATTATCAAACTCTAAATATCTGTCATACAATACATTTTAAGTTTATTCACATAAATTGGTTTGAAGGAAAGTTTTATAAATTAAAAAATTATTTTAAAATATCATTTGAAATATTAATTTAAAAAAATTAAATGCAAATTTTGGCCAGTTACTTTTTAAATTGGCTTATGACTTTCACATATCAAATTTGTTGGCTAATAACTTAAATTTATCTAGCACAGCTAGAATTTTATTGTAAATATGTGCACTTGTGTGCAGACAGTAGAAAAACATATTGTAAAATTTAAATAAATAATAACACATTTCAAATTTCAAAAAATACAGTATATATATGAAATAAATGTAATACAAAAAATGTGCAAGGAAAAAAAACATGATATAGATGAGTAGAATAACCAGTAGTGCATTTGGATAGAAAGTAAAATTGCACTATTAAAAAAATATCAAAATTATTGAAGATATAGTAAAATAGTTTTTTATTTAATAAAAATGAAAGTTCTACCATTCATTAAAAGATATAAAAATCAAAACTTAACTCAAAACTTAAATCTTATAGAATAACAGTAACAAATTCAAAAAAGTAAATGCTAAAGAGACTAGAAATAATATAATAAAGGAAAAAAAACAGTAAAAGGTGGGTAAAAAGTTCATAAAAGAACAATTCTTGACAATAAATAGATATATAGAATCAGTCTGAAAAAATAAATAAATAACCACTTAGCAGATGATAAATAAAATATAAGCATGTATGACATAACTAAAAGTATGCATATAAATGTCAACACATAAAATAAAAAATAGTAATGTAAGCTGAAATAAGCAAAATAATAAATAAATAAAAAATCTTGAAAATTCAACAGAATTTTACAATTTTTGTGTTTTAACTTTTAAGAATATTGTACAATTGATTCAAAAGAAAAAAAATCGACAATTACAGTTATATGAGCCAAAACATACTGCAACATCCAAACAAATGATACATGCAAAATCAAAATTTCAAACTAATTTATCTCGGAACACTGTTTTTCAGCAGTTTTGCCACAATAACTTTTGAACAAGTTAACAGATTTACATGTTACTTTTTATAAATAAAGGAAATTAAATTATCACAAAGTATATCTGGCAAGAAAATAAATAAAATAAATTAATAAATAAAATACATTTTTTGTTTCTAGTTATATACAAAAAAAAAAAAAAAAAAAAAAAAAAAAAGGTTGGAGGGGAAGGTAAATTTTTATAGATATTAAATTTTGTACAAATTTTTGCTTTTTTGTCAGGTATCAAGGGAGAACATAATAACTATTTAAAAAAAATTAGATCTCAAAAATATGAAACCTACACTTTAAAATCATGACGAAATTATTTTTTCCAGCAATATTTTGCCATGAAATGATAAAATTGTTGTTTTTTAACAATTTAATAATTTTCTATTTTTAATACAGATAGATAAATGCAAATAGAACTAATGTCTGGCTGAGACAAGAAAGACTCTGGAACTGGTTTTGGCTCTGTCCCATTGCTAGTGTAACTGGCCAGTCAACTTAATTTTAAGGTAGTCTACCCTTTTTCTTTTCTCCCATTCAATCGGTCATTCCGAGAATTACCAAAATGTTTTTTGACCTTCCACTCTTACAGATAAAATTCTCCTTCCCCACAAGTTTTGGAACCGTCAACGGCAGGAAACCGTCTCAGGGTTTTTCTTGTCATGGTTAGACAATAATAGTTTACCATAAAATACTGTTAATCTGTTCCCCCAAAACATGATGAAAAATTTAAAATTATTCAGAGGGGGTGCTTATACAGGATTTCTCCATGATCTGTTCACAATATTTGCATTCTTTTTCAGGAAATTTGCAGATTTTTTTGCGATATTTGATGAAATTTGCAGGGGTTTATTGCGCTATTTTATTTGCTGAAATTTGCTGAGTTTTGTGATATTTGAGGTTTTTAGTATTATTTGATAAAATTTCCATTTTTCTTTGCAATTCTTTAATGAAAATCACATTTTCCTCACAATCTTTTGACTTAATTCACGTTTTTCTGCTTGTTTCTTTTGTGATCCTTTGATGAAATGTGTGATTTTTTAAAGTTTTTTTTGCAACTCTTTAATGAAATTTGTGTTTTTTCAGTGTTTTTTTTTCTAAACAAAATTATTATTTTTTGAATGAAATTCACATTTTTTAAAAATGGAATTTACCTTTTTGTGATATTTTGATGAACTTCACGTTTTTCCATGATTTTTTGACGAAATTCATATTTTTCTGCAATCGTTTGACTTAATTTGTATTTTTATCGTGATCTTTTGAAAGATTCACATTTTTTATTGCGATCCTTTGATGAAATTATCTCCTTTTCGCGATCCTTTATCTGTGTTTTATTTGTAAATATGACATAATCGTGTTTTTTTCCTGCAATCTTTTGACAAAATGTGATTTTTTGGATATCCTTCAAGAAATTCATGATTTTTCATTGATCTTTTGATGTATTTTTTTAAAAGATATTTTTACATAATTTGTGTTTTTCTGAAATTTTTTGAGAGCATTTTTTTTTAGATATGACGTAATTCCTGTTTTTTCCTGCAGTCTTTTGATGAAATGTTAATTTTTGGACGATTCTTTAATGAAATTCATGAACTTGCATGATAAAATGAAGAAAGTTTTTTTTTCTTTTTTCATGATTCTTTGACCAAATTCGCACTTTTTTGGCAATCATTAGATAAAATGTGCTTTTTTTGCGACTCTTTCAGATATTTTCTGATTTTTAGCAATCTTTTGATGTAATTTAAGAGGGGGGAGGGGTGCCTTCTTGGGATTTTAAAAATTAAAATTTTTTATAAAGTTAGGGGAGGGCGTTTGATCAGGAAGGGCAGATTAACAGTATTTTGCAGTAAATTAATTACATGTTTTCTTAGTAGAAAAAAAAGCTTTCTTCACATATTTATAATTAATGGATATTTATATAACTTCTTCAGAATATACTATGGATCTCTGAACACATTTTAAGAAAAGAAAAGGGAAGGGGGGGGGCATTGTAAATTATCACTTTTTTGAAAAGTAAAAATACAGGCAGAGCTGTAACAACAATAAATAGCTAGTGTCAAATGAGCATTTGAATGAAAAAAAATTACATGATTTTTAAGTGAAACTATCTAATTATTAACAATTTCATCATATTTTAAATATATTACTAAATTTGAAAATCATTAATGAAGTTTTTCCATGACAAGATAAAATTTTCAGAAGTAGTTCTAAATTCTTTTTTTACTCATTGCAATAGAGAAATTTATATCTACTATTTTTTAAATAACATTTAACATTCATACAATGCATCTGAATTCATTATAAATATATCATTATATGTTAAATTAAAATCATTTTTATGCACTTTTTAGTGTTTATTGTATAAAAAATACATTCAAAGGTGCTTAAAAAAAACTTACACATTTCTTTTGAACTTTAGGTAGCCTTGTGTAAAATATTTTGATTTTCATAAAAATATACTGTATTTTTAATTGTTTTTATTTTGATGAAAAGCTTCTGAAAATATTATGGCTTTTATATTACAATAATTTCTCTTGTATATTTAGTAATAATACTCATAGCTAGATTTGAAAATACAGTATTTTAAATAATTTAAAGCATTTTAAGTAATTTAAAGCATTTTAAAAATACAGTATATGTATGAAATAAATGTAATACAAAAAATGTGCAAGGAAAAAAAAAATGATATAGATGAGTTAACCACTATTATGTAAATTTAATAATAATAACTATTATATATATGTATATGTGACAAACACGTTTTATAAATTAAACTCATGAATATATTTTTTTTATCCATGAATACATTTAAAGACATGAGTAATGAAATGTAATACAAAAATGTATCATTAAAAATATAAGAGAGTTAAGAAAACAAAAAACATTCAAAGCCCTTACAGAAGCATAAAAGTTTTAACATTGTATATTGAGATAGACAAATTTTATTACATTTGAAATTAAAATAAAATGCACACATAGAAAGTTATTTCCATATTTGTGTCACACTTACTTTAATTACAATATATAAGAAATATTAACATTTTATTTTGCATGATTTTTAATTATTCTAAAAAAAAGCAGGAGGATAATCTTTAAATTATTAAAATTATAACTATTTTAGTTTCAATTTAGAGGATCATCATTCTCATAAGGGGATGTTTTAAAAATCCTTTTACATTAAAAAAAATATAGCAAAACAAAAATAAAAGTAGGAATAAATACATGTAAAAATTTTTTTAAATTATAACCAGCATAATTATACTAATATTATTATATTTTGTAAGAAGAGGAATTTTAGAAAACTTTAAGTGGATGCAGTTCAAATCAACAAATATACCAAGCAGTGTGAAGCTCTTTGGTGCCTGATGCAGGATACTGCCTGCATCACTGTTGCTACAGCTCTGCATGCAGAGTCCCTTTAAATAATAACTGGAATTTCTTGCATATTATGCTTTATCTTCAATTCTTCATAATTCTGAATTATTAATCGTAATTTCTCATCTGCATTCTCAATCTCGTTTTCTATATCAGCATCTTCATTGTAATAATGATGGAGCCAAAACTGAAAAATAAAATGGAAATTTAAGCTTTGCATGATTCATCAATGAACTTTTACATTTAATTCTTTAAATGACTAGAAAATTTCAATAATAAAAAAATATATTTCACATATACAAGTGAAAGCAATATATCTAATATGCTGATTAAAATATAATATTTTTATTTATTTATTTGAAACTGGAGACTAGCTAATATTAGCATGAACTGGAAAGAAAACAATTTTTTGCTTTACTATAATATAAAAGTACACAATCAGTGGTTGATACATGCAAAGTATTAAGCTTATTTAGATCCATCCCTTCACCAAAATCTATTTAATAAAACTTTTCATAAAATCCCACTTAATACGCTTCACAGAATTTCATTGCATAAAAACACTCCTTCATTAATTATCTTTATTCTTAGGTTTTAAAATGCATAAGTTACAAACAAAAAACAGTTCACCAGAAAAGAATATTTTAGCAAAAGAATTTGAGTAACTTGATTTTACATTTTGTTATGAATTGTTATTTTTTTTTTTACAAAAATATAATAATTATACTTGTTTCAAAATGATTCATAGAAAAAAAACCCTGTAACAATCTCTGGCAATTTTAGGAAGTAAGATAATTACTACATTATACAGTGGACTCTCTCCATTCCGAACACTCATGAGACCGACCAAAAATGATCAGATTATGGGGGTGGTCAGTATAGAGGGAGAATCAGAAATGCATCACTAGTGCTACTATATATTGAATTTACAGTCAATATAAAATATTTAGAATGGTTAGTCATACCATAGTGCAATGCCAAACTAAATTTAGCCAGTTTTGTACTGTACCATCTCATTTTTTTTTATTAAAAATTTTTTACAAAACATACATTTACATTACAATGGACCTCTTGAAAACATAATCAGTACATTACTTAAACAAATAATTTTAATCTGTTTTTGCATTGTATGTGCTCATGTAATGCACACGTTATCTGGCTGTTTGAGAAGTGGAAAAGCTTTGAGGTGATGTTCAGACACATAGTTCAACAGGTCTTGAATGAGTCTCTTAGTCATACTGCTTAAATGTAATCATCGTTCGTCTTATTTTGTCAGTCTCTTCTGGTTCTGTTTCTCCTTCACTTTCTTCTTCCTCTTGAACAATGTTGTTCTTACAAACCATGAGGATTTCATCGGTTTTGAGACAAGCTCCAGTTCTGTTTCAGTATGAAGTTTCTAAAGAATTGATCCCAAATCACTTCAGTTTTTACTTCTTGGTACTCTATTCTTGTTTGCCTATTCTCACTTAGGAATAGAATTTTATAGAAGCATCTTTGGATGGTGTAGGAGATTGTTTCATTTTATGTCATTGATAATGTTGATATCCAATAGACAGCATCCATGATGTTGACCTTCTTCTGCTGAATTTGCCACTTCCATTACCAGGGACAATTTCTTCAGAAAATGGATTTAGTAATAAGTTTTAATGATCTTGATTATTCTTTTATCCAGTGGATGAATTATAGAAGTACAGTTTGGTAATAGGAACTTCAAGGTTATGTTGCTCAGCTGCATGTTTGTAAGTGATCTGATATTAACAACAATAATTTTTTTTCTTCCTTTCTCTCTTTTATATCTTGTTAATTCTCTCGAACCACTATGAGAAAATTGTGAATATCATCTACACTTTCCAATTTGGTTTATAATGCGTATGCAATGATGCGATCTTCACATTTTTAAAATGTTTTTGATCACAAGTGATTTGAACTTCTCATCCATAAAACTGGTACAGAGCATAATGGCAAATCTTTCTCTTGACATTTTCCCAGCTATGCAATTTTCATTTCTTTTTACTTGAGTTTTGTTTGGAAGAGCTGTGAAAAACAGGTCAGTTTCATCAGCATTGAAAATGTTTGCTGTATCGAAATCTTTCAGAAGTTTTATTTTCTATTCTTCCACAATGTCAATATTTACATCTGCCGCTTCACCGTTTATTATTTTGAATTCGATGTTATGTTAAATTTTGAAATTAGTCAACAATCATTCTGATGTCTTTAATTCAGCAATTTTTAGCTTTTCTGAAAAATCCAAAGTAGGAGTTCAATGACAGGATGATTTTTTGTTCTCATTTGAAAAAAAATCTTCCAAACATTAATGTTTATGTTCTTATTTCCCGTTTTCTATTCAAAAATTCTATACTTATTTGAGTTTGTTAAACCTTTTTATTCTTCTGAAACAAGTTTCACTTAATTGAAGTGAAAAAAACTTCTTTAAACACCATAAAATAAGTTAACTGCGCAAGGCCTTTCGAAAGAACTTAGTCTTTCTTCGTCAAGCGCAAAAAGTTTCACTTAATTTCTTTGATGCAGAAATTTCCCGAATTCCGATTCCAAACACATGTTCAGTTTACAGAGAGGAGAATTAGAAATGGGGATTGAAAGTAGTGTTCATAATAGCGGGGTGTTCAGAATACAGAGAGTTTATCTTATGTTAAGTCTATGGAGTTTCGCCAGGACCATTGAAATGAGTTCGTAATACCGAGGTATTCAGATAGAGAGAGTCCACTGTACTAATAACTGCCATAATTAACTACTAATAAGCACTATACAGTGTGTCTCAAATTTTTATAGGGTCATTCCCTACAAAAAAAGCAAATTAGCTGTGGCTGACATGTCACAGATTTGAATGAAAATTGGCACGAGTACATGTTTATCTATAATAATAAAGAGACAAGTATGTGTGTGTGTCAGCACTGTTCTGAAGAAACTGCTGCATGTAAAGTTACAAAATTTGGAGATAAGGTACCTCTATACATGTAGTTTTGCATCTCGAAGCCCGATTTTTGATTTTTTGATTAGAATTTTTTAATTTTTAGGCGATTTTTAGCACTTTTTTTATATTTTGAGGCAATTTTTCCATATTAGTGAAAGGAATACGGTTTCGTTCTTTTCACTCAATATAGTATTTTTTTTCTCTTTTCAATGAAGTTTATTCGGAATTTGTGTGGCAATTTTGGGAACTTTCAACAAACTTTTTATTGCGATTTTTAGTATTTCTTCACATTTTGAGACTATTTTTTGAGAATCATAAAAATAAAATTGTTTCAAAGCCTAATTAACTAAATTTTGTCTGGTATGATTTTTCAATTTCAGTGAATTTTTTTCATTGCGATTTTCAGTACGATTTTTGATGTGGTTTTTAACGATTTTTTGAGCGTTTAGCATCGGTTTTTTGTCAATTTTGCCAGTATTACAGATTTCTGTATGCATCATGGTCTTATCTATTTTAAATTGCATGTAAAGAAGGCAAAAACCATAAAACTAATGAATTAGCGGTAAAGGAATTAGTTTTAATATCCACAGTAACCTACACTAATAAAATAACTACATTCACTATCTGTGTGCATATATGATTTTGTGCGATGGCTAGCAAAACTTACGGCCCTTACAAGGCTCATAACTTTCTTGAAAGTGCCCCAGTCTCTCCTGATGTATCTGACATTGAGATTTTCAAAATTCTAATTATTACTTGAGTAGTTCCTCTCCCGTTTCCCATTGCAGTCCTTTTGAACATTTTTACCGTTAAATATTCTTTGTTCATTTTTTAAACCAATTTTTCATACAGTCAGTGGCCGTGTATTTCAGACAACGTAATTTCACATATTTCGAGTTAGAGGTAAAGTCACAAATTTCATGTTCCTTTAATATTATTATCTCGAAACCGTGCAACGCCGGGCGGGTCAGCTGGTTTATGAGTAAATGCAAAATAATAGATTTCAGGACAGATTTTTTAAGTATGTAAACTCGCGTTAAAAGTTCATACAAAATCGAGTTCGTGTCTACATGCTTTAAATTTCAATCCATATTCTTAACATTAGGAGTGAAAAACTACATCAAATTATTTTCGGATAAGAATGGATAATAAGTAAGAGATTGGTGTAATTTAGGATTTGAAGTTTTATTCCTTACATAGAAAGAAATATAGCAAAGGAAACATTTTAAGGAGAAAATTCAATATTTCTATTGCTCATTAAAAATGAAGGACAGTTGATATAACTTAAAAATTATTTGACGTTGTAGATAAAAGTATGTATTTTAAATACAAGAAGTTCCATATAAGCCTTTTTTATTCCTTAATGTGAAAAAAAAAATAAGGAAAAAATTGATGGGAAAAAGCAATATTTCTATTGCATTTTTACACATGAAGGAAATCTCGTATATCTTTTCAAATTAATTGATATCATACATAAAAGTGTCTATTTTAAATATTCAAACTCTACTTCTTGCCTTTTTCTTCTTTTCTTTTCTTTTTTCTTCTTTTCTTTTCTTTTTTCTTCTTTGCTTCAGGATTATATTAAAAAATATTAGAATTGAAGAAATAATTAACTGGTAGTTTTAGAGGCTTCTAGATGGCAGCACTATTTTTCTCTTGAAATCGTCCAATATTTAAAGAAAAGTGTGCAAATTCAAAGAGAAATTTTGTGTGGAATGTAACAAAATTATCATTTTGACCCCATTTTTTTTTTTCAATGTTAGGAATCAAAATCACTATTGAAAATTTTTTTAGCATATTATGGACTTCTTAATCTTTATATCTGTGCAATATTGTTAATGTCGGATCGTTCCTTTATTTTTTATGCACACATAAGAGGAAAAATTATGATTTTGCAATTTTTTAAAAAGTTTCTACGTTTTGTTGAATATGAAGGAAATAAATAATAACTTTCAAATTTGGGGAAATTTATCTTTATGTGCAATGCTATATCAGGCATCAATTTGACACATGTGTTTTAATTACTTTAATTTTTATAATGTTTCTAATTTTCTCAAAATTCACACACTTTCAATTCACACAATTTCACTTCTTTCACACAGCTAATTTAAAATTAATCATGGCGTTACCAAATTATTATTATTAAATAAATAAGAAAACAATTTTTCAGAGAATATAATATTATAAGCAAAATATTTTTCTGTCAAACATTTTCAATATATAAATCTTCAAACTTGTAACTTTGGACGATTGCACACATGCCATTCTATATCACAAGTTTTTAAATGTCCAAAACTCATAAAATAATTTCCTTTTTGTGAAGATATTTTGCAGAGCTCTAGTTGAATATGAATTAGGCCTGTATATAAAATTTTATTCAAATCGATTACCATGGGACCACGACTTTTTTTAAATTTTTGCTCATTTTATGTGGAATGACCCTATAGGCAAGCTATTTTTTAAAATAGTAATTCAAAAAATGAAGTCCTAATCACAAAAATAAATAAATAAATAAATAAGCATATGAAATCATGAATAGAAGTTTATTACAACAAAGAAATATAGTATAAGTTTTACAGAATTTTTGTAAAAAAATAAAATCAAAATATGCTGTACCAAAAATATATGGACTTTTTGAGCATTTTGCATCTAAATTAAAAAATTGTTAACTGTTTCTTTGAATTACCTTAAAAACCCTATCAAATTACTTCAAACTAGTGTTAGGGGAATGTGTGGCTGTAAAGACAACCAATTCTGCTGTACTTGTAGCTTTAATTTTTGAATAGTACAAAAATGATGATCATGAGGAAACACATCTCATGCAAGTATTCTCCAAAGGTTTTCAATTAGATTTTAGTCAGGATTGATGGCTGGTCAGTCTATAACAGTATTTAGATTCTGTGTAAACTAATCTGTTGTTGAATGGTAGGTGTGAATAGACAAATTGTCCTGTTGGGACCTTCTAGCCCGATATGGCATAGTTCAATTTCTGCAAAAATTTACAGATATTTTCAAATCTTTATTACAGTAGACTCCCTCAAATCCGCACAGCTTGAGACCAGAGGTTTTGCGGATTTTAGAATTTTGCAGATTTCTGGTCATTGCTTTGTTTACATTAAAAAAAATAATTTGAATGTAATTAATAATGAAATCAAAAGTATAATGAATGCATACAATGTACTAAAATAAGTGATAAACTAAAATAATAAAAATTTAGATATTTTTTAAAATAATTAAAATACTAAAAGGAAAGGTCAATTTAATAATCAGTAATGTACACTTAAATAGTCAATATAAAACAGGAAATGTATTTTCCCTAAATTATTCGATGAAACTTGCCTCATAAAGGTACATTACTAATTCACATCAGGATCAAAAAATAATGAAACTTTATTTCAGGTTTAGCCAGACTTAACTAAAAAAGCTTGATTAATACATAAATATATTTGGTAAGATTGTGATTACCAATGATGTTAGCAATATCTTTATTTTTTCAGAAATAAATTATTCTTTCTTCATGAAAATATATGAATTCAATAACCTTAACAAAAATTATAAATTAAAAAGTGTATGCAATTGATATAAAGCTAAAAAAATCAATTTTTGTACCCACATCTGAACTGAATGTTTCATTGTTTACATCAGTAAAATATGTGCGGATTTTAGAGAGTTGTGGATTTTAGGAGTGTGGATTTGAGGGAGTCTACTGTATTTTACATCTAAAATTCTCCTTCAAGGATTTCACATGCATGTCTATGCAAAAATTTAAACTAAAGCATTTTTAGGTAGATTTCGTATGAAATACTACCTATTGCATTTGCACCAGTTTTTCTATCTATCTATCTATCTATCTATCTATCTATATATATCTCACTTTTTTATGGATACGATAACTTCTATAATTCTTCACCAATCTCAACCAAACTGGTTCATAAAATCAAAGTGGATAAAATCTCGGCTAAGCTTGTTAATGGGCAAAATCGGACCAAGGGGGTCGGAATAGGGGGCGTTTTTGTGAAAACTGAAAAAACGCCATAACTTCTTAATTAAAGTAGATATCGAATCGGTTTAAACTTTATATTACTTCTTAAAAATGGGCCAAAAGTTTATGCATGGCAGATTTTTGATAAATTTAGAAGTGGACTCAAGGGGCGAAAAAAACAGGGGTTTTGAGAAAAAAAAATTCATAACTTTGTCCATTTTCAAGATATCTAGTCCAACTAAATTTTTTGTAAATGTTCTTAAAATTATCTAAAACTTTTGTATTTACAAGTTTTTGATAGGACCAACTTTTATCGATGAGAAAAATTAAAAACGAAAAGAAAAAGGGCAGTGAAAAAAGAGAAAAATCTATAACTCCGTCAATTTTTAAGCTATCAAATCTGATTAAATTTATTTTACACCTTCTCAACAATATCTACAACTTTTATACTGACAAGTTTTTCATAGGACCAATTCGTATTACAAAAAGAAATTAAACAAAAATAGGAGTTAGAGAAAAAACCTCAAATCCAAACTGCTTATATTCTGACTCATTTTTAAATTCATTTTTGATTTTAAACGCATCCAAATGGTAGATCCTCTTATTTAGAAACTGTATAAAGTGACGCATTGGTCAATTTTCTGATAAAAACAGAATATATTTCAAAAAAGGCTGCCAAAAAGGGTATTTTGAACAGAATTTCCCAAAGTCTTCATGACTGAAAATTTAAGGAAGTATTCAAATAAGAAACTGCGTTTTTTTTTACTCGTTTTTAAATCCATTTTTGCTCTCAAATGCATCCAATTTACAGATCCTCTTATTTAGGAACTATATAATGTGATGCATTGGTTGGTTTTTTGATAAAGACAGAATATATTTCAAAAAAGGTTACCAAAAAGGGTATTTTGAACAGAATTTGAAGAAGTCATCGTGATTTGAAAATTTAAAGAAGTTTTCACATAGCAAATTGCCTTTTTTCTGACTCGTTTTAAAATCCATTTTTGCTCTCAAATGCATCCAATTTACAGATCCTCTTATTTAGGAACTATATACTGTGACGCATTGGCCAGTTTTTTGATAAAAATAGAATATATTTTTTTAAATGCTGTCAAAGTGGACATTTTGCACAAAACTTTCCGAAGCTATCATGATTAAAGAACTAAGGATGTATTTAAATAACAAATCGGTTATTTTATGACTCATTATTAAATTCAATTTTTTTCTCAAACGCATTCAACTGACAGTTTTTTGTTATTTAGGAACTATATAATGTACTGTTTTGGTCGATTTTTTAATAAATTCAGAATTTATTTCAAAATATGTTGTCAAAATGGGCATTTGAACTGAATTTTTCTTAAAATGATTCTGATAAAACCAGCTTTTGTAGAAAAATGAAATTAAAAAATTTTCATAAACGGCCAAATGAAGTTATTAAACTGGGTTTATCTCTTTTTTTTTTTTTTTTTTTTTGTTGAAATAAGCATTTTTTGAAATCTACCTCCACCTATAGGCCAAGCCAACAGGGATTTTTTTGGACTTTTATGTATTAGAAAAATTAATGTAAAATAAATGCAGAATTTACCAACACGATAATGTCTAAATTACTGAACTACTTTGAAGCTAAATAGGACAGACCTTGCAAGAATCTGGGATGAGTTCATTAATCAGTTATGTAGCTTTTAAAGTTTGTTTACAGAGATGCACACATATGCACACACACAAAAAAGCAAAATTTGTCATCACGATAACATCCAAAATAGTATATCAATTCAAATCTAAATAGGGCAGTGTATTGATCTTAGAAGTATCTTGAATAAATTAACATTTTTTATGCAACTGCCACCTATCTATTCAATTACATTTGATAAGCTTAATTTAAAATTTCTCGCAAATTACCATTCCCTGAAATAGCAAACTTAGATAACTTTGTTTAATTTGTATTAAATCTAATATGTAAATATGTAAATCTAACCTTAATAAATAAATGAATAACTAAATAAACCTTTTCTGACTGAGCCAAAAGGGACTTGTTTTCACATTCTGCACTATTTTTTACTTACTATGAATAATAAATAATTCATTATTTAAATCTTCTCATTTTGCACTCTTTATTAACTGTATTTAGCCATTCTCTCTAAAAATGATAAAGACAAAATATGACCTTTTTTTTTCAATTAAAAAACAAAACAATAATTCATTTATATTTAAAGTTTTCATTCTGCTCAATGATCAATCTAAATGTCCAGGAATTTACTGAGATTCCTTGATAAGACTTGCATATTTATATAATTTTAAAAGAAAAATCAGTCATTTACAGCACTCTGTCAAATAATCTTTCAACTTCTAACCATCATATTCCCCTTCAGGCTTTCTAAATAATTCTGATTTAAAAAATTCCCTCACTTTTTCAGGTTTTCCCTGACCTTTCTCAATAAAAATTAGGCTTATATATTTGGTGTAAAATTCTCCAATGGATGATTTTAATCTAGATAGATGCTTAAAAAAATATATGTGCTGTATGAATTTCCAATTTTTAATTATTAATTTTTCTACTGTTACACGGTAAGCTTGAATTTCATATAAACATTTTAGATGCGAGTAACGATTAATTCAAAATTTCTTCATTTACGGTAATAAAAACTAATACATAAAAAATTTGCTGACTTTTCCTTGAACACTTTAAATATTTAACAATGTCCCTAAATTTTCAAATTCCCTGACTTTTCCCTGTTTTCCTTGACCTGTAAAAACCATGCTTTTTCATTAAAAAAAGCAATAGAAAAAAGAAAAGAAAAAATGCAAAAAAACTTATGTTTTATTATAAATTTTCTTTACTAATAAAGGTAATAACATTGGCATGACCAGTGACGAAAAAAAAAAATACTCATTTGACATACAAAAGAGCCCCAAAAGAATAAAATAGAGTCCTTGCCAAGCCGAAATCAACAGTAAAAAATTATTTTTTATGAGGAAGAATGAAGTTCAGGTCCAGCCCAACTTTCTAAAAAATAAAAATGACCTGATCCCGGTACAAGCTTTCAGGTAAAAATTACACCCGGCATGAGATTACGGATAGAAAATTTCTTTGAGCTTGGACATTGGGACAGACCTGAGTTCGTGGAGACCTTTAATATATATTTCAAACTGAATTTCTCCCCCTTGTTATGGAGACCATACTCCCCGTCGGGCAAATTCTGATATTGCCCCTGTTTGGAGAAATTTTGTATGTGAAAAATACACAACTTTTTTTTTTCTTTTTGTCAAAATGTACCTCTAAAATAAAAATGGTGCAAAAAATAAGGTAAATAATAAATTACATAAATAAATTTGATTATTCAAAAAAGAAAAATATGTTGAATAATTTTATTTTGCATTTTCCAAGGGGTTAAATTACAGGAAATAATAAAAAAACTAAAAAAAAACATCTGCTCTAGAAAATTTACTGAAATTTTTCAAAATTTCTTATACAAGCTAACTTTTATTTTCTTTGCTGTTAAATATGGATGCTTAATGTGCACATCATCAAAGAAGTCAAGCTAAATTAATTTGCTTAAAATTCAGAAAACACAAAGAGTGAAAAAAAAAAAGATAAAAATTACATTACCTAATAGACATAGTTAATGTCTTTACACTAAGAAAAGCAAAGAGCAAAATTTTACCTTCAGCAGACTCTGATTAATTCAAAGCCAAATTGAACAGATGCTAAGGTATAGCAATACTCTCAATTCCACAATAACTAACATACATCTTAGCTCATAATATATCAAAGCCTTGATATTTACAATAAGTCTAGACCAATAGCAGAAATGAAATTAAAACACAAAATTTTGAAAGTTGAAATTATAACAGAATTTTTCAGTAATGAACGGTCAATGAAATTTGCAGTTAATAACAAAAAATAAAGATAATGCATTGAAATACATTGTCATATTAATGAAAGACAGTTAATCACTTAGGATAATATTCAGGTTTGAAAGAAGTGAAGCAGTGAATAAGTGTATGTGCAAAAAAAAAGGATTGGAGAAGATATTGTGATATTCAATGCTTTACTTTAATTTCAAATCACAATACAGAAAAAAAAATAAACTCGAGATATATCAGCAGACTCAGAGCTTAGATATTATTTAATAGTTAAAAGTATCAATATTTGACCGATATATTGATATATAATCTAGCATTATAGATACAAGTTCGAGATTAAAATAGTTTGGAACTATAAAACAAAGTTTCAGAATATAGTAGATCATGTCAATATCCATTCAGCTAAAATTAACCTAGCCATAATCGGAATTTTTACATACAATCAATTATTAAAATCATTGTTTTTACATGTTTATAAAGCAGTTTTTAGTAAATATATGGTAATAGAAAACAAAATGGAACAAAATAAAATTAAAAAGCAGCAACCCAAAAGAGGCTATAATGGAGTAATAATAGTGGAAAAGGTATGTGATGGTATTCACTGATTGCAAAAAACTTGAAAAGTCATAAGTAGGTATGAATTAGTAAGGAGAATTAATATCAAAAATTAGAAAATTTTGGCAATTAGTAGAAAAATGGCTTAAGAAAAAATAATCAAAAGCACCCCCTAGTGGCAAGAACATGAACTAAAAGGACAGTAAATGAGATCAAAAGCTTTTATTGATTTTTAATCATCATTTGATATAAGTTCTATAATTTCCCTGTGATTAGAAGATTTTCTACTGGAATATGTTAAACAAACTCCCTGGGGGGCAAAGTGGTGAAGGAGTAACGAAAGTGTACAACATGAATAAATGGTTATAGGACTTTCCAGCAATATATCACATGACAGGTGTAGGTTGAATTTAGAAAAGTGCCCCCTGTAGAGGCAAAGTGGGGAGAAGAGTGCGTAAGGGCATATAAAATAAAATAGTAGTCATAGTTCCAATGATATATCACAAGAGGGGTGTCAGCAAAACATAGAAAAGTGCTACCATTAGAAACCTAACTATTGCCCCCCCCCTCCCCCTGAAATACATCCTGACTTCTCTTTGAAATTTTCAAATATTATAAATTATATATTGGTATTAGCAAAAAAAATTAATCTAAAATTAAAAAAATTCTATGATTTCAAAAAAGTTTGAAAAGTGCCTCTACAAGGAAGGCCAAAATGGGGAAAGGAGAAGAAAAGTTCATAATATGAAAGAGTGGTCTGAAAATTTTCTGATTATATTCACATGGTGGGTCTAAATAAAGTTAGAAATTTACTCCTCACCCATGGGTTTACTTTCCCTTCCCAGAATACAAAAACAAGTAAAAAAAAATTATGCATTAAGCATAGATTATGAAGTACTTTCCAACACTTCATGAAATTTTTAACAAAACTTCATTATTTGGGAAATAACGTTGCTGTATATAGCCAAATATGTATTTAAAT
The DNA here is from genome assembly GCA_964019185.1 of Maratus speculifer. Lineage (NCBI taxonomy): Eukaryota > Metazoa > Arthropoda > Arachnida > Araneae > Salticidae > Maratus > Maratus speculifer. The sequence goes on from OZ025293.1 coordinate 341,470,503, forward strand.
GCTTTTGAATAGCCCTGTATTTAATCTGTCGTTTGATATGTATACTATATAATGGAAAAATTTAGTTTGGCAAGAACATGCAGAATATGTTGAAATTTCTCTTTCAGCAATTTATACTAATAGATAGAACATACTTGAATGCTTTTGTTCAGCCCTGTAGTTTACCTTTTACCTTTATTACAGGTCAGTATTATGCTAAAATTTATTTTAAGCTAGAACACTCTTAAAACTACTGATATCACATTCTCAGAAATTATTATTCACATGCATCCATGTATCCAATACTTTGCGTGGCCCAGTAATATATAATATATAATAATATATGTATATAATTTTATCTACATTCTGCAAGCATTTCTAAGTAAAGTGAATGCAATTCAGCATAAAATGCATAGCTTATTTAAAAACCACCTTTAAGTAATTTATGATCATATTCAGTAATGTTTGCGAGCTCTTTTGGGTAACCCTGTATATCAACTACAGCATTTATACACACCATATAATAGGCATAGATTTAGTGAAACTTAAAAAAGCATATCATGATTAAAATGAATTTCATCCATCCATCGGCCATCATCGGATACATATACATTACTTCAAAAAAAATATGTTGTTTGAAATCTTTTGTGTGTTCCTGTAAATGCTACGTACTTCATATTATGCATGACTGTATCGTATAATTTATATTGAGCATCAGCGACATATAACAATTTTATTATATATGAAATAGTTTAATATAATTAAGATATATCACACACAATTCCCACCTTTAACATTATGTAATGGAATTCTTTTGTGTGCCCCTGTACCTGTAAATGAATAATAGCTATTATTTTAACCACATATTTTACAGAATGCAAAATTTAGGGCACCTCATATATTCATATAAATTTTAATATATTTAACAGGGTGGAACATCTTTAAAATTCGTTTGAAACGATTTTTTCCCATAGGCCGTAATGTAATAGTGAACTTTTGACTGTCCCTGAAAAAAAAACTAATCATGTTAAAAACTTCATTTGAAATAGGGTTCGTGCTAGGGTAAATATCAATAACGTCCAAAGATTTGAAGGCAAAGTCACATGGGGCTATGTCCAGTTAATAGGGGAGGATGTGGAAGCTCATTATTGAGAGTTTTGATGAGGCATTGTTCTAACAGATGGTATCGATGTGCTGGTGCATTCGCAAGCAGAAAGTATCAGTGTCTGGCCTCAGCAAAGTTTGTCTAATGCGTTTATCATCTGTTGATACATTCATAAACCTTGTGTATGACCATGGTAGACTCATTGTACACATTTCTCAGCATTTTCAAAATCTCTGATGGTGTTTTACCTAATCGTTGACAGAATTTAATGCTGCAACTCTGTTCAAGAACAGCCATTTTTCTTAGGTTGCCGAGCAAAGATAACTAAATTCAGAAGATAAGAGCTACACATGCGGTTTGGTCACATGACAAAGACTAAAACAACATAAACAAGTAGGGGAGGAAATATTTCAGGTGGTTTTACTTTAGGCACTTGCTTTTGTTGTCAAAAATAGCCGCATTCCCTGAATTTTTTAATTGTACTACGTATATCAACTACAAGACAGTTTAAGCATATTTATAAAAGTTAAAACATAGATGTACAGAATAAACTGAAGTCATAAAACTTTTCAACTATTTTAAAAAGTAAGTGTTACTGAAAAATTTTAACCAAAATATAAATTGCTGTTTTAAAACCAATTTTTCATACAGTCAGCAGACTCAAATATTATATAACACATCTAAATCTTTAAACATTTAAACAGTTATTGATTGTGTAAATTTTTTTTTCATATTTTTGAAAAAAAAAAAAAAAAAAAAAAAAAAAAAGAACGTAATGAAAGGCGAAATTCTGTAACTAACCCGCCCTGTTGAATTGTAAAATTGTAAAAAATTGTGCAAATGAGGATCTAAAGAACAGGGGAGCAAATTTACCTTCTTTCCATACATTCTTTGCAGCCAACTTCTTAGAGTAAAAAAATAGTGAGAGATAGCTGAGGTATTAGTCAGCATAACAACTGATGCACTTGTCTTGGTTGGACTTATTCGACATTCTCCATGTTGAAAACCTGCAGGGAGCCAATCGACAAATTGGGTTGATTTCTTCAATCTTAAAAAAGAAAGGTTGTTAAAAGTAATTTGAAATAATAGATTAGAATCATATTATAATTAAATATTAATGATTGATTTCTTGAAAAAAAAAAAAAACTAAAATTCTGAATCTCATTATTTTTAAGTTACATGCTGAATTATTCTTCAAATATATATTTTTTTACTTTGTCATTTATAAGTTCAATATTTTATAAGTTCAATAAATTCTATATTATTGATTTTTAAAAATAAAAAACGAAAACATATTTTGTGAATGCAAAAGCAACTTTTTATTTTCATATTAATTTAAAAGGGAGATTTGCCTATAGAAGAATGAAAAAAGAGCGATTTGAGGGATTTTGTTTAAGAAATAGAAATCAACAGCTTAGTTCTATGTTTTTTGCATGCTATTTATTATAATTTGAAGAACATAATTTTTCTAAATCAAAAACTGATGGCAAGGCTCAAACTGTATAGGTGGATGTCCTAGCATATGTGCTGTGCACTCACATGGCAGAATTCTAGATCACTGCAATCAATTTTCCTTAAGGATTATGAAAGTAGATAAGATTGTTTAGAGTTTCAAATGCTTTGAGGTCAAAAAATTAAAAATCAACAAAGTTACTGCCATTTGAACAAAAGGTCTATTTTTGATCCTTTCCACAATTTGCTTCAAAAAATGTTTATTTTTTATAAAAATGGTTGAAAGTGGGCCAAGCTCTAATTAGTTATTTTCTTTTTAAAGAAAAAAAATAGTAATACCAATTAAGCAGTTTTTGCGTTCCGATCCCACTCAGTCTGTAAAAGGCAATTTGTATAAAAGAGCTCCAAAATTTTTAAGCCAACAGTTACATTGTACTAAAACATAAAATAACTATGGAAAGAATTTACAGTTTCGCCAAATTGTTTTACAGAGAAACTATAGAGATTAAAAAATGCAAACAATGGATTTTTTAATTGAAAAGAGAAAATCCTGCCCCGTAGCCCCATGACCACTGAGCAAAAGGGCAAAAGTCTTTTTCTCTGCAATTTATTTTAAATGTTAATAAAAGAGGGATTCTCTATCATGGTATAATTTTTTTGTTACGTATATGCTTATAAGACTTGAAAGTATCAATTATAAATTAATTTTTTAAAACTGGATTATATTTGTCGAATTATATTAATTTAAATAACGCTTCAACTGCAGTGAAGAATGCAGCCTAGGGAACAGATATATCCGGTATAACAGATATAAACACACAACTTTTATCATTTGATCAACAATGTTGGTTTAGTATTGGTATACTGTGGAATCGGTGAGTTGTCAGTATCATGTCAGCAGCTGATGCAAAAGAATGCCCCTTATTTAATGTCAGTTGTTGTTATTGGACAAAAATTAAAGATTCATTTTGGCAGATGACAACAGGTCAACACCTGTTTTGGCCTGAATAGACTGCCAATATTAGTCTAATTGTGGATCATTTATTCTTAGCTGATTCTTTTTATATTTTCATTCAAATTTTAGTTTATTTGAGAATATTAAAAATATTTTTTTATTTAATGTATGTTATATATTTTCATACTTTTCTTCAAGGAATCATCACAACAATATGAAATAAGAGATGCTATGGAATAAATAAAATGATTTAACATATATACAGTAGACTCCCTCAAACCTGCACATAGTTTATGGATGTAAACAATGAAACATTCAGTTCAGATATAGGAAAAAATAGATCTTTTATAATTCTCCATCAATTCCATATATATTTTTGTTAATAGAGTAGACTCCCTCAAATCCGCACAGCTTGGGACCAGAGATTTTGCGGATTTCTGGTCATTGCTTTGTTTACATTTTTTAAAAAGTAATTTGAATGTAATTAATAATATAATCACAAGTATAATGAATGCTTATAATATGCTAAGATATTAAAATAAGTAATAAACTAAAATAATAAACATTTAGATAATTTTTAAAATGATAAAAATACTAAAAACAAAGGTCAAATTAATAATCAATAATGTATAATTAAATATTCATTATAAAGATGAAATGTGTTTTTCCTAAATTATTCAATGAAACTTGCCTCATAAAGGTACATTACTAATTCACATCAAGATCATAAAATAAGGAAGCTTTATTTCAGGTTTAGCCAGACTTAATAACTAAAAAAGCTTGATTAATACATAGATATATTTGGTAAGATTGTGATTACCAATGATATCAGCAATATCTTTATTTTTTTTTTCAGAAATAAATTATTCTTTCTTCATGATAAAACATGAATTCAATAACCTTAACAAAAATCACAAATTAAAAAATATATGGAACTGATATAAAACTAAAAAAGTCAAATCTTGCACCTACATCTGAACTGAATGCTTCATTGTTTACATCTGTAAAATATGTGCGGATTTTAGAGAGTTGTGGATTTTAGGAGTGCGGATTTGAGGGAGTCTACTGTATTACTGAATTCATGTTTTTCCATGAAGAATAAATTTATTTAAAAAAATTTCAAGATATTGCTGATATCACTGGTAATCACAATCTTCTTACCAAATATATTTATGCATTAATCAAGCTTTTTTGGTTAAGTCTGGCTAAACCTGAAATAAAACTTTCTTATTTTATTATTTTGATGTGAATTATTAATGTACTTTATGAGGCAAGTTTCATTGAATAATTAAGGAAAAAACATTTCACTTTTACAATGAACATTTAATCATACATTACTGATTATTAACTTGACCTTTGCTTGTAATATTTTAATCATTTTAAAAATTATCTAAATTTTTATTATTTTAGTTTGTAACTTATTTTAATATTTTATTATATTGTAAGCATTCATTATAGTTTTGACTGCAGTATTAAGAACATTCAAATTACTGTTTAAAAATGTAAACAAAACAATGACAAGAAATCTGCATAATTCTAAAATCTGGTCCCAAGCTGTGAGGATTTCAGGGAGTCTACTGTATATGTATATATATATATCATACAAAATTATAACAGAAATTAAAGAGATAAACTGTAAAAAAAAAAAAAAAAAAAAAAAAAAAAAAAGCCTATATTTATTATTTAAAAAAATTGTTTTGAATTCATTTTAAAAAGGACATACAATAGTTTGAATCACCAAAAGAATGTTTGAAAACTTCAATTAAAGTTATTTATTGAACTTAATTGTATAAAAAAATAGTAATAAGTTAATTCTTGAGATGCAACAGATATCTGGCTGATTTTTCGAAATATCATTGAATATCCGAGTGCTCTGCCGAATATCCAGCAGAGCACTGCAAAATTAATACATATGGACAGCAAAAATCGTTTGACCTGAAACAATGCTGGAAATATTTTTTTTTTTTTTAAAGCAAATTATGAAATGTAGTAAGTTCTCTATTCATGAATAAAAGGTAACCCTCGAAAGTTTAAAGAATCACTAGCTTTCCTAATATTGATATTTGAACTCTTTATAACGAACTGGTAAACCAGCATGGTGTTGCCCACACTCGTAATCTTAAATGAACCTTAAATTTGCATGATTTTGTATTTCGATTTCATATGAAATATATACCCACTTACCAAGTAAAAATGACAAAAAAGCTGCTAATTGTTGAGATTTGTCACAAATTTTTTTCATAATATTTTGAAAATTAAATGTGGCAGTAATGAACAAATAAAAAAATTAAAAGGCCCTCTGGAGATGAAAAAATTAGTTAAGAGGGGAAGAAGATGCTTAGTATTCTGCAGGCTGTGGTTGGGCAAACACACACACACACACAAAAAAGGAACTAATTCAAACTTAAATTCAGTTTTTTAAAAAGTTCATACTCAAATTCAAAAATTTTTAAACAAATCCGCTAACACAAACTCACCTATGAAAATGAATAAAATTCACTAAAAACTTTTTTTTAAAAACTATTATTATTGTTAAATATATTAGAACTTTATTGTCCAGATTTCTAAATTTTGTTAAGTAAACTTTTGATTATTCAACGTAAATGCCTTCATGGGCCCAGCCAAATTTTCTTCCATGGCACTCAGTCCGAGCTTAGTTTTGGAATTACTTTTTTCTAGATGGACTGAGATTGAATTTTTTTATCAGTCACTTTGGTACTTGTCTGCACCCTTCCTAGAGGACTGAACAGGTAGAAATTTTTAATCATTATTCCAACCCAGCTCATCTCTATATAATAAAAAGCAATGTAATTATTTCAGGGCAAACCTATCAGTCTTACTAGTTTCTGATAAAACGGAGCCACGTTAGGGTTATTTTCGATTTGAGATGTGTATAAGAAAATTTATCTACCTAAATACAAAACTTTTCCACCTCAAACCCATTCTGTTCAACATAATTTTCTGTAAAAAATTCAAAAGTAATAAAATTTCAATGATTTATTCTTCATTCAGTTGAAAAATTATTGCAGAAATCAAGCTGAAAAACTTAGCATATGAGCATAAACAAGCGTATTAGCATTTTATGCTTGCCTCAAAACCTCTAATAGTAATATAACCCCTCTAATAATAATATAACCCCTAAACCATCTATATTCAGGATTACATGCCTGTTTGTAACACTTGATTAAATCCCCTGAAAAAATAAAACTTCATTTTTTTAAATAAGTCACAATAGTATATAAATCATAATCACCGATTAACTTCATAAGTATCCCATGAGCCATTACATAGAATTGCTTTTAACTTTCAAATATTTTATTCTTTTGTGGATTTTACTCCTATAATATTTATAAACTATAAAATCATCAAAAAATGTTACCTTTCTTCACCCCTGGCACATTTATTCCTATCCACCAAAAAAGAATTTTTTTAAAAGATCGCAAAAACGGCATATTTTGCTAAAAGATCGCGAAAAAACGGCACATTTTGCTAAAAGATCGCGAAAAAACGGCACATTTTTGTCAAAAAAATCGTCAAAAAGTGGCAAATTTTGTTAAAAAAATCATGAAAAACGACAAATTCTTTAAAAAGATCGTAAAAAACAGAAAATTTTGTTAAAAAATCATGAAAAAAAGACAAATTTTGTAAAAAGATTGTAAAAAAAACCCGGCAAATTTTGCTAAAAATCACGAAAAAGACAAATTTTATTAAAAGATCGCGAAAAAACGGTAAATTTCATCAAACGATCGCAAATTTCAAAATAGGGGCGCGAAAAAAAAAAAAAAAGCACATAACTTTGTACCGGGAATGGAATTGCTCCCCGCTTTTTCCCACTTCTGTTGTAACCTTTCAGAAAATTTGCTGTGAATTTCATATTTTTTCACCTCTGTGATTCTAATCAGATATTCCACAAAATCAAGAAAAATTGAGCCAGTCATTTCGGAAATTAAAAAAAATCGGTCAAAACTCCGAAAATTCGAATATAAAACGTATCGCAAATTTTGACATATTAGTGGGGGGGGGGGGGGAAAATGCAAATTTTGTTATAGAATCGCATGAAATAAACGAATTCTGACAGAGAATCATGAAAAGATACGAATTTCATTCAGGGATTACGATAAAAAAAACATGACTTTCGCAGAGTCGCGAAAAAAACGTCTCTTCCACAGCCCTTTGATATAAAATTTGCATTTTTACGAGGCATTTGGATGAAATTCACGCTTTTTTGTCACTATACTTAGATAAAATTCACGTTTCTTCAACAGTCCTTTGAAAAAATAACATTTTTTCTGCGGTCATTTGACGAAATTAGTCTTTTGTCTGCGGTCATTTACCAAAATTTGCATTTTTCCATGGCTCTCTAACAAAATTTCTATTTTACACCCGAAACTCTAACAAAATTGGCATCCTTTCGATGGCTCCTTGACGAACTTCGAAGTTTTTTTTCGATTCTTCAAAATTCACACTTTTGTCTGCTGCATTTTGATGAAATTAATGCTTTTTCGGCGATCCTTTATCGAAGTTAGCATTTTTCTCGCAATTCTAAAACGAAATATGCTTTCCCCCACGATTCCTTGGTGAAATTCGCGTTCTTTTTCTTTCTTTTCATTTTTTTTCTTTTATGTGTGTGTGAACGATTGACGAAAATTTTCGGCAATCATTTGTTGAAATTCGCGATACTTTTTATGCCTCAATTTTCTGATCCATGATATAAAAAAAAGAACAGAATGTTTTTAGTTCTTGGATATTTCGGAACAAAATCTTATAAAAAAAAAAAACTTGACCTGTCAAAGACTTGTCTACCGCAATGCACGCTTTGAGAACGTGCAGTCTTAAATGTATGAATGAGAAGACAACTAGCAGGCGCACATTCAGTTCGGACGCAACAGCAGTAAGGGCGTTTTTTCAAATGAGGGGAAAGAAGGGTGCTATTTTTTTGAATGAGCGGCAAGAGGGGCGCTAGATTTTTAATGAGGAGCAAGAGTGGCGCTATTTTTTAAACTAAAGGGCAAATTGTTACTTTCAAATCAAGCTTCCCAGCTACTAACATCCAGATGAAAGGAAAGCTTCATAGAAAAGTAAAAAAAAAGCATGCCGATTTGTTGCAATTAACTCCGGAATTTCCGGGGCACTTTTAGTAAAATCCCCGGAATTCCGGGGATTCCCCGGAACACAAACAGGCATGGGATTAGTAAATACAATAGCGCTAAATTATTAACCTCATCCAAAATCACCTTTTTAATGACCAAATTAAGTAGAGTTTTATAAAATAAATTTTGGAATAAAATAAATGTATAATACAAATAAATAAAAAAAATGTATTTAATGCAATTATTTTTCTGTTAATTTACCATCAAATATCAATTATTTATAGAACTGTATAAAATTTATCTATATAATTATATTTATATTTTTTACAGTTTTTACATTGTAATTTATTATCAATAATAATTTATAATTTTTGTCAAATGTTTGAAAACAAATATTTATAAAAGTATTACAATTTCCAATCAGGGCTGGGTTTTTGCTGGCAGAAACAAGTGGTAGAAAGTGGTTTTAACCGGCAGAAACTGGCATAAATTCATTTCAAGACATAATCTGAGACTTTTTAGTAGTATTCAATTGCTTATACATTTTATTTTATGATAATTAACAAATAATATTTTGGATTAAACATAAAATAAAAAACATGATTGTTCTATTGCAGCTGCTCATAAAATTTACTTAGTTTTATTTAATGATGAAAATAATCATTTAAACTCATAAATGCAAGATTCAAATCACATTTAATGCAGTGTTAACTTTTATGCTAGCTTATTTTTTTAACTAAATTCTTTATATATTAAATACACATGTGAATTATGAATCATTGCAGGTTAAAGTTCTCATTAGTATTACTTCTTAGTTTCTGCCAGTTTTTGCCACTTACTGGCAGAAACTTGCCAGCCCTGTTTCGTTTCCAGTGTAAAATTTTTATGGCTGAAATATTGTCATGAAATCATATTGCATTAAATTCTCAGAAAAAAAAAATATTTATATATAGTACAAATATAAAGGAATGTTTAATATAAAAAAATGAAAAAATTAATAATTCTGCTAATTTGATATTTATCTGTTACTAAAATTAACAAAATTAATTTTTTTAATGTAATTTTAGAAGTCATTATGAGTCTCTTTAAATTTCTATAAAAAGTAGGAAGAAAAAGAATTTTTTGGGAACAAACTGTTTCATTGGTTTTCAAAATATTTGCCTTTAAGATTTATGCATTTTTCCATTCATTCAAACCAATTCTTGAAACAGTTTTTCCACTCTAAAGTTGATATCTCAGAAGCATAGTTTTAAAATGCATCAACAGCTTCTTGAGGTGATAAAAATCGCAACACACACATTTTTTGTTTGACATAAGAAAACAAGAAAAAGTCGTTAGGCGACAAATCAGGAAAATATGGGCAATGGGATATTAATTCGACATTTTATTCTTCAAATAATCAATTGTTCCATCTGCTGTGTGGGAGCTGGTGATGTTGTGATGAAGAATGATGCAGCATTTTATGTTGTTTTTCCTGATTTTGTTGATCAATTTTGGCAAACAAATTTCTGTACACCATTTAGTGTTAAATGTTTTTTGATCCTCTAAAGGAATGGTTGCGGTATGTCCTATGATGCCGAAGAAACAAGCAATCATTTTCTTGGAAATGCTTTGTGAACAAACAACTTTCAGAGGATTCAGTTCATCTAGAAACACCCAAACAGTGGATTGTTTTTTCTGGCTCATACGAATATATTCAAGTTTCATCACCTGCAACAATGTTGTATACAAATTTTGCAGTTCCAAATTAAAAATTCTTTAGCATTTCCTAACACCAAATTGCACAAGCCTGTTTTTCAACTTCTTTCAAATTGTGCAGAATCCATCTGGAACAAATCTTTTAAACTGCTAAATGTTCATGCAAAATTGAATGTATTGCAGTTTGTGATATGCCAAAGGATGCTTCTATTTCATGATATGTGACATGCAGACATTCTTCAATCATCTTGTGCACAGCATCGATGTTGTTTGGAATCAGTACCGATTTTGGTTGTCCTTCACAAGATTTATCACTGAAAGATGCATGACCATGATGAAATTCTTAAAACCAATCGTAAACACTCTTTACTGATGGTGCTTCATTATCAAAAGTTTCATGAAGCAATACTAAGCATTCTTGTCTAGTGAGGCCTTTCTTAAAATCATCCAACGGAAACCTACATGAGTTATTTCCATTTTTCCCATTCACTGTAAACAAAATATACAGACAATCTCTAAGATGCCACTGATTCCAGGATAAAAGAAAAATGTGAATTTTATGAATATCTTGAAGACCAATTTCAATAGTGCCTTCAATTGATTGTAAAAACATAAAAGGCAACCCACAGATTAATGCATTTTAATAAATATTCCATTAATTATTAAAAATAGTTTAAATGAATAAAAATAATAATTTAATAGATAAAATTTATTTAAAATTACATTTTATTTTATAAAAGTTAAATTTATTTGCCATAATTAAAATATTAATTCCCAAACTAATTTTGCAGGAAACACAGAATTCAAAACTTAAATGGGATCATAGACTCCCAGACGATTTAGCAAAAAAAAAAAAAAAAAAAAAAAAAAAAAAAAATAAGTCATGGCAACAAAGCTTGTATTTTCTTTCTCAAATATCTAGATGGTTTGGACTTAATTGACTTGATCAAGAAATATGATGCATGTATTTTCATAAGAGTAAAAAATGACTATAGGGTCGAAATTAATGTAGTACAAACAAGATCTAGAGTAGTCCCTTTAAAACATATTACAATTCTTTGCTTAGAACTTTTAGCTAGCAATATTGACATTAGGTTGTTTTCTAGCATAATTAAGAATCTTAATTTATCGGGAGTCAATATTTATTGTTAGACTGATTCAATAACAGCCTTGTACTGGATTCAGTGAAATCAAAATTGAAGGAGTTTCATTCAAAATCTTATTACAGAAATTCCTTTATTGATCTCGCCTCATATTTCAGGTTTTCTGTTGCCGATTTGCTTTCAAGGCAGTGCACTGCTGAACAGTTAATTGAGAAGAAATGGCAAGAGGGACCTGATTGGTTGCATAGAAAAAAGAAACATTTATTTAAATCGAATGATGAGCCAAATGTAGATTTAGTCAATTGTGAGATTTGTAAAACAATTATAGTGACAATAGTAAAAAGTGAGGAAAATGTTAAGTGGTATTATAAATGTTTTTCTTCATTTAAGAAAATTGTAAGAATGCTACGTTAGATTTTTAGGGTTTTATGACAATGTAAGAAAAGTTGACAAAAATCTTTTCTAGGGGGGGGGGGGGGGTATCTGAGATAAAAATTAACAGCAGAAATAAAGCTTTAATATTATTAATTCAAAAAAAATCTTGTATATGAGAAAATGATGAAACATCAAGACAACTCAGACCAATAGCTGATAGTCACGGTAAAGGTCTCCACGGGCCTAAATTTCCATGCCTGAGTCCGACCCGATCCGTAAAAAAAAATTTGACACAGCCCAGCCCGACCCATAGAGAAGTTTAGCAGCCCAATATAATAGCTAAAAACAAGGCCCAAGCTCGGCCTGGTGCAAAAAAAAAGTTAAAATTTCGGCCTGGCCTGAATGAATTTCTACAGAACATTGATTTTTAGTCTTACAGAAGAGTTCTGACCCAAAAAACTTATCTTAGTCTCTTTTTCTTTTTCATGTTTATAGTCTCAATTTATGCAGAAGTGCCATAGGCTGCGATATTTATGCTTTTAATGAACCTTTGTTTATTGTATGCAAATGCTTTTTTAGTTCTCATTAGTACTATTAATCCATATTCCATGTAATGGAGACATAAAAATCTAAAAAAATGGTAAAAGTAAAATCTTCTAAGACGGAATTGCACTGGAAAGAAAAAAATATGTTGTAAATGTTTAATATATTCTTTTCCCGTGTATTGTATTCATTTTGCATGGATGAACAGTAGAAGCTTAAAAGACATTTCTAGTTTTCAATTTAAAAAAAAAAATTCTATCTTAGGAAGTTTTTTTTTTTTTTCATGAGCTTAATTCTATTTAAAAAAGCCTAGAAATCTACGATTCTTCAAAAAGAATAAATTCTAATGTTTCATTGTAGAATGATGATGACTTAAAAATATATGCCTTTTTTGCAAAAGTTTTTGGACCAAGTCAAATTTTACTGATTTTTGAACAGACCTGGCCATGTCAAGAAAAGGATTTTCATATGGGATGATTCAATCGGAACTGATTATTTTGGTCTATGAAGACTAGGAAGAATGAAATCAGTCCTGGCTTCGTATGGGAAAAAATAAGTCAGGCCCAGCCTGATACGCCAGAAGAGTAAGGCCCAAGTCTTCAGCAAAAAGGCCCGATCCTGGCCTGAATGCCGTTAATGGAAATCGGCCTGCGCAGATCTTAAAGTCACGGCCTTATAAGAGTTACATCAAATATTGCTTATATTAAGTTGACAAATACAATTTTAAGTTTTCTTTCATATTGTCATGTGATCATCCTGTATTAAATTGCTAATAATGAGTGTATATAATGATTTACTACATGCTGGTACTTTATTGTTTATGTCAAATTTAAGAGAAAGATACTAGATTTTAAAATCTTATAAGACAATATGAAATTGTATTAAAAACTGTGTAAAAGATCAAAAATTTACAACTAAAAAGAGTGAGGCATGCCAAATGATACAATCTGTGGTGCTTGTATATTTAAAATTACAGTTTGTGATTTGGCCGGACCACTGCATTTGAAAGATAGTTGAAAAGCATATATTGTATTTTTCACTTGTACAATTTATCACACAGTCTACTTGGAATTTATCACTTTCTTATGAACCAATTCCTTTTTTCAGTTTTTAAGATATTTTATCACATGCCTTGGATGACCTACAATGATATAGTCAGATAATGGATCAAATTTCACTGGTATGGAGGAGTTTTTGAAAACTCTAGACAGGGATGGTCTCCAATTAAAAGCTGCTAAAGAAATAGTTGAGTGGAAGTTTAATCTTCCTTCTTAACCCTAATGGAGTAGATGGTGGAATTGTTGAATTTGTACTGTAAAACAAATCTTAAGAAAAATATTGGGTCATGCTTTGCTTGATGAGGAATTACTACTGTATTATGTAACAGTGATAAAGTTGTTAATTCAAGACCGCTTACTTATATATCAAAGGACAATGATGAGGACTTTTCCATAACACCAGAGAAATTTTTATTTGAAACTCCACAATCATACGTTCTAGATATTAATAATGTAGATAAAGTGAAATTGAGTAAAACAGCTAAATATCTGCAGCAAATGATGAAAACATTAAGATTAAAAAATATACTAGGGTGAGATGACCAAATATGGCTTGCATTTATAAAAACAAATAATTTTGAGTTTTTAAAGTCAGTTCAGAGGTACAGATTAGAATTAAAAAATCTAATGCAAGAAACTAATGATCAGGCTATGCCTTAAATCGTTAGTAGTGGCAGAATTGCAAAAATTCCTGTGAAATAAATTTTGAATACAGAATATTCGATTTAAATAATCATTTTATTTATTTTCACTTCTCGTCTTTATATGTATTCAAGTGTTTATTATTATTTTGAATATACAATATATAATTCTCTTGTAATTAGTAAGATTGTATTTTGATTGTGTAAGTAATTATCTTGAAGTACTTCAAGTAAAATGTATTTTGTGCATATGCAAAGAGTTTGAGTATTTAGCTTCCCAGTCAAAAGGTAAGAAGATGTCAGAGAAAGGGGGATAAAATTTTCTCCTAGGTCAAGGGCACTTCTAAGCATGCATTCTGTAACCCTTTAGTGCATGGGAAGATTATTGCACTTTTGCTATGTAATTGACAGTCGACATCACTGATTTCAGAGACTTGAGATCACTCTTCTCAGATCAACTTGTAAATAAAATGTTTTAATAATTAAGTTTTAACTATTGGCTAAATTTATTTCCTGACCTTTATTATTTCTTTTCAAGTTTAAGTATGAAATAACGTCTTGATGACAAATTTAATAAGGCAACTATTACTATTTTTAAAAAAAGTGAGAGCACTCAAGCAATCTGAATAAAAGGAATCCACCCAAGAGGCAGCACTACTATAACAACACTGGAGTTGGAATCAGAGTCTGATTCTTTTAAATTTAAAGAGTTGGAGTCTGTCATTTTTCCATGATTCCAAATCCTTGGTAACCTATAATCACCTGATTTTCAGTATAAAAGTAAAGATTCTAAAACCTGAACTGTTATGAAATATAGATTCAGCCCAGGATGACTGAATTACTACAAAACATTCTAATATTCTTCAAACAATATCATATAATTAAATTATTTAAAAAGCCCCTTACTTATCTAAAGATTTTTTTTTAGTTCATTTGTTCCCAAATCATAGAATATGGAATAACAATAATAAGACCACATCTACAAATAAATACACTGGTGTGCAAAAATTAAGGATGGAGCAGATAAATTAGCATAAAAGTCGAAAAGAGCAAAAGAACAAAATGAAAGGCCTATCAGGAGATAGACCTGAAACAAATGCAGTAAGACATGCCCATGTATGACATAAAAGGAAGAGTTGTTAAGGGGATAAAACACAAGCTAAAGCAGAGGCTGTTCAGAAATTAGGTGAAATCTATTGTACTCTGTAAAGTGATTTCAGCGACGTTTCTTTGCTACCATTGTATGATATGGCCAAGAGGCAATACAGAAGATGTCATTTGGATGACTTTACACAAGGTCAAATCATTGGAAAGTTGGATGAAGGTCGAAGTGTGACAAGTGTGGCACAAAAATTCAGCATTGCTCACAGCATCGTTTCACAAGCTTAGAATGCATTTCAAGTGATGGGAAATGCTATCCGAGCATTCAGCAGTGGTCATCCATGAGCAACAACAGCAGAGTCTGTTATATTGTCCTACAGGCGAAATGAAACAGATGGCAGACAGCTGGAGAAATCATAAGGCAGATGGAGTAGACTACTGGACGTCGGATATCACGTTTGACTGATACAAGGAGACGGTGCAAAGGTGGTTCACATTTACAATGACCAGTACGGTAAGTATCTTTAACACCTGCAAATCAGAGGCGCTGTTTTTTGTAGTGTCAGGAACACAAGAAGTGAACAAAGCAAGAGTGGGCTCGAGTAATCTTTACGGATGAGAGTTGATTTTGTATGAAGAGTGATTCTGGACATATACAATTGCAGTCAAAAGTTTAAGGCCAGCAAAAATTTTGTAGTTAATTTGTAAGTATACCAATATGAAGAGGAATCTCAAAGTGATACTTATGCATTTTATTCACATAATAGTTAGGAAACTATTCATGGAATAACATATAAATATTAATAAATTTAATTCACAAAATTAGGTACAAAGGAAAATGCATGTTCTCAAAAGTTTCCGGCCATCTTTGCAAGTTTGGAAAAAAGTGGTTTTGCAATAGAAAATTACAGTGTTCAGCAACATTTACAATTAGCATTTCATATTTTTACCTTTAGTAATAAGTAGTGTGGCGAATTTCATGCAATCATACGTGACATTCATACATTCAACTATTAAAAATCGTCTATGATACTTTTTTCTACATTTCTTGCAATTTTTTGGAAATTTTGGTTGAGTTTGAATATTTATAGTTCCGCACACATTCAACAACTTATTTCCATAGATTTCCTATAGGATTAATCTCGGGCATTTGGGCTGGCCATTTCAAACTGGAATTTTTTTCTACAATTGCTATTGATTGTCGAGCTTGCATAAATCAAATAAGTCATTATCTTTTTTAAACAAATAGTTGCTACCACAATTTTTCCTCTAATAGTGCAGCAAACATTCTTGCAAGATATCCTTATACACTGCATCATTTATCTTACCGCAGATTTCAAATAATGGACCAAACACTTTTTGAAGAAAAATCTCCTCACATTATAGCGTGTCCTTTGCCATGCTTCGTTATAGGAAAACATATGTAGAATAATATCTATTGCTGTTAGGTCATTGGATGTAGTGTCTTCCATCACTCCCAAAATAGTTTGAAATTCGATTGATGGAAAAAAGGAACTTTTGTCCAGTTTTCACTTGACCAGACTTAGTGTTCCTTGGAAAATGCCAGTAGGGTACATTGGTAATTTTTTTACCTCTGACATTTTTTAAAAACCAAATCTTTTATAAAGTTTTGCATTACGACAGCATCTTGATACGGTAGACAGATTTATTTCAGCGATATTTTCATTGCGTAAATCGTGGGATATTGCAACAGCATTTTTATCCAGGTCATCAACTGTTTTTCCCCTGATAAATTCCTCCACAAAAATAGACATTTTATGGGGTCTCCAGGACGTTAGAAAGTCCTGAAGACCATGGCTATCTTTATATAATTTTTAAATATCGTTTACAGTCGCTTTACTGATCGATAACTTTGCCGCAGTATCTCGAGAAGATTGGTCCTTTAGCGACAAATTAATCACTCATTTACGAGCAATAATGCTTGAATTTTTCATTTCTGTATTTAAACTATGCTATTTACTTTTATTCATTCACAAACACAACTAAAAAACACTTTACCGATAAAAAAATAACTAAGGAATGATGAGTGGCCGGAAACTTTTGCACACACGAATTTCAAATTCTGCCAGTTTTCATAAAGTGTTTTCAGTATCCAATCAAAATGATCACGTGGTCAGAGGACATTCACATATTCCTAACATTTGAATCAATTGTACTTCTTCTTCGCTGAAACCTTTTGATAAATAAATTAACCCTTTCCGGCACAGACAAATTCTGTTTGTAAAATGATAAATTGTTGACTGACACTAGAATTTACAAAAGACTTTTTTAGAAATTAAGAATGCCCTGATTGAAGCTGTCATTGTAAAAGTAAAATTTTACTAAAACATCATTGGTGCCATTTATAAGTTTGGAATTAAAATTAGGTGTTGCCGGAGTGGTAACACTGCGCCAGAAAGGGTTAAAGAAACAATCTGGCCAGAAACTTTTGACCACCACTGTACATTTCTGGAGAGATCAGGGAACATGTAATCACCCTTCCAATATCACCAAAAGGGGCTGTTTTGGAGGTGCCGGAGTTCTTGTTTGGGATTGTATCATTCTTGGTAGCCATACGGATCTCCACGTCTTCCAAGGGGGTTCATTCTTTGGTGCCCATTATTGCACTGATTCTTTTGCTTCACAAGCATCTGTTTAGAGGTGCTATGGATCCAGACTTCCTTTTCATGGACGACAACATTGTACCCCTCATTGTACAGCAGCTGTCGAAGAACACTTGGAGTGAAAATATTCAATGCATGGATTGGCCTGCAAAGACCCCAGACCTGAATCACATAGAACGTGTGTGGAATCTTTTCAGGAGACGTTTGGTATCATGTGACCAGACTCCAATAATGATTACAGATATGAAATTGGCATCACAAGAGAAATGGTACTCAGTGCCTCAACAGCTCTTAGACATCCTTGTCCTCAGCATGAACATAAGTTGTAAATTCTGCATCACAGTCAGGGTCTATTAAAGAATATTTTTTTTTCTGCCAGGTGTCTGTAAAATGTATACTTCTGTCTTCTCTGCATTTGTATTCCAAATAAACTTTTCAATATAGTGCTTTTGTATCCTTTTGATTCTTTTTTTAGGTAATTTTTATCACTTGTTTTATATTTCCACGTCTTGAAGATCTTATGGTATGATTTTGGTCCATGTAAAAAGCATCTGTGCAATGTTACACCTGAAAAACCCTTTCATATTTAATTTTTGCATACCAGTGTACATAGACATTCATAAACAAAATTGACTTAGACCAGCATGCCCCAACATTTATTGTTATGGACCCATTTTTATGGGGACCCTTCACTCAATTGATAACACCCGCTCCATAATGTTAAACTAAAGGGTAGGTTGTTTTTGAATTTCTTGGAATTTTTTAAACAATTTTTTTGCATAAGATAGCTAAGCTCAATTTTCAAATATGATTTTTTTTTAACTTTGTAAATTTTGGTTGCACATTTTTTTTAAAGGTACATTCAGCTTCAAAACTTGTTCTGAAAGCAAAAGTACCTTTATTAAAAAAATTATGCAACAGAAACTGAAAAAGGAAAAAATAGCTTTATTAAAGATTGACTGCAGCTATATTATGCAAAATATTTTTTTTTTTAAATATTCAAATTTAAACGAGAAATTCAAAGACAACCTGCTCATTTGCTTTACATTATGGAGTGGGTGTTTTCAAGCAAGCAAAAAGTCCCCTTAGATAAAATAACTTTTCATGACCCACCTAATATGAAGGTGTATCTAATATCACAATGAAAATGTTGTATGACTTCTATAAGCTATCAGCTTTTCAGCTATACTATTCCACAAAAAAGGCAAATTATCAACAGAAGAATATACTACCAACAAAACCAGGAATTGGTAATCTAAGTACGCATAAGTGAAATAATTTAAACTACATGCATTACAAAGATAATTAAAAATACATTTAAATATTATCAAAACACAACTTTACAATCAATGAGATTTCTAGCACTGATGTTTACTGATGAGGGCAACTTCAGTATCAGGGTTAAAACTGGTTAATGTTAAATTTAAATCCCTTTCTACACACTGTTTGTTTCTGCACATGTTTTTCAAAAGCAGCAAGGTAGAAAAAAACAAGTTCAAACACATATTTGATGTTGAATCTGATAAAAGACCTCAAAGCTGATTCAGATATTTCTGGATATTCTGCTTGTATTTTCAACTAGAAGGAAATTTTTTTAAGGTTCCTCACCATTTGGATTCTCTTTTTTACAGCACAATCTAGTTTCAACCGCCATTCCTTAATGACACTAAATCTAAATTCAATCAAATCAAAGTGTAAGTTATCACTCACTCACTCACTCTCACAAGACAGGAAGACAGTTCCGATTCAAGGACAAATGAAAAGATGGAGGAAAGTAATAGTGCAGGTAATGTGTACATGCCTTCCTGCTCGAGAGCGGTGGTCCAGGGATGCCACATGATAAATCTTGCTTGTTCCAAGCCCCACAGGTTGAGAATTGTTGACTAAAACAATTATATTGAAATGGTGATTGTAAGAAATGGATATAAATTATGGATAAGAAAATCAACATAGTTTAGAATAAAAGAAAATATGGTAAAAAGAAATCCTTTTAAAGATGTCATTAACCAAATACACAACATAATTTAATTTTTACAAAAATAAATAAAATTTTAATGCAACACTGTCCTGAAATTAAAAAAGAAGTCTAACCCAGCTTTTACTAAAAAATGATAAACCTGAGTCGTCTGCAGAAAAAAAAATGTGGCTTTCTTTCTTTCTAACCGATGACCAGGCCCCTACCTGCCGAGTTACCTCAGCTTAACGGGTTAGATACCTAGTATCGGGGCGGATGACCGCCTATTTGCCGCGTAGCGGCAATAAACCTGTTTTCTTCACTTCACATGCCCTCATATCTGCAATACTTATTTTTCATTTGTGCATACTTTGTTTTTTTGGTTGCTTATTATTACATCCTGCTGTTGTACTGCAAATGGCTATTCAAGTTGATCTTGTAATTTAGAACCTTGATCAGATGATGAGTCCTTCACCTGGCAAGGCACCTCCAGAGGTATAATTCACAGGTAACTTGGAGGACTTTGCACCCACGGCAGATTTTACATGCACCAGGTGCCATTAGCGTACATGACGGAATTTTAGCCGGCTGATAGCCTGAGTCCTACAACCAAAAGCTATGAGTAGTATGTCCTGTCAGCTTGGACATCAGTGCCCGACCTATTGGGGATAGTCTGGAGTTTTTGATGCCTAATAGTTGATGAATACTTGTCAATTGAAAAAGATAATTTAGTGGGGAGGGGGGGGGGGGAGAAAAAAACAAAAGAAGGGATTCTGCATATAGACAAGTTGCACTAACATTAATTTTGGGCCGAACTGATGAGCAAACTTAACGTTGCTAAGGAGATGAGACTGCGTCATTCTACCATACTCCACCGGTTAAAATAAATTAAAAATTAAATAAAATTACTGGCTCTGTGGGCTTTCCCATTGGAGCGGGTCCGGTAGCTCGTACAGAAAACACTGTACGAGAGACGTATAAAGAGAGGTGGTTGTCAAAGAGAAAATATAAAATAATTGAACCCTAATATATTTTTTTAAAAAGGAGAAATAATAGTTTAAAAAAGACATTATATTAGACTTAAACAAAAGCAGTTTTACTTTTTTAAATGGTGTTAGGGGATTTATAGGCCTTTTATAATTTTTATTTTATTATTATTTTTTTAATAACACATCACAATGGACGGACAAGCAGTGTCAGAGGCGGTTGAAGCTTCTTACTATGTCAAAATGCACAACTTGCTGAACCATTATTCACATTCTTTATGATTGCAATTCATATGTTGTGGGGTTCCTGTTGCGGGCCATGGTTACAACTGATGTTGTGCGACTACTGCACACTGCTAAAGGACATAAGACATATACAGACAGTTTTAAATTTTTTATTTGGCGATAGAAATAAATCCTAGGCCTCTCTTTTTTTTTTTTTTTTTTTTACATACAACATATAACACATTAAAAAGTGTGGCTTAAGCTGGAATTGAGTCTCGAGAAAGAAAACTATCTCAAGACTGGCTGGGTTCAGGTTTTAGAATAGGCACTATGTGGATCTGACTAGTACATACCTGTTGAGATTATTTTCTACTGCAGTAGAATCTAACTTTGGACCCCTTGAAAAAACTGAAGCACTGCAAACAATCTTCTTTAGGTTCTTACAATCAAATAAAGAATTGGTGTCCGAAAAGACATCATTAAACAACCTTTCAATGCTAAAATGAAAAAAAAAAAATTGTGAATTAATGTAATTTCAAATTTGAATTAATTAAACATATTTAATAAATAAAAGTTAAATAGCAAATTATTTGACTGAAAATACAACATTTAAATTAATGAACAGTAATTTTCATAAAAAATAGACTTGCTTCCATTTGTAGAGCCTTTATACTAAAATCACAACAAAGGTTTCATTACAGTGGATAATATATTCTTTTTGAATGTACTCTTATCATACCTGCCAACCTGAGAAAATTCAAATGTGTAAAACAATATGTGAATGACATTTTTAATGAATGTTTATAAAATAGCACATGAAGGACATTTTTAAAGGCTATCTATGAAACAGAACGTGAACAAAATTTCTAATCAATTTGTAAAAAATGTGAAATCTTTTTTAATGTTGCATAACTGATATATTATATGTATAAACATTTCTAAAAAAGATACCTAAAACAATATTTTTTTTTCCTAATACACATTTAAGGGCTTAACATTTTGGCTACAATGGGATGAAGAACACAGAAAGGCAATTGTAACTTTGTTTCCTTTACTTAAAACATCGTTATCAAAAGTAATACTGAATATTTGGTAATTCAGTTATTTGGCCAAATTATTATTCGTTGAATTACTAATTTTTAACAGCTCTTCAATTCTCACATTTTAATAGAAAATACGGGTAAATTTTTCTCAAAACAGTTATATTTTACACACAATGAAAATTAAAATTCTATAATGTGTTTTAATAATGAAAGCTTTAATTAAGGAATTTTTTATTTCTAAAAATGCCATTTATAAATTCTGGTATCAGACAATAATTTCTCATTTTACGAACAGAATTTGCCCATGATGGAAAGGGTTAAGGGGGTATATTTAAAGATAGTTAAAAAATTAGTTCGTTTCATTATGAAACGATTAACTAATTCCAAGTAAAATAGTTAATCTAAACAGCAATTTCAAAGCAACCAAAAATAGTTGAAATAAAATTTTTCATAAACTTTTATTTGAACACTAGTGACAGTAAAAAAGATACCTGTAATCTTCTGAGGCATGTATTGGTGAAATGTTTGGCACAGCATATTTCAGGTACTCATCAGGTGCCAAATCAAGTACTAATTCTCTTAGAGTTTTACTTGAAAAGTTTAAGTATCTAGACACACTGAAATAAGAAAAAAATAAGAAATTTTTAGAATCTGAAAAAGTTAATGCAACAAAATAGTAAACAAGAAAAACGAATACTACAACACTTTTAAATAATTTCTGAAGCAAATATTTTTGTTTTAATATTATAAAAATATTAAGATGCTTAGAATAAAACTTTTTTTAAAATTTTATTAGAGCACATACAAACAAGAAAGAGAACATGATTTATTTAAATTTTTAAATTTATATGGATAATTTTATCTTAAAAGAAATTTAAAATGTTCACAGCCATTTTCTATAGTACTTGAAGGAACATCAAAACAATTAAAAAACTGAAACTAGCAGTTAACATTTACAAAGCTATGATTAACAATTACACTGATATCTAGTATCAAATGTAAATTGAATGGAGACAAGTTAAAATTTCTAATATTTAATATTTTTTTTAGAGGAGGATGCTTTTCTAAGTTACATACTATTGTCAAATCTACATTGGGTAACATAACAAAATTTTACTGGAAGCCAAACTGATCCACAGTTCAAGTTAGGTTTTTTTTATGTTTTGGGACAGGTTCAGGTTGAGTAATTTTTTCACAAAAGTTCAAAATATTTTTCAAAATCATTTTCAACTTCTTCCTTTTTTTAAAATGTATTTCAATTTAAATTCTGCAATGTTAAATATTATGTTACTTAGACGTATGATGATCGATATTTAATCAAAATAATCATTATCGTATCGTAGTTGCAGTGTAATATAACTTTCAATGGTCCTTTGTTAGTGTTTGTAATTCACGTGGCAGGATAATTTTTGCTATATAAAATTATTATTTTATAGTTCTATTACTATTTCCTTATCCCTGCAAGTTACGAAACAAATTTGGGATCTACATCTGGTTTACTAATTACGATGATCAATATTTAATCAAAATAATCATTATCGTATTGTAGTCCCAGTGTAATGTAACTTTCAATAAACCATTTGGTAGTATTTGTAATTCAAGGGGCAGGATAATTTTTGTTGTATAAAATGAATATTTTAAAATTAATCAAGCTTTATTTTGTTTATTAACAAAGGCAAATATTTTTTTTTTTTTATAAAAAAGATTGATTCTTCTTCATCATTATTTATATTTAGTATTGTATCTTAATTATTTACTTTATTTTAATATTTTTCTAAAATTTTATTTTACTTAATTTTTTTTGTAATACAGAAGAGGGCCAGAAATCTGCACTGTTTGGGAGAAGACATTGTGTGGATTTCAGGATTTTGCAGATTGAAATAAAAATGCTGTACGTATCGGTTATGTACCTAAGTGTTGCTCCATCACTCAATTTTTTAATGATTTCCACTTTTTGTAGCACCATAAGTGCAACATGCTTTCGCTTTTCCATATTTTAGATACTTCATAGGAAAAAAAAATATTGTAAAATAACTTAAATAATGAATAAATTACAAGATCTCACATGTGATAAACAGCAACAGAAACGCATGTGTGTATCTAATCTTCTTCGCTTCACTTTAGCCCAACTTCTGCTGTGTTCTTTGAAAAAATTCACTGGAATCCAGGTAGACTTTTCACTCATTACCGAAAGAATATGACTAATCAGAAGGCTGCATTTTTGCAAACAGCGAAAATTGTTCAAAAGTGTAGGTTTCTGATTTGTCAAACTTGTTTCGCTAATCAGCGGAAAATCTATCTGGTTTCCATCATCAATGAAAATGTTCTGAATCGATCATTCGCTTTGGAATGATGTCATCATTTCCTTTAACTTTGTTCTTTTAGCGCCATGGAAGAAAAATGTTTACATCTGCAAGCCTGTGCGGATTTCAGACTCTGGTGGATTTTAGGTTGGCAGATTTGTGGTGCTCTGCTGTAATTTCATGTTTTTAAACTATTTATTTATTTAAATATTTTACTTAATTATTTTAATGTTCCAATTTATTATATGCATTCATTATAATGTTTAACTACCAATCAATTTAATGTTTCAAAAATATAAACAAATCAATGACCAGAAATCTGCAAAATTCTAAAATCTGCCCAACTCCTGGTCCCAAGTTTTGCGGATTTCAGGGAGTCTACTGTATATATATAAGTCAGGGATGATTCTGGGCGAAATTTTTTTTTCAGAAATTTGCACTGCATTTTTGGAAATTGGCATGCAGAGCAGGGGAGGTCCGTGAGTTTTTTTTTTTTTTTTTATCCACAAACTTTTAGCAAAATTGGCGATCTTTTGTCAAAATCGGCAGTTTTTCCACGATCTTTTGAAGAAATCGGGTTTTTCCTTGGGTTTCCTTTAAGAAAATGGCTTTTTTTTTTTTTTTTTAACGATCTTTAGACAAAATTTGCATTTTTATGCAATTTTTTCTCGAAAACGATGTTTTTTGACGATCTTTAGACAAAATTTGCATTTTCCGCGATCTTTTCTCGAAAACGGCATTTTATCCCCACGATCTTTTGAGGAAATCAGCGTTTTTTCCGTGATCTTTTGATGAAATTGGCCTTTTTTTATATAACCCAGAATAAAATCACTTTTTTTATGATCTGGAAAGAGAAATGCCTAAAGTAACATTACCAAAAGTTATATATAAACATGCACAAACTGAAACATCCAATTTTTAATTCAAGTGTTATTTCTTTCAATATGCAAATTTGCAGCTTTGTGGCAATAAGATATATACATGATCTATGCACAAAAGCTCCAGATAGCAACAAAGGAGATATGAGAATACATGCAGTAGAGGGTATGAAAGAGGTTAAGCTCATGCAATTCTCAGGCTATAATGAATATAAGTTTTTATAAATACCTTGTACAGTCAAGAATAGTAGCAACAATTAGATTATTCCACAATTCAAATCTAACATCTTTATTAGGACCAACTGCCAATGTTTTTTTAATGAATTTATTCGACTCCAACCTTGAAAAAATGTTATTCATGGCCTATAATGAAAAAAAAAAAAAAAAAAAAAGCTATAATTTAATACTATTCAATGTTTAGATAATTAACTTTAATAGAAGTTTTTTAATTCATAAATAAATTTTGTGATAATATAACTATACTGTACTCTAAAAATATATAACTTTGATGATGAACAACACACATATATTCCAAATCATAGACACAAATCCAGGAAAACAAAAAAGGGAATTTTTATATGTAACACTGTTTGTGAGAGAAAAAAAGAATAAGAACATGTGGGGATAAATGTCTCATAATAAGAAATATACAAAACTTTTTGCAGCAGATTAAGAACTTTTTTCATTTATTGATTATTTAAACTATACAGAGATGTAAAATTTCTGAAATTTTGAAATGGTAGAAAAAAATTTCTTGTGATTACTCTTTCTTAGAAAATATAAAATAATAAGCAGTTTTAAAGAAATAAATGCTTTTATTGTGATATTTTTAACCTTTCACTTTCTGAATTTCTAAGCTTTCTTTGCTTAGTTTAATACCATTGTTTGCAATCATTTAACTGTGTAAATGATCATTTCAGTTATAAAAAAAATGAAAAAAAAATTCTATTTGCTATTAAAAGTTTTTCATAGTAAAACTGGTATTATTAAAGGATATGAAATAGAATCTCCTATTAGTACAAGACATTTCCAAGATTGCAAGCAATCATGATTTTGAAGATCTTGTATGCATCATAAATGCAAATAACCTAAAGATTAGTTTGGAATACTTTTCAAATTTCAAACAAAAAACTTTCAAGAATTTTTAGTTAATTATTTTATTTTAGTAGTGAGTTGGGCAGATTTGTTACATAAATATTGAATTTTATCATGAAATTTACTCATTGTTCAAAAGTTGGATGGATAGTTTGAAATTTTTTTAGTTTGCCAAACAGTAGTTAAAGTACTAAATGAACTTAAATTGGCTGTTTTATAGAGTAGACTCCATTAAATCAGCAACTTTTTAAAATCCATACATAATTTACAGATGTAAACAATGAAACATTCATTTCAGATATAGGAACAAAATTTGACTTTTTCGGTTTTATATCAATTCTATAGATATTTTATTTTTTAAGATTACTAAATTTTTCATGAAGGAAGAATAAATTTATTTCTGAAAAAGTTCAAAATATTGCTGATATCACGAGTAATCACAGTTTTCTTACCAAATATATTTATATATTAATCAAGCTTTTTTGGAAACTAAGTCTGGCTAAATCTGAAATAAGCCTTACTTATTTTATCATTTTGATGTGAATTAGTAATGTACCATTATGAGGCAAATTTCACTGAATAATTTAGGAAAAATATATTTCAACTTTTTAATGAATATTTAATTATACATTATTGAATATTAAATTGACCTTTGATTTTAATATTTTAATCATTTAAAAAATTATCTAAATTTTGATTATTTTAGTTTATTAGTTATTTTAATATTTTATAAGCCTACATTATAGTTTCGATTGTAAAATTAATTACGTTCAAATACATTTCAACTTTTTAATGAATATTTAATTACACATTATTGAATATTAAATTGACCTTTGATTTTAATATTTTAATCATTAAAAAAAAAAATCCAAATTTTGATTATTTTAGTTTATTAGTTATTTTAATATTTTATAAGCAATCATTATAGTTTCAATTGTAATATTACTTGCATTCAAATTACTATTTAAAAAATGTAAACAAAGTAGTAACAAGAAATCCACAAAATTCTAAAATCTGCACAACCTCTGGTCCTAAGCTGTGTGGATTTGAGGGAGTGTACTGTATTAACATTTCAAATTAAAAAAAATAGCATCATATACATTTTAAAAATATATACAATATCATTATTCATTGCTTTCATTCAAAAAAAAAAAGCTACAATATTTATATATTGGCATACAGTCACTGCAAAAAAAAATCTTGATACTCAGGATTTTTGACGTTTTGTTAAATATCTATATCATAAAGAATTATTCTGAAACTCCAGGTGTGTAAACAAAATAGTACACGTCATATATTTTCGTGAAGAGTTTTCCCTGAAATCCAACAGGGGACCGTCAATAAATTGAAAAAGAACAAAGATCTTTTGGTTAACCCTGTCAAAACTAATGTAGCAAAAGCGTTCAACCTGCACATTATGACTAAGTGGCTTATTGTAATATACTGTGTTTACTTTATAAGGATAGCATGTATACTTATAGAAAAATTAAGGTTTTTATAAAAACAGTCCTAAATTTTTCCAAGTTTTTTGCTTATAATTTGCAGAGTTCTTAATGCAAAATAATGATCTTTTCTGAAAATATGACAAACAACATTGTACACAATACTCTGTCATCAGAATTTTAAAATAACAAAAATTGTATGAAAAATGAGTAGGTTTAGTAAATATTTTTTCATTGCACATGCGTCAACGATATCAAAATTTCATTTGCATATTGTGTTAGCTAAATGTATAGAGCAACTTCTGTAAAAGTTTCAAAAACATAGCTAGAAAATTCTGAAAATGATCGTCTATAGAATCAACTCAAAATCCATTATTTCCAAAAGGAAGCAAAAAAAAATCAGGGTTTTTATCCAAATATAGTTGAATGTACAATATTGTGTAGGCACTAATCAATGGAATATGGATACAGCCCCTCATCTTTTTGCTTCATTTAGGAAATAATGGATTTTGATCTCATTCTATCGACGATAATTTTCAGAATTTTTAAGCTATGATTTTGAGACTTTCACAAAAGTTGCTCTATACATTTAACTAACATAATATGCAAATGTAACTTTAATAGGTTGATGCATGCACAGTAAAAAAATTTAGTAAACCTATTTATTTGTCATACAATTTTTATTATTTTTTAATTCTGATAACAGGATGTAATGTACAATATTGATTGTCATATTTTCTGAAAAGAACATTGTGTTTTATGAAGAACTCTGCAAGTTATAAGCAAAAAAACTTGGAAAATTTTGGGACCATTTTTATAATAATCTTAATTTCTCTATGAGTTTAAATGCTATATTCATAAAAATGAACACAGTTTATTACAATAAGCCACTTAATAATAATCTGCAGTTTGAACTCTTTTGCTTCATTAGTTTTGACAGTGTGTTCCAAAAGATCTTTTTTGTTCAATTTGTTGACGTCCCCTTTTTGAAATTCGGAGAAAACTTTTCGCAAAAATATATGAGATGTACTATTTTGTTTATACACCTGGAGTTTCAGAATAATTCCTTTTCTACATTTCTAGATATTTAACAAAATGTCTAAAATCATAAGTGTCAAGATTTTTTTTGCGGTGACTGTACACTGATTCATATATAGCACTTTATTACAGTAAAGTAAACTCTCTGTAAGGTGGACTCTGTGTAAAATGGAAAGACTTTCAAGTACCTGCAAATCCATAGATTAAAATTGTCTAAACCAGAATGTTGTGTACTATGGAAAGTTTTCTTCTCCCAATCATTTCTACCTTCGACAGAGTTTACTGTCTTTCCCTTGTATCCCTATAAGAAGGGTGGTCTTGTTTTATGAAGCATGCATCTTCCTATTTGGTTCAATATTGGTTGAAGTCAGATTTGATGTTTAGTTTATTCTGGTACTTGATTTTCAAATAAAGAAAAAGAACATTTACTTAAAAATCTTGGGCTAAACACAAGCAGAAATTTTACAACTCTCAGATATCAAAGGATATCCAGCTTTTCTCACCAATCAAGATTACACTACATTTATATTTTTTAATGTGGATCCCATAATCAATTATATAAAACCTAAATAAATTCACTTTTATTTTTCTTTCATGACAGACAGATGCAAGATGTCTCCAAAGAGAAACAAATGTATTATCTGAAATGAGCATTCTTTAATATCTGTAATTAGTCACATGTACAGATAAAATAATAAGTAATTTTTAATTAAAGCTTTCCTTCTCAAAAGACTATTATTGAAAGCCTTTTTCATTCATTTTCAATACAAGTTTTCTTATTAAAAGTTTTAGTTACAATTTAAATTTAAAATAAACTAAAAATAAAATTAAAATAATCACCATATTTTCAAAAGGAACAATAATATCAGCATGCTGGAGTAACTTTGAATTACACAACGCTGCATTATAAGGTGAAGTTATAACATGACTTGCATCATCTGATGGAAAAACACAGCATGCAATTCTAAATTAAAAGAAAAATAATGTATAACATGTTGCAAAATACTCAAAATTGCTATATCAACATATTGTGAAATGGGACAATAAAAATTCAATTCATAAAATCTTTATATTACTCATCAGCACTACTTGTGCAACCTTCATGAAAATAACTACACAAATAGTACAGTGTTGCCTAAGATACAATATAAAAATATTTTGAATAATGATTAAAGTACTATTTTTTTCTGCGTAAAAGCTAACAAAGTTTTTTAAAAAATGCCAGGTAAACATGCTAGAAGACATTTCTCAAAGTTAAGCGAGTTTGAGAGGCTGGATCATCAGGATGAAAACAGCAGGCTGGTCGATGCACCATGTGGCTGGCCAGGTGAATTGTTCGGAGTGTGCCGTTAGAAAATGTTGGGAGCAGTGGACACGAGAAGGTACCCACGTGCATAGAACTAGGTTTGGAGCAACCAGAATGACCACAAGGAGAGAGGATCGAAGGCTTGTGCGGCAAGCCCTCGTGGACCCCACAGTGGCTCGTTCAACGATTCAAGCAGGCATAAGTGCAGCAATTGTATCACAATTTCCAGACACCTTGCAGAAGCAAGTCTAAAATCCAAGCGCCCTTTTAATGCACTCCCATTTATTGTGTATTACTTAACGTAATATATAAAGTATTTAAAGATTTGCAGAGCAGCTTATACAGCAGAAACGCTCATGCTGGTTCCCGAACCACAATCAAAAGAAAAAGGAGTTTAAAAGTCAATATAGGTTAAACTTCAAAAGAAAAATAAATTAATGTGTGGTGATATAAAAGATAACAGAAACCAAATTTAAAATCTTAACATAATATTTTATTGAAGTCTAATAACATAATAAAAATAATAAATTTAAAAAGAGATTTATCAGTTAATTTTGTAACAAAAACATGACTTATCTGCTGTAAGTACTTAGTGACTTCATGACGTATGAAAAACATTTGATGAGCACCACTTGAAGAAAAACAAAATGTTCCGAAGCTCATGGCAAGACATATCTTCAAAATAAATGATACCTCTATCCAGGAAACAGAAATACACTCGCTGATAATTCATTTACTGCCTTCTCCGTGAAACACCATCTACAAAGTCAACGACCTTTAAAAAAACATGCCGACTTGGAAAACCCATCTGGTCAGGAAAAAATGAATTAACTACATCTCCACTGATGACTCGTTTTCCCTTAATTGAAAGTAAACTTTAAAGTTCAAGATTATAAAAAAGCCATTAATTAAAACAATGTCGTTGAAAAACTTTAGCACGAACTCTGACAGAAAAACATTTATTTAGTTATCACTAGACATGACCATCATAAGTAACACAACATTCATGTTGTAAAAAATTCATAATCACAACATTCATGTTGTTAAAAAAAAATGAAACAGTGGCCAAGCCTACCGACAGATTCCAAAGAATAAGCTAAACTGATATTAACTCGGCAACTCGCGATCTATATATATGCTGATCATTAACACGGGTAACAGTTAACTACTAAAACAGCAATTCGAAATCTATTTACTTTATGAATCTCATTAAGAGTACCAGAATGACATAACTTCTGACAGATGACATCAATGACTGGACAACTATCGTTATCTCGTAACGGCCGTGTGTACTACGATCAGATAATGAAAGGAAGTGAAATTAGATTCCGAAAAGCTTGTAAACAGAGTAGCATGAAATGAGATATACGGCAGCTGAAAGATAATGTATTCTAGAGAACTAATTAGTAGATTAGGAAGAAAAAAGATTAAGGTTAAAGTATAATTTATTTTAATTAAAGAGAAAGTATTTTTAATAAAAAGTATATTTTAATTTAACTTTAATTTCAGTAAAAGAAACTTTATTTTTGTTTAATAAACTTTAGGAAACTTTATAGTACTTTAGGAATAAGATTTTAAAAGAAATTATTATGGAAGTGTTGACATTTGCACAGGGACAAGAACTAAATATAGAGGAAATAGACAACACCATTAACACCGGAACATTGGCGACTGCGTCTACAGTGATGCCAAGTCAGATCTATGTGGAATGTCACAGATTGGCAAACGTTGGATTTAGTGATGAATCCACGTTTAGTATTGGGGACAGATGACAACCGTGTATGGGTGTGGAGGGGCCCTGGTGAGTGGTACAATTTCTCCCACACTGTTCTACGTCACACTGCCCGCACAGCTGGTGTAATGGTCTGGGGGGGCCATAGCCTATGATAGCCATCCACTCTAATTGTGATGCATGCAAACTTAATGTGCCCACGTTATGTTGATGATGTTCTTCGACCCCATGTAGGACCTTTCCTAAATGGTCTCCCAGCAGTGATTTTCCAGCAAGATAATGCTCGTCCACATACAGCAAGAATTGCTCAAGATTTTCTATGTCAATTTCACTCTTCCATGCCCGGCCCGCTCTCCCGACTTGTCCCCTATAGAGCATGTGTGAGATCAGCTAAAACGTCAGATGCCATCATGTCATTCGATGCAAGATTTGTGGACCCATCTGCCTCAGGACAACATCAGGTGTCTAATCAACTCTATGCTGGACCGTGTGGTGGTATGTATTGCAGCTGGAGGTGGTCCAATGCACTATTGAAGTTGCCCTGTATTTGTGTTGTTGCACACCCTGTATTCATTTAATTGTCTTTATTTTGAGATCAAGTGAATCTCTCATCTGTATCATTATAGGTATTAAATTTCATTTCAATCCGATGCTTTCTTCTTGGGTCGCTATTTTCAATGTTCCTGAGTGTATCTCGTCAGACAGAAATGGACTTCGTCTGTCCACAGAATTTTCCATGGCCAATCACTGTTCATTTCCATGTGAGCAAGAAATTCCAAAACAAAACCCTTGCTTGCTGTAGGGAAACAACTCCTGCACATGGCAAATTTTGTATGGATAGCATTGCAGGATGTTTCTTAGAATGTTATGCACTGTGCTCACAGGCCTGCCCATATGTTCAGGCAATTCTCCATCCACTGAATGATTGCACACCACTGCTTGACTCCTCCTAAACTGCTGTGGCCACTTCTTCAACTACAGCTGAATCACATCTTTTCCTTCCTCAACAAGACTGCACATCAAACGAACCTGTACTTTCAAATTTTTTCATCATTTTCACCAGACCCATTACAGTCATCGGTCTAATGCCTTTTCTCATATGCTTGAAGGTCCTGAACTTTTGAAGAGCTACTGGCTCAGAATCACCGTTCTTGTAATAAAGCTTTACAAGCAGAGTGCTATCCTTCATTGAGATACTCATGACAAAAGTCTGAGATGCGAAATGAGAAAACGCTGTTTACCCAAACGTTTTTATAACACCTGAAATGACCGTGTGCATGCCAGGTATTTTAATTTACATGTTCTGATGCATATAGTGCCATCTATCACTAAAGTTTGGAACTTTTTTTTGGTTCATGTTTTTCCCTCTTCTTCAATAATATGCCATTAAATTTTCACGTCATTCTAATCAGTGGTATGTTTTTTTGGAGCGTTTTGAAATTGAAACTTTAATTATAATCAC
Source organism: Maratus speculifer (assembly GCA_964019185.1). Classification (NCBI taxonomy): domain Eukaryota; kingdom Metazoa; phylum Arthropoda; class Arachnida; order Araneae; family Salticidae; genus Maratus; species Maratus speculifer. Next base: position 341,503,691 of record OZ025293.1, read on the forward strand.
CCTGTATATGCAATGTGTTTTATAAATCAAAATTTATTTCCTAATTCAATCATTTTATATGCTGCTTGATTTTTTATATGACATTTAATTATTATTTCAGGATCGCTAAGAAAAAAAAAACTATCAGTTGAAATTGTCACTTCTCAACTAATTTTGGATTTTCAAGATAGAGACTCAGCCAAAAAAAAAAAAAAAAAAATAGCTGAACTTTTACAGTCTCACAGACCTTTGACAAAATTTGCATTTTTTTCAGACATGCTACAGGCTCAGCAAGAAAAAAGCGGAACTTTCACGGCCTCACAGACTTTAGGCGAAATCTGCATTTTTCTGCAATTTTTTAACGAAATTAGCGTTTTTTCCACCAATTGACGAAAATTGCACTTTTTCTCCCACAGCCTTTTTAATAAAGTTTGCATTTCTCAAAAATCCTTTAGCGAAATTCGCGCTTTTTCGTCAAAATTTGCGCATTTTCCGCGATCTTACGTCAAAATTTGCATATTTTCTGTGATCTTTCGTCAACATATGCATATTTTCTGCGATCTTTCGTAAAATATGCGTATTTTCCGCGATCTTTCGTCAAAATTTGCGTATCTTGCGCGATTTTTCGTCAAAATTTGCGTATTTTCCGCGATTTTTCGTCAAAATTTGTGTTTTCTGCAATCTTTTGTCAACATATGTGTATTTTCTACGATCTTTCGTCAAAATTTGCATATTTTCTGCGATCTTTCGTAAAATATGCGTATTTCCCGCGATCTTTCGTCAAAATTTGCGTATTTTCCGCGATCTTTCGTCAAATTGGTGTGTTTTCTGCGATCTTTTGTCAACATATGTGTATTTTCTGCGATCTTTCGTTAAAATTTCCGTATTTTCCTCGATCTTACGTCAAAATTTGCATATTTTCCGCGATCTTTCGTAAAATATGCGTATTTCCCGCGATCTTTCGTCAAAATATGCGTATTTTCCACGATCTTTCGTCAAAATTTGCGTATTTCCCGCTATCTTTCGTCAAAATTAGCGTATTTTTCGTGATCTTTCGTCAAAATTTGTGTGTTTTCTGCGATCTTTTGTCAAGATGTGTATTTTCTGCGATCTTTCTACAAAATTGGAGCATTTTCCGCGATCTTTCGATAAAGTACGATTATTTGACAAAATTAGAGTATTTTTCCGCAACCTATTCACAAAAATCGTGTTTTCCCAGCAATTTTTTGACGAAAATCGCGTCTTGTTCGTGATCATTTAACAAAAATCGTGTTTTTTCTCGCGATCCTCTGAAGAAAATAGTATTTTTTCCGCGAGTGTTTGGTGATTTTATAGTTTTTTTTCCGATCCTTTGGAGAAATTTGCGTTGTTTCTGCAATTCTTTGAAGAAATTTTCTTAATTTAGCGCCGTTTGACTCGCGTTTTTGTTGTATTTCATCATTACCCCCCCCCCCTACATATAAATGTCAACAAATTTTAATGCATATTTGCATTGATCTCAGGGTAGTAAAATTTGTCGCCGAAAAAGCAGAATTCCGCGTTTCCACGGAAAAGTAGCATGTCTGTTTTTTGCAAAATTGTAATGAAATTTACGCTTCTTAGCAGTCCTTTAATGAAATTAGCATTTTTCCAACGACCACTTCACGAGAATCGCCCTTTCTTCCATGGACTTTTCAATGAAATTTGCATTTATCCATGATCCTTTAGCAAAATTCATGTATTTTCAATGATTTTTTGAGAAGATTCGCATTTTTTCCCTGGTCTTTTGAGAAAATTTGTGTATTTTTCTCGAACTTTTCACGAAATTTGTATATTTTCCATGATCTTTCATCCAAATTTGCATATTTTCTGCAATCTTTTGAGATAGTTTGCATATTATCCACGCTGTTTTCAGATAATCCATGTATTTCCATTATCTTTTAACAAAATTTGCAATTGTTCTCTCATCTTTCGACAAAATTTGCATATGTTGTGCAATCTTCCTACAAAATATGTCTACCTTTTGCAATCTTTTTACAATACATACATCTTTTTTCTGAGATCTTTCAGAGAAATATATCTATTTTTCGATATCTTTTGTCAAAATTCTTATATTGTCCTCGATTTTTTGTCAACATTCTAGTATTCTTGATCTTTCGACAAATTTCTCATATTTTCCCAAGATCTTTTGACAAAATTTACATATTTCCCCCAATCTTTTGAGAAAATTCAAATATTTCACTTGATCTTACAGCAAAATTTGCATCTTGTTCGTGATCTTTTGACAAAATTTCTTTTTTCCCATGATTTTTCGACAAATTCTTGTATTTATCCTGATTTTTCCACAAAATTCTCATATTTTCTGTGATTTATCAACAAAATTTGCACACAGTAGACTCCCTCAAATCCGCACAGCTTGGGACCAGAGGTTTTGCGGATTTTAGAATTTTGCAGATTTCTGGTCATTGCTTTGTTTACATTTTTTAAAAAGTAATTTGAATGTAATTAATAATGAAATCAAAAGTATAATGAATGCTTACAATATGCTAAAATATTAAAATAAGTAATAAACTAAAATAATAAAATTTAGATAGTTTTTAAAATGATAAAAACACTAAAAGCAAAGGTCAAATTAATAATCAATAATGTACAATTAAATATTCATTATAAAGATGAAATGTGTTTTTCCTAAATTATCCAATGAAACTTTCCTCATAAAGGTACATTACTAATTCACATCAAGATAATAAAATAATTAAGCTTTATTCTAGGTTTAGCCAGACTTAATAACTAAAAAAGCTTGATTAATACATAAATATATTTGGTAAGATTGTGATTAACAATAATATCAGCAATATCTTTATTTTTTCAGAAATAAATTAGTCTTTCTTCATGAAAAAACATGAATTCAATAATCTTAACAAAAATTACAAATTAAAAAATATATGGGATTGATATTAAACTAAAAAAGTCAAATTTTGCACCTACATCTGAACTGAATGTTTCATTGTTTACATCTGTAAAATATGTGCGGATTTTAGGAGTGCAGATTTGAGGGAGTCTACTGTATTTCCCTTGATCTTTTGACAAAGTTTGTATAGTTTGTCCGATCTTTCGACAAAATCATATTTCCCCCATCTTTCGACAAAATTAGCCTATTTCTCTGATCTTTCAACAAAATTTGCATATTTTCCCTGATCTTTTGACAAAATTAGCATTCAAATGACGATCTTATTTGTTGTGTCGAGCCCCAAATTAAGATGGATACCCACGAACACGTGGTAGAATAAAATAGATTCTACCGAACTTCAACATAAATATAAACTAAATTTAAATAAATCTTCAATTATCATATCAAAAGTCGGATCATATAGTAATTATTAAATAAACTCGTTTGCATATTCAAAAAACATTCTAAAGGAAATTAAGCTGCTGTGGGAAAAGGTAAATAATGACTTAAATCATGGAATAAATCATAACATTACATTTTATTTAAATATTAAATGAGAATTAAATTAACATAAAGAAATACAAAAATAATACTAGCATTTAACATGTGCTAATAATATGCATATGCTTTACGACCCCGGGGAAGAAAGAAAAATAATGGTACCTCAATTACATTATAGTATCGCCATCAAAACCTTGAAAAAAATGGACAATCGGATTAGGAAGATAATGGCGAATCTCTCTAGAAGCCGACATCCTCTTAGTAGTAACTTTCAATCAGGCAGCACACCTTCTCCTCAATATTTGTCGAATTCCAGACCTCCATTCGCTCCTTCCTGTCACGCTTGACGAACTCTCACTCCACCGTCGCCGTTTCGCACTGAATTCTGGAGTCCCTCGTCTTCCAGTCATTCGCTGAACTCTCAAAAGCCTTCCACGATCTTCGTCTGTCTCCCTTTTTATCTCCGTGCCACATCACTTCATTTCCATCACGTAGGCAAAATAATCCACTTGATGTCCGACATGTATGTTAGATATTTGGGTGGTTCAACAAAATTTCCCATTTATTTAAACAAAAGAACAGCATTGCCGTTTACAATTTTTCTTTGTTATAAAAAATTTTTTTATGAAAAGAAAACCAAATTGTTCTTCAAAATATCGGACCACGTGCGTCTCGAAATATTGAAATATGAAATATCTTTGTATATTTTCAAAATACACATTACTAAAAACTTCCAAAACAAACATATATTTCTTTTTTTTAATCAGAATTTCACATATATTTTAAAAATCTTTCGAGGAATATATTGATGTATCGGCCGACACCTTGCCGACACAACGAAAACCCCTCAAAAATATTAAAATATTATTAAACATTAAATATATTTACCAGATATTATATGGAGTAATTTGTAAATTATTTGATAAAAAGAGATATATCCTATTAGCAAGCAAAACTACATTATTTAAATAAAATAACCTATTATTATTATTATTATTATTATTTTTATATAATTTTAAATTATTTTAGACCCAAAATAATCAACATAACACATTACATTTCCGTCCCCTCAAAAAAAATTTTATTGCCTAAAGAAAATGTTTTTTGGAAACAAAGCGAAAGCACATCTATTACTAAAGGAAACTATAATTGCAAACAAAAACCTGAGAGACTAAATTTAATGAAATTCAAGTAACATTAGTCTATATCACCCATTATTTCCAACAATTGACCCAACTAGGATTCAGATACAATGTACACAATATGAAATATACAGTTGATTATAAGGTAAATTTGTTCCTGATTAACCAAATATTACACATAAAAAACATGATACAAATACACTAGTATAAAAAAATATATATATACATCATACTATACAATACATTATTATTACAACTATACAATACATATTTAATACAGCTAAGAGAACTATTGTCTCATAACAAAACCATGAGTGTCTCTGGGACGCAACTGATAATCACTAACAATTTCAGTACTCCTATACTGCCTCGACTCTTGCCCAGACCCCACATGTGACTGAGAGGGTACGTCTGTATTTATTTGATCATTATCAGCATTAATATCAATATCTAGCAAATGATTGTTATTGTCCCTAACAACGTTTTGTTCATTATCATTGCTACTATCAATATCTAATATGCAATTGTTGTTTAACATGTGATTACTGTCCCGAGAATTATTATCACAAATGTTACTGTTATATATGACATCAAATACCGGGAGTTGGTCATCAATGTTAACAAATTGAAAATCCCTAACATCCCTGTCATCTATGTGTTGATTTGTGTCCTGTTCATCGTCCTTAATTTCTTCCTCAAAAAGTGCAGGAAATATAATTCTCTCTGTGATTCGGGATAGTCTATCAACATGTACTAATTGTTCATCTTCGGGGTTTTGTATGTGTACAATTTTAAAGTTCACTGTATTAGTTTGTTGAATGATACGATAAGGTCCTTTGTTGAATTGTGAAAGTTTTTTGCTTGCCCCTGGCTTAACTACTGGTGTGTATAAAAGTACTAAATCCCCCACCCGTAATTTTTTATCAGCGGCAAATTTTGATCTGTACTCCTCCTGCTTTTCTGCGGCTTTTGTTAAATTTTGTTTAACCATACGAAAAACTTTGCCTAGCCTTAATTGTAAATCTTCGCTAAGCTCACGGGTATCTGCATAAGATCTCTGAATGGGTTTGGCTATGAGATCAACAAGTAAAAGCAGATATCCCTACCATATACTAAATGTGCCGGAGTATCACCTATAGCCACGTGATAAGCTGTTCTGTAAGCCAATAGTGCAAAATGTAAAAGTTTGTCCCAATCTTCATTTGAAGAATCTACTAAATGTTTTAGCATATTAACTATAGTACCATTTGCTCATTCCACAACCCCGTTAGCACTAGGATGATAACTAGTCGTAGTATGCTTTTTTATGCGAAGCTTCTTATATACTTTTAGTATTGCTTCAGATAGGAATGATTTTCCTTTGTCTGTGGTGAGATGTTCCGGAATACCATGAGTAGAAATGATTTTTTCTAATACTGATATTATGGTTTCTGATTTTAAGTCAGGTACCAGATACGCCTCAGCCCATTTTGTGAAATAATCTGTCATGACAATAATGTGTTTGTTTCCCTCCATTGTAGTACTTAGTGGACCCACTGCATCGACCGCAATCTTTTCAAACGGACGTGAAGTAATTTCTACTCTCTGTAATGGAGCTTTCTGTTTAGATTTATATCCCTTTCTAATGGCACATTGGACACAAGATTTGACATGATTAAGTGTATGTTTATATTGTCCCCACCAAAAATAATTCTTCTTTGTCTTAATTAGAGTTCTTTTAAAACCAGGGTGTGCTGACGTGACTGAATCGTGTGCTAAATTTAATACTTGAGAAATTAAAGTTTTAGGTATAACTAATTTAGTGATTGTCGTTGTACGAATCTCGCTTGTTAATGCAATATAGTAAATTATCCTTTAAAAAGAAAGTTAAATCATGTAATTGTACTTCATTCTGATCTTTCAATTGGTCAATTATGTCTTTGCATTTAGCATCTTGATTTTGTGAAGACCTAACAAATTCTGGTGAAAAATTTGGATTAACATTTACTTCCTGTATTACATTTACATTTCTAGATAGTACATCAGCTGGAATATTGCATTTCCCTGGAGTATGGCAGTATTTTATGTTATAATTTTGCAGTGCAAGAGCCCAACGCATACTTGCCAACCCCCGGCTTTTTCTAAATAAAGAAAACATACTTTCAACCGGAAAATTTGTTAAATTAAATGTATCTTTTATTAAATGTAGTTGCCATTTGAAGTAATTTTAATTTCATTAGCTAAATAAATTTCTGGTTCGAACTATGTTTCTTTGTTTTAAAAAAAGCCGGAGGTTGGAATGTATGCCAACGGGAAACCCGACTACTGTCCTGGATTCTCAACACCTGTGAAATTGCTTGCTGATCACAATATGAAGTGAATTCCCTCCCGTAAAGGTAGTGTCTAAAATTACTAATTCCCCATACTACTCCAAGGAGTTCCCTTTCAAAGGTACTATATTTTGTTTCAGCATCTCTTAGGGTTCTGCTCGCATAAGCGACTGGATGTAAATCACCTGACTCATCTTTTTGGCTAAGAACTGCACCTAACGCAAAGCCAGATGCATTGGTATGTAAAAAGAAAGGCTGCTCAACATTTGGTAATAATAAAACCGGGTAAGTAGTCAAACATTGTTTTAATTTATTAAATGCAGAATTTGCTTCCTGACTCCATATGAAAGGAGTTTTCAACTTAGTTAACTCTGTTAAAGGTTTTGCGATATCAGCGAAATGATCAATAAATTTCCTATAAAAGTTACATATTCCTAGAAAACTTCGAACTGCCTTTTTATTTTTTGGAATTGGAAAGTTTTCTACAGCTTTTATATTTCTTTCATCTGGAGAGACAACACCGTTTTTAATTTGGAATCCCAGGTAAGTGATAGGATTTTTTGCTATTTGACATTTTTCAGGATTAATTTTTAAATTATGAGAATTTAGTCTCCTAAAAACCATATCTAATTTATCGATGTGCTCTTCAAAAGTTGCCGAACCAATAATTATGTCATCAATGTAAGTATTCGTATCTAAACCTAGTAAAATCGTAGCAACTAGCCGTTGAAAAGAGGCAGCGGCATTGACAAGACCTTGAGGTAAACGTTTCCACTCAAATAAACCGAATTCCGTACAAAACGCAGTCTTGTGTCTGTCCTCGGGATGCAAGTCCATTTGCCAATATCCCGAGCATAAATCTAAAGATGTATAGTAATGAGCACCATTTAATTTATCTAATAAATCAGAAATATGCGGGAGAGGAAACGGTAAGGGCCTAGTCTTTGAATTTAATTTCCTGTAATCGCATACTAAACGGTAAGTTCCATTTTTCTTTTTTACTAAAATTACAGGGGATGCGTAAGGAGAATCAGAAGGAGTAATAATGTCTGCTTCGATTGGATCATCAATTTGTTGTTTTAATTCTTTTCTTAAGGCATACGGAGTCCTATACGGTTTGGAACAGACAGGAATATCATCAGTGAGATAAATTCTATGGCTAGTTGTGTTACAACCCGTTAAATCCTTGACAGACTGTGCAAAAATGGCTTTATTTTTATTTATTATCTTCATAACCACCTGCTTCTGGGAATCATTTAAATGATTTAAATCAAATTTTCCTCCACAAGGGTTAAATTCTTCATTTTCTACTTCTAAATTATTTACCGTAGTATTCTGAACATTAACTTCCTCAACAAATTCGATTTTGGCTATCTGACAATTTTTGTTGATATGAATTTTCCTTTCAGTGACATTGGCTAATTTAATCCATATATCTTTATTGCCCTCATAGTTATATATTCCATTCGCTACTAACCAAGAACTGTTTAGAGATTTAGCCGAAGGTTGAACAAAAATTAACTTATGCGTTTGCGGAAGACCATTAATTTTAATTTTAACGAATTGCTCAGATCTAGATTCAATGACATTCTTTGTTACAGTACTTCCCACACTTTCGAATTTATGTAAATTTATTGAATTAACTTCTATGTTTTTGATATTGTTCCATAAAATTGTGTGGTTTAAATATTTTAAGGTTTCATTTCTATAATTCATAATGATATTATAAGATTTTAAGAATTCAGATCCTAGAATTGTGTTATAATTAGCCTTTAAGGTATAACTGATAATAAAATTTACTTCAAATTTAACTTCTCCATCATTTAAACAAAGTTTAAATTTTTTGTCTAAATTCATTACATCATTATTGACCCCGACTACTTGTATTGCACAAGGCTCACTCTTTTCAACCCAATTTGGTAAATATTGATCTAAAAATTCATTCGAAATTAAATTTATTGCAGCACCAGAATCTACGAGACAATCTATTTTCTTTTTATTTACATTTAATGAAATGATTGGTAATTGTCCCACTTTTGCATTAATAGTATCAATGCGTACCGTTTTAGGGGTAGTATTCAAAGACAGCGTTACATTTCTGTTTTGCCCTTCTACTGGTTTAAAGAATCTTCATTGGTATTTTGCGTCAACACTGTGGTACAATTTCTTTTTAAATGACCTTGTTGATTACATCTATAACAAGTGATTGTTTTCCTTGGTCGATTGTGCCTTTGTGAAGGACCAGTGTTAAAATTTTGAGTACTTTGTCGCTGTGTTTGTGTGACTTGTAATAATGCTTGCACTTGGTTACTTAGCTCAGCGATTTTCCTATCATTTTCACCAACCACAGTTTGAATTAACCCTTTTATTTCTTGTAATTCATTTGGTTTATTACTAGTGGCCTGCGCAACATTTATCGACATTTGTGCGTCATCGTATTCTGCACACTTCTCATGGCATATAGCCAAATCCCAAATTTGTTGATATGTGGTTGGAGAATGAGGCATAATGAATTTTCTAACTTCCGGTTGTAAACCTTGGAGACATTTTTGAACTGAGTTTTTCTCTGATTGTTTCTTGGTCAGCAAAGCATTTGTATGACAACCCCAGAACTCTGGATAAAAATGCTCTATTGGTTTCTCTTGGGAATTGTCTAGCCATAGTAAATTCGTGTAAATGGCATGCTTCATCTACAGTTTTGCTAAACCTGTTAGATAACGCTTCCCTAAAAATTAAGAAACTGTGTTTTTTTCAAATGGGGTTGTGATTTTAGGAATTTTTGCGCTTCCCCTATGCATTTTAACTTGATGGCAAAAACGCATTGCACTTCTTGCCATCCTGCGAAGTCTTTAATTTCTAAAATTTTGTCAATAAAGTCCCCCACAGTTATGTCAGGGTTTTCCCCCGAAAAATTTGGAATGTTACTTATGAATTGGTTAAAATTAAATGTGAGGTTAGGTACCAGAGACACCTGATTATTTACACTTTTAATTATCTCTGAATCCTTCATTGGCGACAACATTGGTGGAGATGGTGACTGACTATACTCATTTCCCGTATTTGTTCCTATACTATTCATATTAGACTCTTTATGAATCCCATTCTGCCCTGACCCACTCTCTTCTACCTCATGCTCAAAACTGTCATAATCTAATGCCATTTTAACCTCAAAATAATAATTTTACCAACAAAATACAATGAAATATCAAATAAATTGCAATTAAAAAAATTCATGCAACATATAAATTAAAAAAATAAAAATTGTAACCATATTAAAAATTCCCTTATTCAAAATTTCATTTTTTTTTCAGTCAAATTACTCCAGTTAAACCATTAATTACTCCACGACAAATTACTCCAGTTAAACACCATATTTTAATAACCACAGCAGCCGAAAGTGAAAAAGAAAAAAAAATCTACCAGGTGATGGCGCCGAAAATGGCTAAATCTGCGGTACCATGAAAAAAAAAATTAAAAAATTAAATTGCGATGCCAAAATGGCAAAGGTCACGAGGCACCAAAAATGTGTTGTGTCAATCCCCAAATTAAGATGGATACCCACGAACACGTGGTAGAATAAAATAGATTCTACCGAACTTCAACATAAATATAAACTAAATTTAAATAAATCTTCAATTATCATATCAAAAGTCGGATCGTATAGTAATTATTAAATAAACTCGTTTGCATATTCAAAAAACATTCTAAAGGAAATTAAGCTGCTGTGGGAAAAGGTAAATAATGACTTAAATCATGGAATAAATTATAACATTACATTTTATTTAAATATTAAATGAGAATTAAATTAACATAAAGAAATACAAAAATAATACTAGCATTTAACATGTGCTAATAATATGCATATGCTTTACGACCCCGGGGAAGAAAGAAAAATAATGGTACCTCAATTACATTATAGTATCGCCATCAAAACCTTGAAAAAAATGGACAATCGCATTAGGAAGATAATGGTGAATCTCTCTAGAAGCTGACATCCTCTTAGTAGTAACTTTCAATCAGGCAGCACACCTTCTCCTCGATGTTCGCCAAATTCCAGACCTCCGTTCGCTCCTTCCCATCACGCTTGATGAACTCTCTCCACCATCGCCGTTTCGCACTGAAGTCCGGAGTCCCTCGTCTTCCAGTCATTCGCTGAATTCTCAAAAGCCTTCCACGATCTTCGTCTGTCTCCCTTTTTATCTCCGTGCCGCATCACTTCATTTCCATCGCGTAGGCAAAATAATCCACTTGATGTCCAGCATGTATGTTAGATATTTGCGTGGTTCAACAAAATTTCCCATTTATTTAAACAAAAGAACGGCATTGCCGTTTACAATTTTTCTTTGTTATCAAAAATTTGTTTATGAAAAGAAAACCAAATTGTTCTTCAAAATATCGGACACCTGCCGTGTATGAATACATTATTTGATGTCCGGACCACATGCGTCTCGAAATATTGAAATATGAAATATCTTTGTATATTTTCAAAATACACATTACTAAAAACTTCCAAAACAAATTTTTTTTTTTTTTTTTTTTTAAATCAGAATTTCACATATATTTTAAATATCTTTAGAGGAATATATTGATGTATCGGCCGGCGCCTTGCCAACACAACAAAAACCCCTCAAAAATATTAAAATATTATTAAACATTAAATATATTTACCAGATATTATATAGAGTAATTTGTAAATTATTTGATAAAAAGAGATATATCCTATTAGCAAGCAAAACTACATTATTTAAATAAAATAACCTATTATTATTATTATTATTATTATTATATAATTTTAAATTATTTTAGACCCAAAATAATCAACATAACACATTTGCCCACGATCTTATGACAAAATTTGAGTATTTTCCATGATCTTTTGACAAAATTCAAGTATTTTCCATGATTTATTGACAAAATTAGAGTATTTTCTTGCAACCTATTTACGAAAATCGCATTTTGCTTACAATCTTTTGATGAAAATCGCTTTTTTTTGTGATCTTTTAACAAGAATTGTGTCTTTTCTCATAATCCTTTGACCAAAATTGCATTATCTCTAGCGATCCTTTGAAGAAAATAGTATTCTTTTCTGCGATCGTTTGATGAATTTATAATTTTTTCAATCTTTTGGAGAAATTTGTGGTTTTTCCTGCAATCCTTTGAAGAAATTTGTTTAATTTAATACTGTTTATACTAGCATTTTTGTTGTGTTTCATCCCCCCTCATAAAAATGCTAACAAATTTTAATGCATATTTGCATCGCTTGCTGCAGAAAAGTAACATGTCTTAAGATAACAGTGCAGTATCATATAAGAACAGATTAATTTATGATAAATTCAAAATATACCTGCAAACTTTTGGATAATAATCTTCTAAAACTTGTAAAGCATATGTACCAAGACCAGAACCAGTACCTAGAAAACAAAAATAACAGTTAAAATTCAAATAACTGCAAAATAATTTTCTCTGTGGCAATTTTCACAAATATTCATTAAAAGGCAAAACTAATTTTATTATAGCATTATTTAACATTTTTTAACATAGTTGAAAACTGTCATCTACAGAGTTATAAAAAAAAGCAGAAAAATCATAAGCTGTAGTGTATGCGAGAAAGAATATAACGACTTTTTATTGAACTATGCACTTTTCAGCTAACTACATTCTCTACCTATACTAAGAGATTTCGGTAGAATATACTGCACATACTCATCTATAAGTTGACCAACTAACTTTTGAATACAAATTCTACAAAAATTCAAAAACCTGCATATAAGTTGACCCGCTAACATTTTACTTTGATCTTGTACAAAATCATATCAAAAATTTCACTTGCCAATGTGATATAGCAGTATGTAAACAAAAATAAATCATTGAAATTTTTTTTAAATAATGAATTATATGTATATTTTACATACAGTAGACTACCTCAAATCACACAGTTTGAGACCAGAAGTTACACGGACTTTAGAATTTTGCGGATTTAAGGTCTTAGCCTTGTTATATTTTTTAAACAGTAATTTGAATATAATTAATAATGCAGTTGAAACTATAATGAATGTTTACAATATAATAAAATATTACAATAAGAAATAAACTAATATATTAAAAATTTAGATAATTTTTAAAATGATTAAAAGCAAAGATAAAGTTAATAATCAATAACACATGATTAAATAATCATTATAAAGATGAAATGTATTTTTCCTAAATTATTCAAGGAAACTTGCCTCATAAAAGTACATTAATAATTCACATCAGAATCATAAAATAAAGAAGTTTTATTTCAGGTTTAGCCAGACTTAATAACCAAAAAAGCTTTATTAATACATAAATATATCTGGAAAAAAGATAGTGATTACCAGTGATTGATTTTTTTCAGTAATATATTTATTATTTCTTTATGAAAAAACATCAATTCGGTAATATTTATGAAAATTACAAATTAAAATACATATGGAACTGATATAAAAATAAAAAAGTCAAATTTTGTCCTTATAATTAAACTGAATGTTTCATTGTTTACATTTGTAAATTATGTGCATATTTCAGAGTTGTGGATTTGAGAGAGTCTATAGTATTATTTTAATATTTATAGCCATAAAAAGATAGAATTTTGCAGTATTTGAAGTTTTTTCCCCTCTTAATTGACTGGCAAATAAGTCGAGTATATAACTTGCATATAGCTTTTATGTATAAGCTGCATCATAAATTCCTTGACTGATACAGGAGCATGTATGGTAAATAAATTCATAAGAGGTCATTGTAAAGAACCTGATACATTGTCATGTATGGATGGAAACTTCTGAAAGTATGAATTCAGTTGTGTTAAGCTTTTTTCTCCTGAAATAAATTTCAGTTTAACAACATGAAGAGTGCATAAAAATCTGCAGATAATATACTGGGGTCATACAAAATAATTAAAGTGTATTTCCATCTACACATGGGAATTGTAGAAGCTTTTTTTTGGCTGTGTTATGCAGTTTGTAATTTAAGTGAAATTTAACACTCTATATAGTGCATATACAGAGAATCATGAAACAACTTTTATTTTTCTGGCTAGACAGAATTACAGAAATTTGAGTTTGCATTTTGAAACATTGAAGTTCTATTATAGTATTTTGGAAGTTCTGATAAGTGTTTCATATTTTAAACTTGATACGTGATTTTTCTTCCTTGTTAAAACCTTCAATGATGAAAAGATTTTTTTAAAACTTTTTAACAGCTTTATAAAAAAAAAATAATTCAAGATCTAACCCAGTAGTGATTAAATTCTGATACATTAATTGTTAGTATATCATCACCTGAGAATAATAAGGTTCTATCCGTGTTTTTAAAAAAATGACTTATCGATATAGAAAGGTTCTCTTTGTATCAATGAAGGCATTTCTGGATTAAAATAATGTCATAATGTAATTGTAATGTCATATGTAAATTATATATAACATCATTTTGATGCAAAAATGCCTTCATAGATACAAATAGAATCTTCCTATATCGACAAGTCATTTTTTTCAAAAACACAGATAGAACCTTATTATTCTCTGGTGACGATATGTGTTGATAAATGACAGAATATAACCTTTCAACAATGTTAATTTATATATTAAGATTTTTATTTAAGAAGTTATTTTACAGAACATATAAAATATTTTCAACATTTTCTATGCTTTCTAATAAAAGTTGTTAACAATAATTCTGTCATACTTTCCACAATATTAATTTTTATCAAAGGGATTCTGATGACCTTTTGCTTTTGGAAGCAGGCAACTGTGGGGGCAATTCCAACATTTGATCAAATAATTTTCTTTCATAATTTTCATAAATTAAGTTTTAAAATATATTGAAATACATTCCAAGTTATCAATTTAATGTTTTAGATTCAAAACTTTTATTTGCAACTGGAAACAGTACAAATAAACAGCATGGCTGAAAAATAAAATGCTTGCAGTTGTGTACAAATGATATTCTTGAAGAACACTTAGAAAAATGAGGAAATCGTAGCTTATTTCAGATTTTTTCAATAAATGAATGCATGTAGTGTAATAATTAATGGTTTACAACAGCCTCAATAATAATGCATTCTTGATAATAATGAATGAAAAATAAAGTGGTGCTGTTTCATTCGACATTTCAAATAATAGGTAATCATGCTCGATATGTTTTTTGCAAAAGTTATCAAATGGGAATAGTTACATAATTTGTTACAATCACCTATGATAATAAAACAATTATGAAATTTATTAATTTAATCAATTTTTAAAAAATAAATGTGTAAGAAACTTTCAATCATTCCATCACATCAAATGACAGTTAATAACTTCAACCTGAGTTACGATAGATTGCTCTAAATTGTAATTTTGTATTGCTTATACATCATACTTAGATAAGTATTAGTTCATAACTTGAATGAATTTTCTAATCCATAAAAGTTTCCAGTTTTAAGTAATAGGTTAAAGTGATGGTTGCAAAAATTGCATTCCATCACACAATAAGAAATTAATCAAAAATTAAAGAATAAAATAGGTAAAAAGAATGTTTGGGGTATTTTTTTTTAATCTTTTAATCAATCATTTGCAAACTGAAAAATCTAATTTTTGTTTGAAAATAGCTTTCAGGATAACTGCTTTAACTTTATTCTACAACTCAAAATGTTGTTCTGGCACATATGAAATTGCCCTGGAAATAAGTATTTCATACTTTTAAAAAAATGATACTTTTGTGAAAAAGAAATAACAAATGAAAAAAAAGACTAAATTTTAAATTGTTATTTGGTATAATTGGTTGAAATAGCATGAAGTTTAAATATACAGATGTCACTCAGAAAGTGTATTGCCAAATAAATATTTTAAAAATAATACAACTCCTGTTTATATATATTTTAACCCCTTAACCTACGATTTACGTTTTTAGAATATTGGGCGAGAAATATAAATAAGTTCGTGCAG
This sequence comes from Maratus speculifer, assembly GCA_964019185.1. NCBI lineage: Eukaryota > Metazoa > Arthropoda > Arachnida > Araneae > Salticidae > Maratus > Maratus speculifer. The sequence continues at coordinate 341,519,493 of OZ025293.1, forward strand.
CCTTCGAGCCATTCGCACTACTTGAGTCATATGCTGATCGAGCATGACATGATCAACATACTATAGACTAAGCTCATAATATTTACGTTTGACCCAATTATCATACTATGGGCTATGCCCGTAATATATACGTTTGGCCTTCTCATCGTACACAGATTATGCCTGCAGTTGTAGGTTAAGGGGTTAACTTGAAAACTACTGTTGTATACTGAAAGTATATTTCCACCCAATTTCAAAGAAAACAGAAGTGAAAACTCTTACAGTTGAAAAAGATTTGCTTCATAACTGTTATATCTTTAATATGCCTTTTAATAAACTTCTTATATTTCTCTACAAAGTGAGAAGTAATAATGCTGTGCAACATAATTTTTATAACTCCAACAAAGCATATTTTTGCATAATATTTAAATCTAATGAAATCTATCATTCATATCTATTTATATATTCATATCTAAATCAGCTGTTTAATCTAGTGAAAATATGTTTTCTGAAGGTACTGCACTATGTGTAATGTAAAAGAAAAGTAGAAGGAAAATGTAATTTACATATAATATAATTATCAGCTATTTATAAAAAGGAAGAAAATTTAATGTGCACATGACTTTAATTAGATAAACATGATGTTTCTATCATACCTCCCCCTTCTATCTATGTACAAAAACAGGGTAACTGAAATGAAAATTTAAAGCTTAGAATTTTTTTTTACTATCATAAATAATTAGCCTTTTTTTCAGCCCCCCCCCCCCCACACACACACTAAACATTCGTTGAAATGGCTTAGTTAAAATACAATTCAAAATTGCATTTTTAAAAATATTTATTCCATAAATGAGCCTAATTGTTAAAGAGATTCACAGTAAAAATACATTTAGTGCACAAACTTTTTTTAAAATTTTATATGAAGTTCAGGTGAATGAAAGAATTAACCTTTTCCCAGAAAACTTCCAAAAATTTTAATTTATGTAGCTCTCTTCATTTTGAGCAACCAAAGACATTAAAAACATTCCAGGACAATTTTCAAATGCTGATATGACACAATTTTTTTAAATCTACCATAAAAGTTTAAAATTTTAGTACTAACCTCCACTCAGGGAAAATACAAACAATGCAGCTTCTAAATTATCACATGATTCTGCTTGAAATCGAAATAATTCTTGTATAGTATCATTGTATTTTCTTCCATAACGGAAATGACCAACAGCCCTATTAAATACACATATGATTAATGGACATAAAAAATATAAAATTTTAGTTTCAATGTAACTATACTGATTTTGCTTAGCTTTCTGAAAAAGTTTGCTTCAATATGTCACATACATAACCACTCATTATAAATATAAATAGTAACTGAATTTTTAGAATAAAAAAAATTCCTCTTGTAACTTAGAAAATAAATCAAGCAACTATTTCTCAATACTTTTATCATTGATAAGAAAGAGAATTGTGTGTGTGAGTGTGTGTGTGGGGGGGGGGGAGGGGGGGGGGTTGAAAGAGTAGACAATAACTGATGTATTAATCAGAACATTTTTAAATAATTTTGTTACTTTAGGAAAGAAAGAGTGTCAATTTGAAAATCAATTGTTGTATTATTACTATAAATGTTTGAGTAATATTTTGTAAAATATGTGAATAAACACAAAACTTTGAATTTTTAGCACTTTCCAACAAAGTTGAAAAGTGCTTATGCATTCAGTTTGTCTGTCCGTCTGTCCGTGCTCTAACTTCTGTAAATATATTCGGATTGCTATAAAATTTTTAAATGTTATTGAGGTTTACCCTAGCACAAACACTATTGAAAATGAAGTACACTGGTCAAAAGAATTAAAGGATACTGCAGTTTTAGGTGGATTTCATATCTGGGAAACTTTTTAGCTGATTGATACATGGTCGACAGACATAGTAGGTTATATGAGAATAAATTACACATGTCTGGCAGAAAAAAATGCATTTTATTGCGCATTTGTGTACAAAAGGAAAAAAACACAATTTGTGCATATGAGAAAAAAGGAATAAGAAAAGGTGTTTTCTTCAAAGAAAATCATTTTCAGTAGGGGGTACGGTTTCCACGGGCAGCCAGCAACGTTGAACACCTTTGAGGCATGGACTCAATGAGGCTATTAATGACGAGTTGGGGTATTCTGCTCCACTCTTCCAGAAGAGCTCTTTCCAGTTCTTGGAGAGTTTGTGGGGGTTGTTGGCAGCCAGAAACTCGTCTTCCTAGTGCGTCCTAAATGTGCTCGATTGGATTCATGTCTGGAGAACACGCTGGCCATTCCATTCAAATGATTCCTTCCTCAAAAAGGAAATCCTCCACCAGGTTTGCACGATGTGGCCTGCAGTTATCGTCCATTAAAATGAAGTTATCTGTGATTGCTGCAGCGTAAGGGACTACAATAGGTCTGAGGATCTCATCCCTATATCGGCGACCAGTCAGAGCTCCATCTCGAATGATGTAGAGGTCAGTGCACCCGTCAATGGAGATGCCACCATACACCAACACTCCTCCACTGCCAAATCTGACATTTTTTGTGCACAAACGCAGGATTATTCCTACTGCCACGGTCCCTCCAGATGAAAATACGCCTATTATCCGGATGCACAGAAAAACGGGACTCGTCAGAAAACAGAATATTGCTCCATTCATTTCTCCTCCAGTTGACATGCTCGGTTACCCACTCCCTGCGGTTGCGACGATGCCTTGATGTTAATCTAACACATACCATCGGTCGGCAAGCATACAGACCTACAGCATGGAGCTGGTTTCAGACAGTCTGAGTTGAAATCGTGGTGCCTGTAGCCGAGCGAAGGTGTTGTTGGAGAAGAGTAGCGTTCATGTTTCGGTGTCTCCGAGCTGTTAACGCTATATACCAATCTTCATTGGGCATTGTTGCCCGTCTACGACCTTGCCCTGGTCTTTGACCTGCACATCCACTCTCCAAAAAATGGTTCCAGATCCTGGAAATGACACTTTGTGACACTCCAATGGCTTGCGCTACTTCGGTTTGAGTTTGGCCCCCTTCTAACCTACCAACAATTCTCCAAGCTTCTGAATCTGTCAAATGACTTCGCTGAGACATCGAACTCATCGAAACAAAGCAATCACTGAATGCTGATCATCCTTGTCTTTTATCCAGTTGAAAGTCAAATTTCATTCGTTGCCGCTGAAGCGACATTTTCAAACTCAAAATTTGCATACTCCACAGTTTGAAAACCAGAAAAATTTGCATTTGTGATTCTCTTCTTCTATTTTCGGCAAAAAAAATTTCGTTTATATCTTTATTTTATATAAAACTTCAAATATCCTTTAATTGTTTTGAGCAGTGTATCTACCATGATTAGTTTATCTACAGAGATAATCAAAAGTTTCCCATTACATTACGGCCTATGGGGAAAAATCGTTAATATACTCGGATTGCCATGAAATTTTAGGACATTATTGACGTTTACCCTAGCACGAACCCTATTGAAAATGAAGTTTCTACCATGATTAGATTATCTACAGGGTGAATCAAAAGTTTTCCATTACATTACGGCCCATTGGGAAAATTCGTTAATATACTCAGATTGCCACGAAATTTTAGGACGTTATTGATGTTTACACTGGCACAAGTCCTATCAAAAATGAAGTTTCTACCATGATTAGTTTATCTACAGGGCGAATCAAACGTTTCCCATTACATTACGGCCTATGGGGAAAAATCGTTTCAAAGGAATTTTAAAGATGTTATAGCCTGTCAAACATATTAAAATATGCATTCTATAAAATATAAGGTAAAAATGTAGCTATTATTCATTTACAGGGCCACACAAAAGAATTCCATTAGATAATGGTAAAAGGGGAAATTGTGTGTGACATATTTAAAATATATTAAGCCGTTTCATGTATAATAAAACTGATATATGTGACTGAAGCTTAATATAAATCATATGCTACTGCCTTGCATAATATGAAGTACATAGCATTTACAGGGCCACACAAAAGATTTCAAATAGTATATTCTTTCCGAAGTACCGTATATGTGTCCGATGATGGCTGATGGAGGGATGAAATGCATTTTATTTATGATATGCGCGTTTATATTTCGCTAAATATATGCACATTATATGGTGTGTATAAATGTTATAGTTGATATACAGGGCTACCCAAAAGAGCTTACCAACGTTACTGAATATGAGTGTAAATTATTTAAACGTGGTTCTTAAATAAGCTATGCATTTCTACTCTGAGCTTCATTCAATTTACTGAGAAATGTTTTCAGAATATAGATAAAAGGATATACAGGGCCACACAAAGAATGCGGTACATGGACGCCTATGAATGATAATTTATGAGAATGTGATTTCAGTTGTTTTAAAAGTGTTTTAGTTTACAATACATTTTAGCCAAATGCTGACGTGTAATAAAGATACAATGTAAACTACAGGGCTGAACAAAAGTATTCAAGTATGTTTCCATCTAATAGTATGAATTGCTGAAAAAGAAATTTCAAGTTACTGGGTATATTCTTGCTAAACTAAAATTTTCCCATTATATCAACTGACATATGAAATACAGGGCTGTTCAAAAGTACTGGAATACATATTTGGGTATATTTGACTATACACTATTATTTCCCTAAATAACAAAGTTTTGTTAAAGATTTCATTAAGTGTTGGAAAGTGCTTCATAATCTATGCTTAACGCATGATTTTTCGTACTTGTTTTTTAAATCGATTCTGATTCTTTTATAACAAAGAAATTTAATGAAAATTTTATTGAGAAAGGTTAAAATAGCTACTTGTTTTAGCTTAGCACAAAAGAACCTAATCTAGACTTTAGAAAAAAAAAAAAAACTAATATGTGGTGAGTGAAAATTTGAATGTGTATGTCAGTGGTATAAGCATAATAGTTTAGATAAATTTAAAATAAAATAAGTATATGGCTAATTTCACATAAAAATGGCTTAGTTAGAAAATATAAATATTTCATTTTAAAATCTATTATATTATTGCGATATACATGTCAATTACTAAACTAAAGATACATCTGGATAAACTGATAGATGGATGAAAGTATTATGCATCATCATAAAGGAAACAAACAATTGAAAAACAGACAAGCATGTTTATAGAAGTTGTTATTTTGACAAGATAAATTATTCTATTAAGGCGGTTATTCAATGAAATTGGGTTATATTTTTAATAATTAAATCTGCATTAGATTGTTTTAAATTACTCAATCCATGCCTTATTTTTTAATAATAAATTTTTATTAAGAAATTTTTTTTTCTTCAATACATTAAATTGAATTTTTAATGTATTTGAATTTGAAGAGAATGATGATAAATTGTATATTCACCAAACTTCTTACATAGATAAGGTTTGTGTTCTGTATTCTAAATATAATTTTTCCGTGAACTCTGTATCTATGCCTAAAGGACTTGTTTTGTCAAAATTGGACTCTCCGGTAAATCATCAAGTAATTGAAGAGATGTCAAAGTATCCCTATAGAAACCTGATTGGATGTTTGAGTTTTATTGCTGGTCAAACACAACCTGATATAATGTAAGCAGTAAATCTACTTTCCCAATTTCAATCTAATCCTGGTATAAGATATTCGCACAGTTTATTAAAATTACTTGGTTATTTACAGTACACTAGAGATTTTAAATTAGAATTATCCAGGGTAAATGAAATAAAACTTTCTTGTTATTCAGATTCTGACTTTGCTGCAAATAGTGATGACAGAATTACCATAGGAGGCTATATTTTACTTTTAGATAGGGTGCCAATTTATTGGAAAACCTTTAAGCAAAAATGCATTAGCCTCTCAACTATGGAAGCTGAATACATATGTCACTCTCAATGAAGCAGCAAAAGAATTGATGTGGATGAAAAGTGTATCAGAAAATGAAAGTTTAAAGTTAAATTTAATTGAATGTTTTTTATTCTGTGATAATCAAGCAGCAATTTCTTTTTCTAATTCACCAGTTGAAAATCAAAAGACTAAGCATATCCATATGAAATATTTGTTTCTGAGAAATTTGGTTTATGATAAAGTTTTTAAATTAAAATATATATCTAGTAAATTAAATTTGACTGATTTACTAAACCGCAAGTTACAGAGCAATTAATGAAGTTTTGTAGGCAAATTTTAAAAATTTCAACTTTTCATTTACAGTTACTCTGTTCATTGCCATGTCTCCTGACATTACATTGATCAGACTATCTTTTTCATAAATAAAAATTTGTTAAATGACAAGGAGAAAGAAAGAAGAAAGAGAAAAAAAAAAGTTTATACATTTTGGTCGTTTTTGATCAGTACCTAGCTGGTGATTCTGTAATTTTCCCAGACCTGGTAGAGATTAGACAGACTGTTTTTTTTTTCATTGAATATTGTATTTTTGTATTAGTGTATTTTTCAATATATTTATACAACTCTTTGTAATGCCTTGGAGAGGCTAAAAAGAAGGCTGATTGTTATAGTGTTAACTATCATTTAAAGCTAATGTTAAAATAAATAGCATGACATACTTTTGGTTTTTATCCTCTCCAAGTCAATAACAAGCTACATTGAATCGCCATTGGTTTCAGCTGCCTGCATGCCAAAACTACAAAACATGTGATTTTTTAGTGTTCCAGTATAGATATTGATACTTGTTCACAACTTCCAAGATAACAAAGGAAAACAATAAAAGTTAATTCAAAAGTGATTACAAGTGTAGAGGAAATAGAACTACAGAAAACATAAAAAGAAAATGAAGGGGAAAAACAAAAGAGCTTAAATCCCTTAACACAACTGTAGTAAAAGAAAGGAGCCCAACGAAGGGGGGGGGGGGAGCAAAATGACAACTTAAATCAAGATATCGCAAGAGGACAAGAAGACAGAAATGTTAAAAATTATACAAGGGAAATTTAAGATGCAGAAGATTGCACAAACACAGAAGTCAAGAATTATTAAATAGAGATGTGATATGCCAGTACACTAAACTGAAAATTAAAAAAATTAAAAAAATACAAAAATCTAATCTTTAAAAAATAAAAAATAGAGTAACAAATTGCTAAACAAAGACAGAAAAGTGAAAACAATGAGAGTATCATGTATTTTTTCGAAAAAGTTAAAATGTCCGATTTTGAGGCATTAAAGACCAAAGGTCAAAATGTTTGACTTTGAAAATAAGACTTCAAAAACTATGTGCAAGTAATCTATCATACAAAAGACCAATTCAAACATTTTCTAATGATACCAAAAGTAAGTCTCTCGGACAATTAAGAAACATGTTATGACTCAATTTGCAATGTAAAAAATGAAAAAAAATTATGATTTTTGTCTATCTTTCAGGGATGCCACTCAGAAAATAGCCAAAAAGAGGAAATTATGCGCGAAGCAAAATTTACGACATTTTTCACAACATTTATGCATGAATTTTGTAAACTATATTGTTTATAATAAATAAAAAAATAATTGCAGCCTTTTTTTTTTTTTTTTTTTTTTTTTTACTTTTAATTTATAAGAGTAAATAAAAATGATTTTTCTTTACTTTACAGTATTTTACATGAATTAATTTAATCCAGCAACAAATTCAGTCAGGAATTTTATGTATCACATCATTTTAAATCAATTTAAGTAACCCAGCAATAGATTTGATGATTATTCCAGGAGTAAATAGCAAAAACTTGCAAGTTTTCTTTTTTTTTCTAATTTTGTTTGTTTGTTTTTCATTTGACAAAAATAGCTGCTTTATTTCATGATTGTTTGATGGAAAATGTCGTTTTATTTCGCGATCGTTTGACGAAAATCGCCGTTTAACATGGCGATTGTTTGACGAAACTCGCCGTTTTATTTCGCGATCGTTTGACGAAAATAGACGTTTTACAACGCGATCGTTTTACAAAAATCGCCGTTTTATTTCGCGATCGTTTGATGCAAATCGCCGTTTTACATCACAATCGTTTGACGCAAATCGCCATTTTACATCGCGATCGTTTGTCGAAAATTGCCGGTTTACATCATTGATCGGACGACGAAATCGTCGTTTTACATCGCGATCGTTTCACGAAAATCACCGTTTCGTTTCGAGATTGTTTGATGAAAATTGCTGTTTTATATCGCGACCGTTTGATGAAAATAGCCGTTTTATTTTGCGATCTTTTAACAAAAATCATCGTTATATTTCGCGATCGTTTGACGAAAATCGCTGTTATATTTCACGATCTTTTAACGAAAATTGCTACTATATTTTGCGATCACTTGACGAAAAAAAGCTGTTGTATTTTGCGATCGTTTGATGAAAATAACCATTTTATTTTGCGATCTTTTGACAAAAATCACCATTATATTTCGCGATCTTTTAACGAAAATTGCTGTTATATTTCACGATCTTTTGACGAAAATCGCTGCTATATTTCGCGATCACTTGACGAAAAAAGCTATTGTATTTCTCGATCGCTTGACAAAAATTGCTGTGTAATTTCGCAATCGTTTGACGAAAATTCACGTTTTATTTCGCGACCGTTCGACGAAAATCGCTATTTTTTCGCGATCGTTGGACGAAAATCGATATTTTTTTTTCGTGATCGCTTAACGAAAATCGGCACTTCTTAAAAATTAAAAAAAGCGGAAATCTGCCTTTCGGCGGAAAAGTGGCATCTCTGATCTTTGAAGCTTAATTATCTCTGAAACCAAAAGATATAGACTTAACATTGAGTATTTATTCATTTCCCTATGATCCTATCAACTGAGTTTAATACCATAAAATTCTGAGGAAATGAGATAGGAAATGCCGTTCTTTTTGTGTTGATTTGATACGGAATGACGCAATTATTTAAAAAAAATTCATAAAAATTATTTTAAATAAATAAATTCTCAAAAAATCAGTAAAAAAGTTTATAACTAACCAATTATTACCAGATCCTGAAACATCTTTGAGAATTTGACTATTGAGAAACAAGCTACCAACAGAGCTTTTAAGTCCATCATCAAGTACACGTTCTTCCATATCAATTAAAATGCCCTAAAATAAAAATAAAGGCATAAAAAACTATAATAGACCAGTTTCTAAGATATATAATCAAATAGTTTTTTTTAATGTATAAAATCATAAAACAAATATACAAAAAAAAAAAATTAATAAGCATGCATTAATAGAAAAAATTGAATTCAATTTGATAATTATCAAAAATAATTTCAAGACAAGCAAATATTACTAAGCACACTTAATTTTCTTTCAAAAAATATTTTAGAATTTTAATGTACATTTTGTCATGTTTTAATATACAAAACATATACATGTATAAAATACATTCTTATGTAGGAGAGTTACCCCAAGTTGTGCTACAATTTAACTAAACGATGCTATACATTTAAGAAAGTAAGCTCTACATTTTAGGATTGATTTTATTTATTCATTCATATAAACTAAGTAAGTATCCAAAAGTAACCCAGATTTTTAAATAATTCCTACTGGTCGTAGGCAAATTTAGCAGTGTGTTTTTTAATAGAAAATTATACAATCTTCATTTTAGCATTTATTTCATCTTTTGATGAATGAACTAAGTAAGAAAGAAATTCACACTGGAAGTGAACTCAAGTCTCTTTTTTTTGCATCTCATTTGTCTATGCAGCGCTAACAGCCCTGTTGCCATGATAAACACATTTTTTTTTTAATTTTTCAGCTATTAAAAAAGGAGGTAGGTTTTGTTTCAGTCCTTGCTTAGACTACAAAATACCAATAATAAATGGAAAAAAAAACCCCTAAAACTTACATTTTGTGGAGCATTCCTTATCATCCAACTTAGCAACTGCAATGGGGGAAATTGCACGTTTTTCAATTTAGCTTGCATTTTATAGAGTACAAACGTACGAGCATTTTAATACCAATTTTATGTTTTTTTGAAACTCGGAAAGTCCATTAAATTAACTTTAAAAATGCATATTTTGTTTCAGCGGGAAAAAGCCGCATCACGTGACGAAAGTGGTTTTGACGTCACTACACATGAAAACAAACCTATGCCGTATTTTCCCCTGTACTTTTCTATGAGGATAGCTTGGATTACTCTGAATGATTTCTTTCTTTTCTTAAAAATGGTTCGTAAAACAAACTAAAGGCCTTGTAAATTGCTGAAATAAATAAATAATATTGTGAATTCGAGAGAGATTTTTTCCCCCTTGTTGTTCTAAGGATTTTCATTTTAAAATATCGATACATGTTTATACTACAATTGTATTTTATAGAATAACATATATTTCTCCTTCTTATTAATATTTCTCAATAATTAATTTTTCAAACTGGTTCAAATAGTATTTCTTTCAATATCAAGTAGGTCTGGGCAACTTATAAAAAAGTTTTCGTATTTATATTTTATATTTGAAATGAGAATTTGTCCTGCTTTCGTTAAACGTTTTATCTTTTCAATTGTTAAATAAGCTATTTTTGAATCGGAAAACAGATAAATTCAGAATGAAACCAATTTTTTCAGGTAGCTTTAAGGTAGCCTTACAGAATCTTTGTATAATTATACACAAAAAAAAGAAAAAAATAATAATTTTTCGAAAATGTTTTGCGTACACAAAAAATAACAAGTAATTATTTTAAATACTGTTGGTTTTATGAACTCCATCAGACTGTGGGATTGAAAATTTCATGCTTTATAAACCTGCAGATATTTATTACTCAGTATTTGTTTTATGAATTCTATTTTTTATGTTTGTTATAAATTAACAGTATTTTAACGGAAGTTAAAAGATTCAAAAGAGAGAAACAGGAATCCCCCGACATACATAAGCAATGCGCTCTGTAAACTTTTACGTAAATTTATGTATTGAAGTTTTATAAAGTACAATGCTTATTTTCAAAATGAAAATACTATTTTCCTTAACAAGATAATAAAAAAAAATTCATTATTATTATTATTTAATGAAAGTTAGAGCATTGAGAAAAAGACTTATTTGTTTAGAGTCTGATAAATGCTAAGCAGAACATTCTGAGAAACTACATTTCAAACAAATAAAAAGTACTACATGGATACAAAAATTACTCGTAAGCAAACAATATTAAATAGCCAATTAAATTATTTGTACACTTTTTTAACTTGGTTTTCACATGTAAGGATAGGATTGTGCATTTGATTTTTCACCCACTTTCAGATAAATTAAGAAATGTAAAAAATATGCAATAAGGTATGCTTCCAGTGACAATACATCGTTTTAATATTTTTAGAAGTTAATTATAAATCAATGCATTAATTTTAATGGGGATTTTGTTAGCCCAAAACAGTTGATAAATTGGCGAATTCTTTTTGTCGTTATAAGTTGCAACAACATTAAGTTTATTATATTCTAAACCACGGTCGCCCCCCCCCCCCCCCCCAAAAAAAAAAAAAAATCAAATGGTTGTGAAGCTGCAAATAGTTTATAGAGTATAAAGTAGAAAATATAAATAAAAAATAAAGAGTCCCTTTTTTATATATGATTCGTATCAATGATTTCAACTGACAAAGGTATTCCCTGATAAAGATCAAATAAATATATATTTTTAATATTGCTATCTTTGGCACACTTGGCTACATTTGAATGGATTCCCCCACCCCACCCCACTCCCACTTCTCTCATACATCACACATTTCATTAAAAAAAGTGAAATGTTAACATGTGAAAACAAAATTTTACATGAATACATATAGAATGGTATCTGAATCTGAGTAATACATATGCATTATAAGCTGTGTTGAATTCAGGGGTTGTCCGGGGTGGACATATTTAAGAAATATGCTTGAATAAATTAACACTTTCATAATAAATGAAGAATGATTATAAGTAGAAAATTCAATTTAGAAATTCTAAATGATAATTGAAATAACGCTGTTCTTTTCTTTCTATATATTAAAACAGAAATCGAGCAAATATTATTATTTTTTCAAAATAAATTCACAAGCGTACATTTTCTACCAAATGTGCTTTAAAAAAAAAAAAAAAAAAAAAAAAAGTGGTGAATTTTTTATAAATAAGTTCGAGAACCATGCCAAAGTATCTTATTATATTGGACATTTTATGAAAATAAAAATAAAAAATGAACTACAATCATAAGTTTTTGCTTTAATACTTATTTTTAAGTAAGCACATAAAAAAATAAAAGACAATATTGATAAATTTAGTCACGTATGTTGTAGTAATTTGTTTCTGATCTATGAATACGCAATTATTATTGACAGTAGTTAATTTAAAATTTTATTCGATAAGTCAGTATTAAATTTTTTCTTGTTTTTTATGCAATAGTTCAAAATTTAACTTTCTCATAATAAATTTGAGTTAATTTTTTATCTGTAATATAACTTGCACAACAGGAAATTTTATTCATAACAAAACGAATTATTAAACATTACAATGAATTAAGGAAACAATACATTTCAAAAACTAGATAAAGACGATTTATTATTTAATAAAACTATAATTCATTCTTTATTCTTTTAAGTAAATCAGAGTAAGCTCCTTGTAACTTTACCCACATGAAATGCATTTTTTATGCCCTTAAAATAAATTTGAGGAAAAAAAAAGCTATTTCAAGAAGGTATAATTTTGTATCTTATAATCCAACTACCTACAGCACTTTTCTAAATGAAAATTAATACAAATGTATAAATGAATAGTACATTATATTTGGATATGTTAAATAAAATAATGTTTCGACTCTAATTTGATTTTGTTTTTGTGTAAATGAGTTTTTAAAAGATGTTTATAGTAGATAACAAACAGAAAGCAATGGGAAACAGCCTTCAATCACAATGCAGACGGCTAAGGAAGAATCTGCGTTTCATGTGTAGTAACGTCAAACCAATCCCGTCCCGTTTTCGCATCACATGGTTTTGTTTTGCTTTTAACGGAGTTTAAAACGGCAATAACTAGTTATTTTAAAATATTTTTACAATTCTGAGTTGATTTTCAGGGAATGTAAGATGGTCTTCATCAATTAAACATAAAAGAAAGCATACCAGGCTTTCTTTTAGTTGGTAAGAAACTAAAAGAAAGCCTTAGACCACCTCTAGTTTACATTAAGGGCACTATGATGGCCTAACAATATGTGGATGATGTGCTGCTGCAAGTGGCACTCCATTACCTTCAGGGGCACTTAATGCCCTTTATCAGCAGGATAATTCCCAACTGCTAACTGCTCGCATCAGCCAACATGCACTGTGTTATCATAAAAGGCTCTATATGAAGGCTTTTCTTACTGCTTTACATGGATTTTAATAAACCTATGCTTTCATGCTACTCTTTTAGCTAGGCTGGTACCCATTCATCGCTTTTTAGACTATGCAATGACCTCTACCAATTTCATCCATCACACATTAATCTTTCAACTTAGTATACATCGTTAAACCATTCCCATTCAATTTTATTTTTGCATTAATCATATCAGCTTTGCCATAATGCCAGATCTTATCAAGAGATAGCGATATGTGTGCATCATTCTGCTTTACATCTGGTCTGTGCTGAGTTACGACGTTTCAGAATGCTGATTGCATTTTGAAATAATTTAGCATTCTGCAAACACATGCCAATGGCATGTGTGAATAGTACAAGTTATATTTCTGTGAAAAAATTTTCTCGAAATCCCATGGGGGACTGTTAACAAATTGAAAAAGAACGAAGATCTTTTGCATAACCCTGTCAAATCTAATGCAGCAAAAGCGTCCAAACGGCAGATTATGATTATGTGGCTAATTGTAATAAATTATGTTCATTTTTATGCGGGAGGATATCATGTATACTAGCAGAGAAATTAAGGTTTTTATAAGAACAGTCTCAAATTTTTTCAAGCTTTTTGCTTATAATTTGCAGAGTTCTTAATATAAAAATATTTTTTTCAGAAAATGTGATAAATAATATTGTATATAATACTCTGTAACCAGAATTAAAAAATAAAAATTGTAGGAAAAATGAGCAGGCTTACTAAATAATGTTTCACTGCACATATGACACCACAATCAAAATGTAATTTGCATGTGTTAGCTAAATATATAGAGCAACTTTTGTGAAAGTCACAAAAATATAGCTTAAAAATTCTGAAAATAATCGTTGATAGAATAAGCTCATAAACCATTATTCCCAAAATAAAGCAAAAAGATGAGGGGTTGTATCCAAATATAGTAAGTAGTATGTGCAATATTGTGCATGCTATATTGATACTAATCAACGGATATATAGATACAGCCCCTCATATTTCTGCTTCTTTTTGGGAATAATGGATTTTGAGCTTATTCTTTAGACGATTATTTTCAGAATTTTCAAAATATGCTTTTGAGACTTTTACAAAAGTTACTCTATACATTTAGCTAATGCATAATGCAAATTACATTTTGTTTGCGGTGATGCATGGACAGTGAAATATTACTTAGTTAACCTGTTCGTTTTCCCTTCAATTTTTATTAGTTTTAAATTCTGATTGCAGGGTATTATGTACAATATTATTTGTCATTTGTCATATTTTCTTAAAAGAAATTTTTTTATGTTAAGAACTCTGCAAATTATAAGCAAAAAAACTTGAAAAAATTTCAGACAGTTTTAAAATCTTTACTTCTTTACAAGTATACATGCTAGCCTCATAAAAATGAAGACAGGTTATTACAATAAGCCATGTAATCATAATCTGCAGTTCAGATGCATTTCTACATTTGTTTTGACAGGGTTATGCAAAAGATATTCATTCTTTTTCAATTTGTTGATGGTCCTCAATGGAATTTCAAGAAAAAATCTTCACGGAAATATATGACCAGTACTATATTCTGTTTACATACCTGAATTTTCAAAATAACTCCTCATGTATTTTTTCAGATATCATAACGTCTAAAATTGCATATGGCCGGCCACCTTTGGCCATATAGTGTAGATGTTTACCAGTATTAATTAAAGGGAGTCGAAATTGCAAAATGATATTGTCCGTCATTTATTTATTTCATGTCTGGAGGAGGCAGTCACCGACAACAGCAGAAAATCTATTTATCAGTGACAAATAGAGTGATATAATTCCCTATCAATGTCTCTGTTGCAACACTTATATAGAGAATTGTTAAAACTGTCTTCATCACATTACTCAAAACAGCATACTTTAATTATCCATTTTCTAATTCAAGAGAACAACATCATTTTTTTTTTTTTTCCTTTTCATCAAAGCTAAAAATATCATTTTAATAAAAACTGAATTCAATTTCAGACTTAATCAACTCTTTAGGCAATAATAATTGATAAAGAGTCTAGGTATTTAACAGAACAGAAATTTATAATTTTTTTAATGCAAATATCTGCTGCTTTAACATAAATTAAAAATTTGTTTTTTAAAGAAATTTTTAAATAACCACTTAGATGCAAATGGAATTCAAAATTTTGAATATTTTTGACTCAAAAATTGTTATTAAACTGTTCAATAGTTAACAAGTATACAGAAAATTTAACTAAAACATGAAATTCTTACCCTGGCACTATAATTTTCTTGCAAAAATTTCGAGGCATGCATAATGTTTGATTTTGGCCTTAAAAATTGACAAAAATCATTTTCCTAGGAGAAAAAAAAATATGTTAAAGATACAACTTACATGAAATTAAAAATAAAAATTAGAACATGAAGCAATAAAAATAATTAAGTATTTACACATAGAGAACAGGGTTTGAATTTCAGGGCGATTCCCACTATTTTTCTGCAACCAATCGTCAAATTTCGCACCCCACCCCTTCCCCGCGAACGATTGACAAGTTTTGTGCGATTTACTATCGCGAGAACGGAGCAATTCCGTTTTAAAATTTCCAAAAAACTAACGCATTCGATTCCAAAAGTTATGAAACAACCCAAAAATTTGGATAGTTATGTCCGAATTTTCAAGATATTTACCAATTTTTTATAGCTTTTGCGAATTTCATAAAATGACTGCGGAATAAACACGAATTTCGTGAAATGATTGCGGAATAAACGCGAATTTCATGAAATGATTGTGGAATAAATGCGAATTTCGTGAAATGATTGTGGAATAAACGCGAATTTCGTGAAATGATTGTGGAATAAATGCGGATTTCGTGAAATGATTGCGTTTTAAATGTGAATGTCGTGAAAGCATCGTGGAATAAATGTGAATTTCATGAAAGCATCACGGAATAAATGTGAATTTTTTAAAAGGATCGCCATATTAAGAGCATCGTGTGAAAAGGGGCAGGGGGGAGCAAGGGGCAAATGCCCCGGGCGCAAAAATTTAAGGACGCCATTTTCTACTTCCAACATCATTTTTGGCAGGTAAGAAGAAAAAGAACATTACATTGAAACTTTGCTCCAAGCGCAGTTTTTCTCTTTGCACGTCCCTGAATATGAACCCAAATTTATCAAAGTGCCGCTTAAAAGACACAAATTTCATGAAAGAAACTCAAAATAAATGTGAATTTCATTAAAAGATTGTAAAAAAATGCTAATTTCTTTAAAGGATCGCGGGAAAATGCCAAATTTGTCAAAGGGTTATTCAGGGGTAAATCTGAGTCAATTTTTTTTTTTAATTTACAGCAGATTTTCTGAAAAGTTACAGCAGATTGTGTGAAAGGGGGGGAGGATTTACTTTTCACTCTGTGTTTTTCCGTGATCCTTTGATGAAATTTGCGATTTTTTACGCGATTTGTGTTTTTCCGCAGATTTTTTGACGACATTTTCATTTTTTCTGTGATCCCTACCCAAAATTTTCTGGGTTTTTTTTTTTTGCAAATCTTTGATGAAATTTGTGTTTTTCTTTTATTATTGTTTCACGAAGTTTTTTTTTTTTTTTCACGATCTTCAGATGAAATTTGAGTTTTTTCCCAATTATCTAACGAAATTTGCGTTTTCCCCGCAAACCTCTTATGATATTTATGATTTTTCTGCGAACGATTTGAGAAATCGATTTTTTGGGGTGACAATTTGTCGAAATTCTTTGTGTGTTTTTTGTCTAAATTTCCGAATTAATGACGATTTTTTTTTTTTTTTTTAACCGAAAAGTTATGATTTTCAGAAAATATAGAACAGAATCGCCTTTGAATAGCTTAATGAATGCAAAATTCGTCAAAGGATCGCGTAATAAATACGGATTGTCACAGAAATCTTGTAAAGCATGCAAATTTCAACAATGCATCATGAAAAAAAAAAAAAAAATGTGAATTTTGTCAAAGGGTCGTTAATAAACGCTAATTTAGTGAAAAGGCTTCTAAAAAAACACAAATTTCACTGAAGAATCTCAAAAAAAGATGAGAATTTTGTCAGAGGATTGTCAAATAAATGCGAATCTAGTCAAAAGGCTGCTAAAAAAATGTAAATTTCATAGCAGAATCACAAAAAAATCTCAATTTCTTCAGAAAATGAAACCTTAACCATAAACAGAGTTTATTAGACCTGAAACAAAAGTAATTAGCACAGGAAGTTAATTTATCCCTTTGAAAAGTAAAAAGACTATATAAAATCTTGACTTTTTTTTTTTTTTTTTTTTTTTTTTTTTTTTTTTTTTTTTTTTAATAAACACATTTTGCATAATTATTTGGAGTTGATGATAAAAATTGCTTCAGTAGTATTTTGTCATGCCTGTATTTGTGTAATTCTTTAAATAGTTCATAAAATAACAGTAGATTTTTTAAAAAAAATTTCTCCCTCCCAAACAGCTAAACTCCCCTCCATTTATAAATGTTGGGAGGGAGACTCCCCTCCTCTGGAAAACTGAATTTCAAGCCCTGGAGAACCTTACAAGCATGATTAAATTATGCTAATTTAGAAATATGAATTAAAAGAGTATACCTATTTAAATTATGTTGATTTAAATCATTCTGATTTAAAAAAAAAAAACAATGTTGAAATTTTATTTTTTTGGAACATGTAGTTTTGAATTGACTTAGATTGTGAAATATTTTAAACCTAAACCAAGTATGCCAAAACTGAGATAAAAAAAACAAGAGTCTAAGAATGAATGTTTTTGCATTCCCCAGTTCAGTCTGAAAGTATTTATCTCCACCCCCCCTACTTGAGAGCATTAACTGAAGAGGTAACAGTACTCATCATAGAAGACATTTCCTATTGGAATTCCCAGAACAAAAAAAGCCTGAAAGTCATTTGGTCATTAAATGACCTTATTACGAAGGCCATTATTAATATTTTATCTATCTCTTAAATGCTATTTGATAAGACATAGTTATAATTAGAGATTGACTGATAATTCACCCATACACAAGCTCGACTGAAACTTTCTATATTCCAAAAATCTTGTTTTTTTCCTTCGGAAATTTTCAGCATTTTTCACTGATTTGAGATCAGCTCAAATGAGACCCTATTTATTTATTACTATGGACTTCATTGTTAATAATTATCAGTCATGACTGATTCAAGATGTGAGTGCAAAATATAATGCATGCAATGGATATATGATTAAATTCTGAAGATACTTTTTACATACTCATTACAACCTGAAGACTTAACAATAACGCAAAATTTTTAGTCTGAAACAGCAGAAATGTTTCAAAAAATCTTTGAAAAAATTCTAATATAACAGGTGATTATTTATAAAAATCATTATAAAAGATAAATTGAGGAATGATTACAAATGAATTTAACATTAATGGTTATGAATTTTAAATCTTTGTTATTCCTAAACTACATCACCAAACAATTTCTTGTTTTGGTATTCTATGAAAAATGTACCCCAAAAAGCCAAATATGATGTCAAAAATAGACATTCCTGTTAAATATTTTAAAGTTTCGATTCTAACATAAAGATGATCTTCTAAATTTAGTTTTTCTAGAATGGATTTAAAAAAAAAAAAAAAACATAATTTCCAGTGAATTAGCTATTTCAGGGGACAAAGTAGGATTTTTTTTTTCTTTGGGCACA
This sequence comes from Maratus speculifer, assembly GCA_964019185.1. NCBI lineage: Eukaryota > Metazoa > Arthropoda > Arachnida > Araneae > Salticidae > Maratus > Maratus speculifer. Next base: position 341,538,348 of record OZ025293.1, read on the forward strand.
TTATGTAAAAATTAAAAGTTATTTTTATGAATTTATTTACGTTTTTGTGAGAAATACATTTTATAATGAAAGATGAAATACAGTTACTCAAATTTTCAGCAAGTATTAATTAACTTTAAGCCCACATGCTAAAGTTTCACTTTCTGGTAAATTTGATTTGTTTCGAAAAAGCACATTTTGAAATATAATAAAGTAAAAATAATTAATGAAGAGTACATTTTATGAAATGGAATTTTGTATAATATATATATATATATTATATATATAGGAATATATATATATTATTTTTTTTTAATTAAACTAGTTGGATGTGTGGATACCAAAATTTTCTTTTATCTCATACTTCTTAATGTTCCAAAAATGGTCAATTGCGAGTGTTACTCATGCTCAAAGGGTTTTGTACAATAAATATATGATTTATTAATCCTTTCGGGACAAGTAACTGATATACATGCCACTTAAGATTCTCAGAATCCTTCATTATTCTCACTTCTTATTTTTTGTTATAAAGATTACCTAATTCAATCCAAACATTTTCGCAATTCAACTACATAAAATTTTCTGTTTTAAAAAATTAGTGCTAAAGGATTAAAAATTAAGCAAAATTTTCTTGGTGCAAAGTATACTTGTAGCACATCACAATAACTGTATTGCAGTAGACTCCATCAAATCCACACATAATTAATAGATGTAAACGGTGAAACATTCAATTCAGGTATAGGGGCAAAATTTGACTTTTTTAGTTTTATACCATACAAATTTTAATTTGTAATTTTTGTTAATATTACTGAATTCGTGCTTTTTCATAAAGGAAAAATAAACTGATTTCTGAAAAAATTCAAGATATTGTTCATATCATTGGTAATCACAATCTTTTTACCAATTCAAAGTTTAAACTTGACATTGTATTAAATGCGCTTCAAAAAAAGGTCAAAAAGCCATTTTTGTCTGTTTTTTTCCAGATAGATTTTTAATTAACGTTTGAAGATACAGGAGGCATATTGAGAGGCTTATCCTATGCAAACTAGTCACAAAAACCATACTATTTATGGGATTAATTCTAATTAAATTAGTTTGTTTATAACACTTTAGCGTTTATTCTGCTACTATTTTGTACTACTACTAAGTGTTGCATTACACAAATATATTATTAAAGGTTGTAATTTAGGCTTTAAAAGCCTTTGGTACATAGATTATGCTGTCCCTCACATTATGTATGCTCAAACTGGAGGTCTCACGGGCTGAAATTTCTAGGCCCGAGCCCGGCCCGAAAGTTAAAATTTCGGCCTGGGCCCGGCCCGAACGTGAGAAATATTAGTCCGACCCAGCCCGGCCCGAAAGTTAAAATTTCGGCCTGAGCTTGGCCCGGCCTGAACGAAAAAAGTTAAAAATTCGGCCCGAACCCGGCCGGGCTCGAGTGGATTTCTACAGAACATTGATCTTTACTCTTATGGAAGAGTTCTGAACAAAAAAAAATTATATTAGTCTTTTTTTTCCATGTTTATAATCTCCATTTATGCAGAAGTGCCATAGGCTGCGATATTCACGCTTTTAAATAAATCTTTGTTTGTTGTATGTAAATGTTTCAGTTATCACTAGTATTATTAATCCATATTCCATATAATGGAGACAAAAAATCTAAAAAGCGGTATATGGTAAAATTTCCAAAGACAAAATTGCTTTTGAAAGAAAAAAAATATGTTCCCTTCTTAACAGATGTAAATGTTTAATGTATTTTTTTCTCCCGTATTGTTGTATTCATTTTGCATGGATGGACATTTTAAAAGAAACTTGCAGTTCCCAGTTTTAAAAAAAATTCCGTCATAATAATGTTTTTTTTTATGTGTTTAATTTTATTTTAAAACGCCTAGTAATATACAATTCTTTAAAAGGAATAAATTCTAATGTTTAATTGTAGAATAATGATGGCTTAAAAGTATATGCCTTTTTTGCAAAAAATTTTGGACAAAGCCAAATATTACTGATTTATAAAGAGTCGAGAAAAGGATTTTCATATAGGAAGATTCAATAGGAACTGATTAGTTTGGTCCGTGAAAACTAGAAAGAATGGAATAAGAATGGGAAAAAAAAGTTAGGCCCGGCCCGATACTCCAGCAAAAAAATTAAGGCCCGAGCCCGGCTCGTCCTGAAAAGATTAGTGACTAGGCCCAGCCCGGCCCAGCCCGTGCAGACCTCTAGCTCAAACCATGCATGTCTTTAAGGATTAATATATTGACTAATAATGGATGATTATTTTCAAAAATCATTATCAACAATGCTTTTATACTTCTGTTATGATAGGTATTTGTAGTGCTTCTTAAAACCTTTGTTGAATGCCTACAAATCGAAATGTGTGTGCAATGGAAAAATACGCTTTTCTCAAAAACTATGTGATCTAGGATGATTGCTATAGTTTTCCTGCAAGGTTTAAACTAACATCTACTACCTATAATTTTTTTCAGAATTTTAATTTTGGTAGATTTGAATTGGAAGGGGGAGAGGAGGCATATTTTTGATGTCTCTGAAAATATAATATCTAAAATTAAAAATGTATTTTTGAATCAAGCATTGTGAAATCTTTCACAAGGTATACAAAGAAAAGATTTTTTTTTTTCAAGTAACCTAATGAGCCTTTCAACATTTTCCTTAAATATATTTATGAATGTTTTATAATCTGTAAGTATGTGAGTCAACAGTTTTTATTACTTCCCCCAATTTGAAAATTCCACGTTTTTTGACACTTGTAAAAAGAATCCAGCTATATTCTTTTAGCTCAATAGAGCAAATTTGGTCCTCTGTAATTTTTAACAATTTTTCAAGTTTCATGGCAATTCTTTTGAGATAAAACTAATTCAGTTTAAATCTTTTAGCTCAATGCAGTAAATTTTTCCCTTTTCAATTTTTGAATTTTTACTGCTTTTTTTTAGCTTTTTTTTATAGTTGTTCACATTCTAGAATGACTTTGGAACAATTCTTTTCTAAAACTGAAAGAAATCTTCAATAAATTTTTACTTTGCTGTGATTAAATTAAAGTTGGAAGAAGGCCAAATACGCTCCTATAGCAGCAATGTTGATGCTGAATTTTTGAATTTAATATGGGTCAAAAGAAAGAGACATTATAATTCAAAGTTTGTTTTATTCATGATCAGAATGGGCATGGCCCTCATGGACACATACCGTAAAATACCGTTAATCCGCCCTTCCCGATCAAACGCCCCCTCCCCACTTTATAAAGAATTTGAAATTTTCAAAAAATCCCGAGAAAACGCCCTCCCTCCCGATTCTCAATGGCGATTGAGAGCGAGATCAATCATTTTGAAATGAACGAATCATGAATCTTTGATGAAATGCGCGTTTTTTCAAGATTTTTTAATTGATTTCATGCTTGTTTTGGCTTTTTTTACTAATTTCTCCTTTTTTCGACAGAATTTACGTTTAAAAAAGAAAAAAACCCAAATTTTTTCAAGTATAAATGTGTATGATTCATTCAACGATTCATTCATTTTATGATGATTCATTCCTGTAAATTTTGTTGAACGATCACGAAAAAATCCCGTGTAAGCGCCCTCCCCTAACTATTGTACGATTTTTCTTTTCGTTTGGGGGGGGGGCGGATTAACGGTATTTTACGGTACTGCCCAAGCCAGTAAGGATTCCCAATCACAGATTCATTTAAGAAAAAATTTTCAATGAGCTGTGTTAATAAATAATAAACAAAATATGTTATTAATATCAATGAATTAAAAATGAACTTTACAACATATACACTGGCCTCCAAAAGTAAAAGTACAACATGTTTTTCGAAGATCACCAGAAAAAAAAATGGCAGTCAGATTAAAGTTCATAGTTCATATGAATGACAATAATAAGCTTTAAAAAAAAAAAAAAACACAAAAATTACAGCTACCACTTATATTTTATAGAAAAGAATAGGTATTTGTGAATAAGAAAAAAATATACAATTATGAAATTTTCGCATGTAAATTTTGTTGTATTTGAACTATTGTTGTCAGTTTTGTACACAACAGCCAGTAGAGTCTAGAAATGTTTAGATCATTTTCCCAATTCATTAAGGTAGCGGGTGGTTGGAAAGATGGAAATGGGGTTGTCACAGGCCAATACTGCTAGACAGCTCAATGTGTCTTGCAGCATAGTCAAACAACTCTGGGATCAGTATGAATCTAAGAAAGAAGACCTCTCATGTGTCACCTGCTGTGTCATTACACTTGCAGAAGATTGGTTTTTACCTCCTTTTGGCCTGAAGGAGAAGACACACTACTGTGTTGCAACTCATTGCAGACAACTTTGCAGCATCAGGGAGAAGAATTTCCTGAGAGAACAATGCACTCGATACCATCAATCAAACACTGAAGAAACACAGAGGCACAGAAACGGTGGAATCATGGTTTGGACAGGGATCTCACTCGGAGGTCAAACTGACTCTGATTGGTGTGAGATATCAGGATGAGATCCTTGATTCATACATGTGGCCATATGTCAGTGCTATTGGCAATGGTTTCATTCTAATGGATGATAATGCAAGACCACACCGAGCTGTGGTTATTGAGGATTATCCTCAGGATCATAGTTTGGAGAGAATGGAATGGCCTGCTCACTCTCGAGACTGGACCTTATGCACGTGACGTCACACGCCAGAGCTGGCGGTATGCTAACCTGTTATTCTAGTCACCGCACCGCCAGAATGCCAGAACGCGCAGGCGCAAACATCGCTAGCAGACGATTTCAGCCTTTCTGGATACATTTTAACAGAAAATTTACAAATTTAAAGAATTTTCTTGCAAGCAGAACAACAATTTTGAATTTATATTGCAATATATTAAGTATATGCTGCTTCAACAAAGAATTTTTTTCCGATATTTCTAACAAACAAGCATTAATAATTTGCACTCCACAGACTGCTATGCTAAACACCGCCAGTAAATACCGCCAGCAGACGAATTTTAGCCTCGAACTCAGGTTGCATGCATAAGGTCCCTTGAATCCGATAGAACATCTTTGGGATTATCTTAGAAGACAGGTTGTAGCTTTAAGTCCTTCTCCAAGGTCATTAAATAAGCTACCTATTTCGGTAACCAACAATTTAATTGACAGCCTGGAAAGTTTATGCCACCAATACACTGTAAAAAAAATCTGTAACCTTAGTAATCTAAATTAACCGAAATCTCTTATGCTTACTAAAATTTTATGTGTACACTGTACAAGAAAATGATGTCAATCTACAAAACTTGTAAGCAAAACTAAAACCATCTGTAACTTTACAAAAGAATTTACTAAAATTTTGGTAACTTTACTAAAATTTTATCTATAATGCTCGTTATCGTCACTTAAAAAGTTCTTGGAATACGATTTCCCAAAAAAATTCTTAGTAACCTTAAAATTTGTTTGATTCAAAGTGCAAATCTGTATCTGTTACATGAATTTTTATTGTTGCCGTTACATAAAAAGTTCTTGGAATACAATTCTACTAGAAAAAATTTTGTAATTCTCCCAATTTTTTTTTACAGTGTACACTCAAGTCCAAAATGGATATATTCCGTATTAGAACCAGTATTTTAATGTTTCTGTCACATTTTACTGCATAATACTGGAATGTACTGATTTCTTCAAGAATGGAATTTTTCACCATGAGTGCTTTTTTGTTGTTATTTCATTTATACACTTAATTTAAGTAAATTTCTATGTTGCATTTAATAAATAACAGTTTAGTGCACATTTCCTCCAAATTTGTTGTTTCTGTATTCATTTATTTGCAAATTAGACGCAAAAAAGCGATTGTGCCTTAACTTTTGAAGGCCAGTGTAAAACAAGAAAGTCCACTGTTGACTTTTAGTGAAAAAGTAAAATACTTACACTTAATTTATCATAATGACATTCATACTCCTGGAGGAGAGACTTCCAAAAATTAAAACCAATTTGATTACCACACTGACCCACTGGAAGAAAAATAGTAATAAAAGATGCGATAGGCATATCATGAATAAAACAAAAAAATTACGTATCTAAAATGTTTAGAAGCAATTATGGATGATTGTATCACACAGGTTCAATTTCCCTTCCCAAGAATATGGTATATCAAGTACACTATTACAATTGTGATTTCATTTAAAAGCATTATTGGAATTTTAAAAAAAATGCCTATCTAATCTTTTTAATGGAAGAGGCATACTGATTGATTTCTTATGCATTTGATTTATATACCTACTACTAGGGTGTCAGAAATTTAATCAGTTGATTTAAATCAGCCATTAAATCATGATTTAAATCAACTGATTAAAAAAAATCATTGATTAAAATAAAATTGTTTGATAATAAAAGTAAATAAAATGACATAAAAGTATTAAAATCTAACAAGGGGACCACAAAATATGGTGTGCACAAATTTTGATGATTTCAAAGTATGTTGTAGGGGTCATAAAGCTAGTTATTCTGATGAAAGCGTTTTTTTTAAATGGGTGTCACTTTTTGAAAAAATGGGGGGTTAAAGTTCAGCGTATATGTTAAATACCTATTGGTATAACTGCTCCGTGTGGATTCATGGCGCTGCGGCAGCGTGCTACGTTGTGGGCACGAAAATTGTGAGATCAAATCAGTCGGGTTTTCTTTTCTTTTTTACTTATTTTTATAGTTTATAATGTTACAAATTTTAAGCAGAATCGGGAATTCTACAGCTTTTGATATTTTTTTAGTAACTTACATTTACATTTATGAATTTTTTCATGAAGCCTTTTCAGTTATTAACAAACTGCAAAACTAATTTATGGCTAGAACTTTTTTATTAATTATTATTTGCATTTTTTATTTGAAGAACAATTTTGAAATAATTTTTCTTTTACTATTGCTTATTTTTTATTTTATAGAATTTGAAATGAAAATTTTAATCTTTTTTTGTATAAAAAATACAAAATAATTTTGGGAGCAATTTTTCAAACTTATTTAGGATTAGGTAATTCAAATAATACATACATTTGAAAGAGTAATAAAATATTAATACAGTAATACAGTAGACTCCCTTAAATCCGCACAGCTTGGGACCAGAGGTTGTGCGGATTTTAGAATTTTGCGGATTTCTGGTCATTGCTTTGTTTACATTTTTTAAACAGTAATTTGAGTGCAAATAATAATATAATTGAAACTATAATGAATGCTTACAATATAATAAACTATCAAAATAAGTAATGAACAAAAATAAAAATTTAGATAATTTTTAAAATGATTAAAGTACTAATAGCAAAGGTCAAGTTAATAATCAATAGTGTATGATTAAATATACATTATAAAGATTAAATGTATTTTTCATAAATTATTCAACAAAACTTGCCTCATAAAAGTACATTACTAATTTACATTAAAATCATAAAATAAGGATTATTTTTTTCAAGTTTAGCCAGGCGTAATAACTAAAAAATCTTGATTAATGCATAAATATATTTGGTAAGAAGATTGTGATTAGCAGTAATATTAAAAATATCTTGAATTTTTCAAAAAAAATTTATTCTTCCTTCATGAAAAAAACATGAATAGAGTATTATTAAAAAAATTGCAAATTAAAAAAGATATGGAACTGATACAAAACTAAAAAAATCAAATTTTGTCCCAATATCTGAACTGAAAGTTTCATTGTTTACATCCATAAAATATGTGCGGATTTTAGAGAGTTGCGGATTTCTGGTTTGCGGATTTGAGGGAGTCTACTGTACTAAAATGTAAATTTTTACCAGTTATCCAAATTTTCAATGCTCTGAAAATATATTTATGTCCAAAGTAAAACTTTAACAACATTTAACATTTGCACAAATAAGAAATGGCAGATTACATTTAAAACTATATATGTATATTTTGTAAGAAATCAAATCTTTGTGTGATTTATTAAAAATTCAACTGGATTACAAAAATCATCTGTAAATGACATAAAATTTGTGATATATATGTTTGTCCTTTTTTTATGGTCTGCTTTCCTTTCATTGGTTATATCAGAATAAAAGAAAATTTCTTTTCACTGAACTTATATTTGCTCTTATACAAACGATGATTAAAATTCTTTCTGTTTTAATCTTTTAATGTATTTTTAAATATATTTATCACAAATCAAGTATTTAAGGAATATAAATTATGTAAATTTACACAAGTTTTTTAAAAATAAAATTTCAGACATAAATTAAATCCAATTTGTGTTTATATTAAAAATTTCTAAAAAAATATTTATTTTCTCGAAATATTCATAAAGTTTTTAAGGCGACATTTCACTTCAAAGCTGATCCAAAAATCGATATTTGCTTTTAAACAATAAATTAAAGCCTGTTTAACTGTGAATATTGTAAAGCCTCATTTTTACCCATACAAAATTTTGTAAATTTTGTTTATACACCCAGCGCAATTTCCACACAACTGATAACTATAAACCTTTTTTTTTCTTTCCCCCCCTCTATATTCATGATTTCTTCACTTTCATGTTTTAAAAATGCTAAGGCTTTTTTTTAATTTTTTGTGCATGTTCTTTATTATTAGGGCTGGGTTTTTGCCGGCAGAAACAAGAGACAGAAAGTGGTTCTAACTGGCAGAAACTGGCATAATTTCATTTCAAGAAACAATCTGAGACTTTTTTTAGTAGTATTCAATTGCTTTTATTGCTTTGCTACATTTTATTCATGATAAATAAGAAATAATAATTTGGATAAATATAAAGTAAAAAACATGATTGTTCTATTGCAGCTGCTCATAAAATTTACTTAGCTTTATTTAATGATGGAAATAATCATTTAAACTCACAAATGCAAGATTCAAATCTCATTTAATGCAGTGTTAGATTTTTGCTAGCTTATTTTTTAACTAAATTTTTTATATATTAAATACATGTGTGAATTATGAATCATTGCAGGTTAAAGTTCTTATAAGTATTACATCATAGTTTCTGCCAGTTTTTGCCACTTAGTGGCAGAAACTTGCCAGCCCTGTTTATCATATATGGATTAACCCTCTGAGCATCTTACAAATGGGTAAAATAGCAATGATGTTTTCCTCTGCATTTTATTATGCTCAGAAATGTGATTTTTTTCATTATAAAAAAAAAAAAAAAAAAAAAAATTACAAATATGAATGTAATCTTTGAGAGTATTAATAATTCAAAAATGTATTGAAAATCCATTAAATCTATAAAATTATATTATTTTAAATATTGCTTATAATGCGGTGAAACCTGGAGCTTAGTGAACAGAATATTACATTCCAAACACTTAGAGAGTTAAATATGTGCATGGAATTAACTTTAAGGTTATTATTATTACTTTAAATAAAAGTATATATGAAGATATGTTAGATTTCATCACTTTACACTACATAAATATTTAAAAAAAAATCATATTAAATGAAATATTAGAATATCTAAAAATCCATGCACATCTTGTGTATTATGCATTTGACAATCTAAAAAAAGTGATTGAGTAATCTAAAAATATTAATATTTTAAGTTGTAGGGATTTTAACATATTTAAATTTTCTTATAATTTAAAAAAAATTTAATTAAATTGGAGTTTTGTTTATTAATTTATTGCAAAATGTACTAGTAGTTCATCACTGAAATGCAATCAGTTCACTATCTGAACCAAATTTTTTTAAATAATAAAAAAATGTTGTAAATGTAAACTACCTTTTCAAAAAAAAAAAATCAAAAGGTTCAAAGTTGCAGAATATCCAATTCTGCTTAAAATTTGTAATGTATAAAAAATATAAAAAGATGTTGAACCCACAACTTCTGGTTCTGCAAGCTCACATGCAACTGAGGTGCAATGAATCTACACTCAAGAGTCCTACTAATGGGTACTTGAAATATACGCTGAATTTTAACCCCCAGTTTCTCAAAAATTAAGGCCCATTTGAAGAAACCCTTTCACCAGAATAATTACTGATATGACCCCTACTGATAGTTTGATACTAACGTATCAAAGTCTAACACTTAACTTTACACGAGCAGAGCTTGATCCGAAGATCAACAAGCAGATGGAAGTAAGCTGGTTAAGTTTTATCTAGGCTCTAACTCAATAAGGTGTTTAATTTAAATTGTTCTGAAAGATATTAAACTGTATTTAATCTATTAAAATGAAGTAAAATTAAATATTCAGAAATAAAGATAACAAGTTTTAAAAACAAACAAACTTTTATTTAAAATAAAAATAGATTTTTACATATCATGCAGGTCTTTAATAAAAGGTAACATCAATTTCTTCTTAACATAAATATCCATTATCTAAATCATATTCAAACAATCTTTAAATTTCCATTACATTTGTTTGTAGGTGAAGGGATATACTGGAACTATGACCAAATTCAAATAACTTTTTAATCTTAATTTATTCTATCAAATATGAAAGCCAATTGAAAGTTATCTTAATAAATATTTAAAAGTAAAAACCAACTAAATCTCCAAACATTATAATCACAATAAAGTAAAAAATATATCCCTATCGATACCAACCGCCAGAAAGGGGAACCATTAAAAGGCAACTTGAAAAATGACACTTGACCTCTTACATTTTCTCTGCAGGGCACCTTGTTATATTTTAATGTCCATAGAAGACTAATAGTCCATAGATATTAGAATGATCATCTCTGAAAAATTTGCCGTAAATTTTACAGGCATATAACTGTTTCTTTAACACGAGAGAAGTTATCAGAACACTGTCATTTTTCACAATTGGAAGAAATCATTTACCACCTATCCAGAAGAAAAAATGGCTAACACATATTCAAAATGTCAAAACAATAGAACGACTTTCTTTTAACTAACCACCTGGCAAAGCGACTAAAAATACGATACAAAAATGAAGACTAAAAACAAAGCTAAGTGTTCACTCAAATGGCCGCGGTATATATATTGCCGACATCCACGTGCCTTCTCCCTTCTAGAACAAACCACCCAGTGACATAACCCGGACAGACGCAGAAGCTGAAAATATGACCTAGGCAACTTACGCCATCTATCGGTCATTAAATGTACTTCCTCAGTCTAGCGGAGATTTTAGCTAAAGGACGTACAGCGAAAAATAAACAAGAATATGCCCGGTCATTTAAAAGCTATTTTCAAGTGAATAAAAGGAAAACAAAGTCTATTGGAAAAAGGTAATAGCTTAATTTACAAATGATTTAATTGATATGTATTATATTTTTCATAAATAAAAATGGAAAGATATATTTATAAAAGACTTTGACAAAATTACTTTTTAAATGAAACTTTAATAAAGGATAACGTTAAAGATTTAGTAGTTTCGTTAATAAATATAATTTGAAAGTACAATTAAGTGAAAAATAAGGTTTACAATTAACTTCAATTATTGATTAAATTAAATAAAACTTTAACTTTAGATTTAACTTTTAATAACTGATAAATAAACTTTAGCCTTTACTTTAAATTATCATTTAAACTTTAGTACCAAACAGAAATATTAAATAGGAGATAAAAGTGATAAGAACCAATAATGTCCTGCTAATGTTAAATCCTATCACCTACAACATACTTTGAAATCACCAAAATCTGTGTGCACTACATTTGGTGCCTCCTTGTAAGATTAATTTGAAAGCCTTCTACATATATTTTACCTTGTAAATAAATGCCAAAAAAAAAAGCTTTAAAAAACTATCTCTAAACTTAATTCCTGAGAATTGTAAAACATTAAGTAAAAAGCATAGAAAACATTTCATTCAAACATTTTATTTTAATTTAATATATTTTGTGATGTCATAATTTCCTTTAAGTGATCAAATTATCTATTCTTTCATATAAAAAATGCACAGTAAATATAATAAATTTCTTCAAAGTAAAACAACAAAGACTCAGAATCTTATTTTCACATTCCACTTTTGCGATAATAAATCTATACCAAATATGGGAACTAAAGAAGAATGTAAGAATAACACCTACTCAATAGCTGTTGTAAAAGAATGCATAAGATAAAAAAAAAACTAATTCATATAAAAATGTTAAGCACATCAAGAAATCTTGATTAGTACATATATACATTCTCTAAATTAAGATTTTGGCAATTAACATTAAATTTTCTGACTACCGTAATTTCCAGCCTATAATCCGCAGCCGAAATTTTTAACCTTTTAAAAATAATTTTAGCAGATAATCTGCACCGGCGTATAATCTGCATATTATAAGAGGATTACTCATTGTTTTCAACATTCTAAACTAGTATTAATAACCCCCCCCCCCCTATTTATTTAGTTGCTGTATTGAAATGATAATTGTAATAAAATAATTTAAAAAATATATATAAAATAATTATGATTAAAAAAATACAATTTTTTTTAATTGAATCTTATATTTAAAATGTTGTATGTCTTGTGAATACAAGTACTTCTATAACAATTGGTGTTTTTAAATCATTTACAATAGTTTCCTTTTTTTTTAATAACATTCAATTTAAATTCTGCATTGTTAAATAATATGTTTATTATTATGATTTTTGTATCCCTGCAAGTTATGAAACGAATTCGCGATCTACGTCAGTTTGACTTATTATGATGATCGGTTTTTAATCGAATTAATCATTATCGTATCGCAGTTGCACTCTAATATAACTTTCAATGGCTGTTTGTAGTGTTTATTATTTGCGTGGCAGGATAACTTTTGCTGAATAAAATTATTTCATAGTACTTTGTTTCAGCTAAAGGATGGAGATTGCAATTTTTGAATGAGATGAGTTGAGAAACATTTGCTGTTCATAGAAACATGTTGCCAAAAGGCTAAAAAAAAATCTAACATAAAAATCAGAAGCCACTCCTATTAGTACATTTACATCATTAGGCAAACCAATCACCAGCAACCCCATCAATGGTGAATAACAGACAATTGTGCGATAGATTTTTACATTCTTATTTTATAATTGCTGGTAGAAACAGGATAGCTTTGATGAAATTCTACTTTTAAAAAAAGCTCAGCAGGTAATCCACACTGGTAGATAACTGCACTTAAAATTTTTTAGCCTTTTTAAGAGATAATCCACAGATTATAGGCCAGAAATTACGGTACGAAAGAAAATGAACTGTCAATAATATTTGTTAGCTTTGTTATTTTTGATAACTTATGAAACTACTTACTTACAGTTTTTATTAGCCCTTTCATCCGTCCAAGGGTTTTCATGTATTTTTATAAGAATGCTTATAAATTGCAAGATATTTATGTTAATTAATCACAGTTTGATGCTATAATATCTTTAATATCACTTCTTTTTCTTTCTATGTATGATTCAAAATAACATTCCGTTTAAAATAATTTTGTCTGCAGCTATTTAAACATGATTTCTAGAAACGGAAAAAGACGAGCCAGACGGTTAAAGGGTTAACTCTATAGTTAATTCTTTCTTTTAGGTCATTTTTTAAGGACTGTTTTAAAATTGACAAACTGCAAAAAGGATGTTATTAAACTATGTTACTTAAAATTACTTTTCAATTTATAATTCATAAAATTGTTTTTAATAAATGTTTTTTATTTATCATAATAAAAATTTATGTACTTTTCTCCTTTATTGTTATTAAACACATTACTAATATATTTTCTTATGAAATAGTGGCCTTTTTTTTCTTCTAAAATGGATACTAAATTATAAATTATCACTTTAGTAATTAAAGCATAAAAAATGTATATTACATACCTAACTAAAGATTATTTGTTTAATAATTATTAATTTTAAGCAGTGTTAACAATCTAATATTAAATGTAGTTACTGTTCATTTTTGATAGATATAAATACCTTCTTATAAAATTATTACAAAAATTTATGTGTATAACTTTATTGTATTCTATTAACTAATGAAACTACTATTTGCAAATTTATAATTTCTGTAATTACTAACTAATAATTAAATTTTATAATTAAAGTGCAAATGCATAAATAATGTTAGTAATCAAAGGTTTAATTCTTCTGGAAACATAAAACTCTTGGTATCAGATTCACTATTTTAGCTCTCAAAAATTCCATTTTTTTTTTTTTTTTTTTTAATTATGATTTTTTTTTACACCCTGCCCACTGCTATTCCCATTTTCCACAAGAATGCAAGAATTTTATTTTTATTCCTTTCTGTGATTATTTAAGAGATTAAATATATTGCTGTTTCACAGATACTGGCATCTGGTGACAAAAAATTAAATTAATTCGATTAGTAGATTTCTATACCAACGAGCTTTGATGGGTTATTGATGGATTGCAAGATTTTTTTCTTTCTTTTTGTGTGTGTGTGTCTTTGTGATAGATACAGATACAGATACTTATAAAAAGTTAAGCTACAATTATTTGTTTTAAAATTTGTCATTGGGATAATTAAGGCACTTTTTTCCCCTGGTGACGGGAGATGATAAACTTTACAAATGGTGAATGATATTAAGAAATATACTATCTCTGACAATAAAGTTCAGTGAATGAATTCAGAACGACTTATCTGGCAACACTGGGGAAACAAAACACCGCACCTGCATACAGGCAAGTGTAGACCCATGTTCCCCCACCACCGTTATTCAGTTGAGTGTCATTTCTGTTCTGTGTAAGACGTGCTTTACTAAGTGCTTGTTCAGTGTGTTGGTTCTTAACTGAAAACAGTAAAATGAACGAACAAAAGATCAGTTTAAAGTTTGGTTTTAAGCTTTGCAAGACTCCAAAAGAAATTCATGAGGGATGATGCAAATTGAACACCTACCATACTCGCCAAATCTCAATCCTCCAGACTTCTTCCTATTTTCACGACTCAAACTCGCTTTGAAAGAGATTTGACCATATTGCTGACATCCAACGAAATGTGATGAATCTTTTGAACTTCATCCCAAAAGAAGACTTCTTGCGAATTTCCCAGGGCATGTATAGCAGATCTCAGCAGTGCATAATTTTAGGAGATGACTATTTTGAAGGATGGTATGTTATCTTTCGTTAATATTTCATTTACATTAATACTACAGGACTATTCACCGAACTTTATTGTCAGAGGTAGTATTACCTATGTTTATTAAAATTCTAATTTTGAAAAAAAAAAAAAAAACAGTTGGGTTTATTTGGGTTGGGCAAAAGCTTTACAACATTGTTGGAATGTCACATAAAACTTCTGTTTTTCTTCATATAAATTAAAATTTTTTCATATTTTTCTTTAACTAACTTTACATTTTTATGTAGATAACAAGTTTTTTTAAGGAAGCCAGTAGTATTTTATATTGTACTCTACCCTGGACTTTAGTTTTTGACTCTGTTTAGCATATGTAAACATTATAGTTTGCCAGTCATTTGTATTGGCAGCCGTCATAGAGTTAAAGATGATATTTGTTTGCATTCTACAACCTTTTGAATCAGAGTTTATATTCATTTTCCAAGAAAAAATTCAATGAGAATTCCCCGATGTATCTATTTTCTGGGATGGACAATTTTTCCATATCAACAATTAGCAACATTTTTTAAACCAGTATCATGGCATACCCGTCTTCTCAAAATAAAGTAAAAACTAAGTAATCACAAAAATAAAGTTTATCATGACTTAAATAAACAATATGAAGTCTGCATGCCTTGTGGGGCTGTCTTTACAAACCCTGTAGTTTGCTGAAAGAATTCCATTTCTACTTTATGATTTTATTATCTCTTTTCAAAGCATTATGAATAATATGGAAGCTACAAGTGCCAATATTAATTAAAAATGTTCTTAATGTTAAAAAATTTTTTTATTTTATTATTATTTTTTTTAAGTTTTCTTGAACTAGCGTCAAACCTCATATGCTAGGAGGTGTATCTTGTGACTAAATGGATGTTGACAAATGCAATATCATAAAACACAAACAGCAACAATTGCCTTCAATTTCCCAGAGTAGTCAGTCATTTTAGCGAGTTTTCCCACGTTTGGGGAATTTTTTGTATTATCCCCCGATTTTCCCAGGAATCCTACATTCCCCTGATGAGCATGAAGTCTATGGTGTTTTGCAAGAGAATTTTTTTTCTAAGACAAATGATGATATCCAGTGGTGTTTATATTGGAAGTGTCTTACAGAAAGTTTGACTTTGTTTATTAACCCTCTGAGCATCTTGCAAAAGGGTAAAACTGTAATGTTGTTTTTTCCTCATTTTGTTTTAAATGCTAAGAAAAAATGATTTTTTTCAACATTATTAAAAAAAGCTTAATTACGAATATGAATGCAATCCTTGAGAGTATTAATCATTCTTCAATGCATTGAAAATGCATTAAATCTATAGGATTACATTATCTTAAATATTGTTTATATTGCAGTGAAAACTGGAACTTGGTGAATGGAATATTACGTTCCAAACACTTAGAGGGTTAAAATATTGAAATTAAAATATTCTATGGGGAGATTCAAAATGCTAGCCACCTAATGCCAACTTAGCATCCAATTTAGATGCCATGAGGTCAATTTAATTATTTTTTTATGTTAAATATACTTTAAATCTTTTATATTATATGAATAATTATTTAATTATTCATAGCTCATTAATGCCTTTTTGTAAAAGCTATAGAATGTTTAAAGTATTGTTTATCCTAATTTATTAAATTGATTTTGAATTTCATTCCTTTTATCTATTAGTTTTAAATAAACTTCATTTTGTTTTTATAATCACTTGTACTTATTTTAACACCATATATTCTTCTTTCTTTAGCCAAACTTTAAATTTATAACTTTTAATATAATAAGTTTATGGATATAATGCTTAAGTTTTCACTGTGTATCATATACCCTCTGCTAATTGAACCTATATTCAAATTTAATCACATCAACAGCAACACATCAAAATTGACACCACTGATAATTTTTCTGTGTCCAATCGTCTACATATGTTATTTTTCTGAACCTGATTGATGAAATTTGTATCTTTTTGGGCTTAATTGACAAAACATGCAATTTTTCCACACCCAATCAGCAAAATACATGATTCTAAATGACTGACGAAATTTGCAATTCCTTCCCGCAACAAACTGACAAAATTTGGGATTTTTCTGCTGACGATCAACAAAATGTGCAATTATTTCGCACATCATTAACAAAATTGATGATTCTTTGAGTCTGATCAACCTAATTTGTGATTCCCCCTCCCCCAGCCTTATTGACAGCATTTGCTATTTTTTCATACCAAATAAACAAAATACGATTTTTCATTGACTGATGACATATTTTTCCATGGAAAATTGACAAAATTCACGCTTTGTTCAAGCGACCTATAGAAAAAAAAATTTCAATTTTTCCCAGTTATAAATTTATGAAAGTCAAAGACCATTTTGTTAACCTACTGCGGGCCTCAGGTTCTGCATCAAATTAACAATTTTCACCTATATCGCGGCTGAAGGAGAGCGCAACTGTTTAAAAGCAGAAGCAATAATATAAATTAAATGGCATCAGTAAGAAGTTGAAACAAATATTAATGCATTATAAAACATACAACATTACCTTGAACTAAAACAGACTGAGGCATCTTCAAAGTTTATGTTTACATTTCTCTTGGATATCATCAATATGAAGATTTTTCTGGATAGCCTGAAACAACAAATAACATAAAATGAACTATTCAAATAGTGATTTTACTAAAAAGATATTATAAACAAAATATGCCCAATGAAATATAAAAAATGCAAATGCTAAAATTGCTATTTATAACTAAGCATTTATGTTTAGTGTTTCCCTTATAAAAAAATTAGGCCATTCAACTAAATAAAAAGGGAACTTCAATAGAACATAAAGAGGAGTACTTTTTATGCTAAGGTATATTATAAATTTTTCGTTTTGATTATGGTTAATTCTAGAACAGTTGAAGGCCATAAATATGATTGTTTTGTTAAAATGAGATTCAAAAACTTGAAAAAAAAATATAGATAATAAAAGATATAGATCAAAATAAGTTGCAATTTCCCTTTTATTGTTCGAATTCAACTTAATAAAAATAATATAATTAAAAAAAAATCAACTTGGAGTCTGTTAGATGTCATAGGCTTGGATGTAATTTTCAGAATACAGACTAGAGATGGGAATGCTAAAAAAAAAACTAGAAAAGTTTGGGGTGGGGGGGGGGGGGGTAGGGGGAATTTCTGGATTTTTTCCGAAGGCTTAATTTCTAATTTTTCCAAATTGGAAAAATTGAAATTTCTATTATAAAATAACACAGGGCCGAAACTAGAGGGGGGCAGAGGGGGCACATGCCCCGGGCGCCACCAGAACAGAAGGTGAAGGGGGCGCTAAATTAAGATTTTGTTTGGTGTGTTTGATACAAAGAATGCATATATGTGGAGAGTACGGGGGCGCCAAAATCCACGTTTGCCCCGGGCGCGAAAGAGGCTAGTTTCGGCGGTGAAATAACACATTGAAAATTTTGTAATAGCTACATTCTCATACTTTTATTTATTTTTATGTTAAGTGTTTCACATGAAAACATTAATGTGGGAAATCTGATTTCTAAGCAGAACCTTCACATTTTTTTCTACTTGTGTGAAAATTTTTCACTTGCGATTTTTAGTGGATTTATACGTTTTAGGTCCTGAACACAATTTGATGGTTTTTGGAAAACGTCTGTCTGTCACTCTGTGAGTCTATGTATGACAGTAATTAACAAAAGAACCTTTACAAAATTTCTCTTAAGAAAAAACATTTCAGAATTTTTTTTTTTTTCCAAATTGAATCTTTCACATTGCAGTGATTGAAGAAGAAAAAAATCTCATGCAATATAACAGCTGGATCTTATTAACTAGTATGTATTTATGAAGATCCTAATTAAAAATGTCTAAAAAGGAACCTAAATATAGTGAAAAATCCTAATTCACAAATTCTGATTAGATTTTGTACAAGTATTTATAAAAGTTCACAATTTAACAAAAACAGGATTGCATGAAAAAAATTTAGATAGATAATTAAATGCAACTTTTCTTGTTAAAAATGAATTCATGTACGAAGTTATTTCAATAATATGCCGGTTAATGAAAATGGTAAAATTAAAAATGTAACTTAAAATTTGAAGCATACTTTTATTACGTTCTTCTAAAGGTTAAAATTCAATATTTTCTTTAGTAGTCAGTGGTCGGTAGAGGCTGTATGTTTAGTAGCCACTAATATCAAGTTAGTGGCCACTTATTAGTGTGGTACTAACTATATATTTAAAAATTTTTATATGTAATATTTTAAAAATATGAGCATTAAGAAGACATCTGTCACATATAAAACTAAAATTATCACAGTGGCAGTTTACTTACTCCAACAGAAACATCTAAAAGTTACTACACTAAAACAATGATGGAATTTATAACAAATAAAATACTAAGCATATTTATTTATAAATTATTTAATTTTCATTAAAATTGGGTCGTCTTTTCTTTGTAGAGTCAGACCACCATTAATTAACAACAGGTGCAGGATCAGATTCATCAATTGAAATATTTGAGCGTTTAATATGCATCTGACTTTTGAGCATTTCGTAAGCCATTGATGTAGATTTATCATCAATTATATTTTTAACTGAACTCCAAACTCTTTCTACCTCTGCATTACTTGGACGAATTGCAAGTATGATAGTCACAATGCTCCTGACAGTTTTGAAACTATCAAAAGTTTCGGTTAATAATTTTTCAAGGAGTTTGTTTAGCGTAATTGATGGTCTGAAATGTTCTAACATAATTAGACGCAATTTCTTCCATTCAACCAAAGCTCTGTCTGCTCCTAAATCAAATATATTGCAAAATTCTTCTACTTCTTTATTGCCATAATCTCTCAGAGATTCAGTGTCTGATGGAAAATAAGATGTACAGTAGACTCCCTCAAATCCGCACAACTTGGGACCAGAGGTTTTGCGGATTTTAGAATTTTGCGGATTTCTGGTCATTGCTTTGTTTACATTTTTTTTTTTTTTTAATTTGAATGTAATTAATAATGAAATCAAAAGTATAATGAATGCATACAATATACTAAAATATTAAAAAAAGTAATAAACTAAAATAATAAAAATTTAGATATTTTTTTAAATGATTAAAATACTAAAAGGAAAGGTATAATCAATAATGTACAATTAAATATTCATTATAAAAGAGGAAATGTGTTTTTCCTAAATTATTCAAAGAAACTTGCCTCATAAAGGTACATTACTAATTCACATCAATATCATAAAATAATGAATTTTTATTTCAGGTTTAGCCAGACTTAATAACTAAAAAAGCTTGATTAATACATAAATATATTTGGTAAGATTGTGATTACCAATAATATTAGCAATATCTTTATTTTTTCAGAAATAAATTATTCTTTCTTCATGAAAAAACATCAATTCAATAACCTTAACAAAAATTGTAAATTAAAAAATGTATGGAATTGATATAAAACTGAAAAAATCCATTTTTGCACCTACATCTGAACTGAATGTTTCATTGTTTACATCCGTAAAATATGTGCGGATTTTAGAGAGTTGCAGATTTTAAGAGTGCGGATTTGAGGGAGTCTACTGTATTTAGTAATTGTGTAGTTTGTATACATATAGAACTACCAGGTCCATCCTCACCAAAGAAACGCTGCAGAAGCATTTTTATATAAGTTTTTAAAACTATTTACTGCACTGTCTTTGCAGTTTATGATGGTTTCTCTCCTAGAGACAGAGGTTTCTGTTTTTAGTTTAACACTTTTGAATTTCAGTCTTTACATTAGAGTCACTGTCATCAATTGATAATAAAAATGACTCCAAATGCTTAGAAGTGCTACAAATCAATTGTCCAGATGATTCAAAATCCAAAAGATTCAACTTTAGTCTTTTAATTGAATCAGTGGATTGAACAATGTTTATGTTTGATGATTCTAAAAGTTTTGAAGTTTTGGAAACTAAGATAATGAAGTCTGCGAAAGCATGCAAGACCATAAGACAGGAGTTCTTTTAACCGTTGCTGTCACACTTCCTGTGTATTTGCATGTTGCATTGTCTGACACCACATCAGTTAAATGCTGTATTACAACTTCATAATTTGTTACTACTGCTGCAATAGAATTTTCAGCAGAGTCTGCCCATCTGGTTTCACAAATGGGTTTAAAACCCAAGACTTTACTTTTTAGAACATCTCCCAGATGACTCAGTTCTCTTGTAAGTTTTGGGCTTGTTGTTCTAAAGAAAGTAATAATACTTTTTAACAAAGATATAATTTTCATTCCAAACTCACTACTTTTGTTTGCATCTTTTAAACATAAGTCCAAAATATGATTGTAGCAGTGAATATAAAATGAAGAGTTCATTACTTTTACTAAACCTCCATATTTTCCAACATTCACTGCAGCTCCATCAACTGTTGTGCATACAAGTTTTTGCTCCCAATCAATGATCTTTGCTTTATTAAGCCATTTACCTATTACTTCAGCTAGACTTGTGGCATTCAAATTTTCAATTTCATACTAGCCTATAAAACTCACTTTGTTTTCATGCTCAGCTTCTGGAACATATCTTGCAACTACTGCTTCATATTTAGTGAATTTTCTAGTAGTGCTACAATCGATTGAAATTGAAATAAATTTAGCAGTGTTCAATTGTTTTCATAATTTTTTAGCCAGTCCTTTTTTACATATTGAACTTCAAATTTAGCATTTTGATGCTGAGATGCCAACTTTGACTAATTATAGGGCAATTCCACGGTGTCGGACGTAAAATTTGCACAAAATTTATTCATAAAAACTTAAAATTCTTAGAGATAAAATAATCGTACTGATCCAAATATTTTTTTTAATACTTAACTATAAATATATAACCATAAAACATAAAAATAATTTCTAGCAAAAATTAAACTTAAAAAATAAATAAATAAATAAAATCTCACGGTGTCAGACGTAAAAGAAAAGGACATAAGAATGAGAGACATCAGACTAAAACCTAATATTCAGCTCAATGGTTTATTCAGTAATGTTGTAATTATTTTCATATTAAAGAGCACTGATACAAGAAGAAATAACTCACATTTTTTCATGAAATTAGTGTGATATTAAGTTGCAAAATGTTAATTTTATCTTTAATGTTGGACGTAAAAACTTGGTGTCAGACATAAAATGAGCAAAATTAACCTGTGTTGGACGTAAATAAAGTTAAAAAAAAAAAAAAAAACGACTTAATTAGCATAGTACCTTTATTTTCACAATTTATCTATGATAGCACATTGCTTACAATTATGTTTAATATTTACATAAGTTCTTATAAGTTAACTTTTGGCCATTTAAAATGACCTTTTGCCTTGTGCATCACAGATACTTCATTTTCATCATCATTTATTTGGGTGATGCACCCTGGATAAAATACAGACTCATATTTGACAACTACCCAGTCATTTACTTTCCTAAGTATGGGGGGATTTATATTTATAGAGAAATATGAGTGGAAGAGATAAATTGAAACCCCTCGTCATCGGCAAGTCTTGGAATTCTCGCTGTTTTAAAAATGTTAGAAATCTGCCCTGCGTTTATGAAAGTCAAACCAAAGTGTGGATGACAAGTGATATATTCGTTAAGTGGATCCGCAAATTCGGTGAACGAATGAAAAAGGAGTCTAGAAAAGTATTGTATCTCGTCGATAATTGTCCTGCTCATCCCAAGGATATCTCAGGTTTACAAAACATCAAACTAGTCTTTTTACCACACAATGTGACTAGCGTGGCTCAACCCATGGATCAGGGTATAATTCATGTTCTGAAATTAAAATACAAAAGGCATGTCATTGTACATTACCTACAGCAAATAGATCATCGCGAAAAAAGATCTATCCTAACTTCAACAGGTTAACTGTAAACCTATTAATCTCTTGGACTCAATCCATTTCCTGAGTGCGTCCTGGGAAGATGTAACATCAACCACCCTTGAGAACTGTTTCTCTAAAGCCTTTGATACTGACAGCACTTTACAAAACATTGACATCACAGAAGAGGAGCAGTATCAAGAAGAATGCAAAGATTGAGACTTATTTGTAGAAATTGACGATCAAGTTGTGACAAGTGAAGTTTGGTCTATCGCAGACATCAAAAGTTCTGATGAACCTAGCTCTTTAGAAGAAGTAGAAGACGAAGCGGATGAAGAAAAGATGTGCCAGCCATACCATTATTCGAATCTGTAATGAACTCGTTCAACTTACTTCAACTGTATGCTTCTTCGATGGATGCTGGTTCCGCTGTTGAAGATTTTTTCTACCACATCAACAAGGCAGAAAACTTCCTAATAAAATCTTGTCCTAGGTTGCACCAAACCAAGGTAAACGACTTTTTTTCAACAAACTAAATCTATATCACAATTTTTATAATGTATCAAATAATTATTATTCCTTACATACATTTAGTTTGTCTTTCAAATTTTTTTTATGAAAATTTGTTATTCTTCTCCTTTACGAATGTGATGCATTTTAGCATGTAATGAATGCTCTTTTCTAAAGATTAACAAAATTTTCATTTTATTGTCTTTTATTTATAATTTGGCAGAGAGTATTAAAGGCATTTTAATTTTTTTACTGTACAAACAGATATTCAATAAAATTTTGGAGAAAATAAGAATATGCTTTTTTTAATATCTTACACTCAAATTTTCTAGAATGTTTAAAAATTGTTAGAAATGGGTAAAATAAGAGTTATAAATGGCTAAAATATGTTAATAACAATGTTCACTGTTTTTATATGCATTATCATTTGAGAATCTACGAAATCCGGATAAGATACGAAGTCCTCTCGGTCCCTTGATTCATATCTTAAACAAGTTTCACTGTATGTAGTTTTACATATTTTTAACAACTGGTGAATTCCATTTTGTGACAGACATGACTGAGAGAACTTTTTTTTTCATCTTTAAGTACTAAATATTAATTGATAGTTAAAAAATTGCATGGGGTGATGTAAATATAGGCCTTATGCTATAAAAAAACACTAAAATTTTAATTCAAGGAAAAATTTAATTTAATTGAGGGTTAAAATCTGCCGTGACAGACATGACAAAATTTAGACAGATTTTGACTAGACACATATTATTATCATTTGCTCTTAATTGGCATGCATACCAAGACCAGAATTTTTTAGGAAACAAAATAAGACTTGGATATATGAAACAGAAAGAAAAATATTGAAAAATTTGTAAATAGAAAAATATAAAAAAATATTTATCAGCGTGACAGACACGACAAAGTTATGTGACAGACATGACACGTGTACAATTTTCTATGAATTTAAGTATTTTTTTTCTTAAATATTACTTTCTTTACTTTTATCACAACTTGGAGATTACAGTATGATATAACGGTATATTATGTTAAAAAAATCTCAAAAAAAATATTTAAAATTTATAAAATCCCTTGGAAGTTTTCACTGAAATGAGTTTGTACCAGAAATTTTCTATTTGGCAGATTTTCTTTTAAATAGTAGAAAACTTTATATTGTGTACGTTTCACATCAAGAAATACCATAGCCATCAATTCCAAGTTAAATAATAATAACTTTCAAATCACAAGATTAAAGCAAAACTGTTTGAAAAAATAATTGTGACAGATAATATATCTGAAACAAAGAAATTGGTATCAACATAATTATCTGATAACTATTACATGCATTCTAAATTTAAGCATTTTGTTGAGTTGAGTTTTAAAGAAATATTATTGGCATCAACACTAAGTTAAACAAGTTGGAAACTGCGCGTGAAGCGTAGCAAATGAGGTGCGTTCGTACAATAATGAAGTTTTAAAAATATTACTCTCATGTATCAATCTCATAAAATTGTAAATAGTGAATTACAATTAAAATGCTCATCAAACAATGGTTTCTTTATACCATTATGTAATGGAATACCTTTGTGTGGCCTTGTAAATAAATAACAAATGTTCTTTGCACCACAAATTATGTAAAATGTATACTATAATATGTACTTTATAGTTTCAAATAAGTTTTATTAAGTTCGAATGAGTGTAACACCATTAAAACGCATTTGAAACATTTTTCTCCATTGACCGTAATGTAATGGAATACTTTTGATTGTCCCTGTAAGTGATCTATGCATCCGATTTTCATAAAATGCGAAATAACTCGACAAAATTATGCAATAATTATACATTTTAAATTTCAAACGTATAAAATACATTTGAAACTTTTTTCCTTATTGACCATAATGTAATTGTATACTTTTGATTGCCCTGTAATTGATCTATGCACCCGATTATCAAAAAATTTGAAATAACTCAGCAAAATTATATAATAATTATGTATTTTAAATTTCAAACGATTAAAATGCATTTGAAACTTTTTCCCCCATTGACCGTAATGTAATGGAATACTTTTGATTGCCCCTGTAATTGATCTATGCATCCGATTTTCATAAAATTTGAAATGACTCGACAAAATAATGTAATATTTAAGTATTTTAAATTTCAAACGATTCAGTTGGGTATTTTTTGCGTTGTTATATGCGGACAGACAGACGGACTGAACGACCACTATAGGTGCTACTTATTTACATAATTACGAACGCACCTAAAAATTACAAAAAAAACTTTCTAGGAAAGAGATTAAAGTAAAATTGCCTGAAAAACAAATTGTGACAGACATGATAAAATGTGACAGACATGCCAAAATGTGAAGCTTTATATTTCACTCAAATTTTAATTTTATCTTTCAATTTTTTTATGAACTGTTCCTTTTGACATATAAAAAGAGAAAATAAAGTGTTAATAATTTTTATCAAGTAGATTTTCTTGAAAATAAAAAAATCGACATTTTCTGTGATAGACATGACATGAAGACTAATATAAAGTATAGCAATAATATGTAAAGTATGGCAATAGCAAAATAACTAAAATGTTTCAGGTGAAAACTTTGGTGTTTTTAAACATACTGTTAGCCATTTTTTTAAAATATATATTTGTTTCAAAAATCTATGTGATATTTAAATGCTTCAAGGGACATTAAACTAGAGATAAAAATAGCAGATTTTTGATTTCAAAGTTAGTCTTGATAATAATTAACTATAAAAATTTATTTTTACAATTATCTTATTATATCTTGTTATTTTCATGAAATTTGACTTATTTTCTATCAATTGGAACAAAAAAATACTAATTTAGTTCAAATTTAAAAAATGATGTCCATGTCGCATTTTCATGGAATTCACCAACTAAGAACCGTGTAAATAACAAATTATTTTAGTTTTGCTTACATTTTTAAACATATGGTGCACCTAAACCTACTATTATCTTTAGAAATCTTGGTGTCAGACGTAAGTGGTGTCGGGCGTAAAATATTTTTTATGTCCGACACTGTTCATTTGAAATAAAAATAATTTTTTGGAATTTAATTTGATTGCATATTTTCAATAGTATATAAAATCCTTATTTGCAGGGAAATTAGTTTGTAAAGTACTCCAACCATTTTTGTGCAATATAAACTTTTAGGCAATTTGGTGTCGGACGTAATTTTCCCAAACTGCCCGGTATAAAAGAACTAAAAAAAACAAAGATATAATATTTAAACATAATTTACATATGGCACACTCTTCTGAAGTATTTTAGCAAGTATCTTAACCAATTACAATTTAAAATATACTTTAATTTCATTCCAAAATGTCAATTTGTAAAATATCTTATAAATGAGTCATGTCAACATGCCTTATAATACTTCTATTCAAAGCCTTATTGCTTCTTTAAACTTAAAATTCTGACTTTGTTTTTGTTATTTTCTCATAGTTCAATTTATGACCTTTAAAATGATGTCTAATTTGTGAAAAATAAACTATTCTGAAAAATTGGTCACCATGTCCCCATTTCTGTGGAATTGCCCTATAGAAAAAGAAGGAGTATCGCTAAATGTTTCATATTTCTTCTGATAATAGTTCATTAGGGTATATATTCAGAAAAATAAATGTAAAGGTGAGTTTTACTTTCTTCTATTAAAATTTTCATGTAAAAAAAAAAAAAAAAAAAAATTCACTGTAAAAATGATACATTTAATCTTATTTTATGCAATTTTTTTAATCATTATCATAAAAATACCTATTAATAAAATTTAGTTCATTCGTTATTAAATATAATGTTTTTTAAACCATTTTGATATGTTTAGAAATAAAAAAGTTATAAAGGATTCAGTAAAGTACTATATTCATGAAAAACTGCTTGTGACATAACAAAAATATGGATGCCAAAAAAAAAAAAAAAAAAATTCAAAAGGTTTAAATTTTTTTAAATCCTTGTTTTAGACTCCTAAAAGTACAATAAATAAACTGGTAAAGAATTAAAAAAATCAAAAATATTGAGCAACATTTTTTTTCTTTTTTTGGATGTTTTCACATGGATTGCCCCATTGCCGAAATAGCTACAATTAAAAAAATTTCCCCTCCCCCCCTTCCGGAAATTCATCTCCAGGGGGAGAAAGATTCATAAAATGAAAGAGAGGTGCGAAAACATTCCAATGATATATATATATAACATGACGGGCCCAAAAAAAAAGTTTGAAATTTTCATGTCACCCATGGGTTCACTCATTTTTCCCCAGAATACACTTTAAAATGATGCACCCCCCACTTTAAAATCTTTATATTTAATAAATTATATTTACCAGAGAGTTCCATAAAAAAACTCCACATCTAAAATGATATTTATTGTTGAAATATCTACAATTTAAAAAAATTCACCCTCTTATTACTTTCCCTCCCCTCCCACCTGAAATTCAACTCCAGGAGGAGAAAGATTCGTAAAATGAAAGAGAGGTGCAAAAACATTCCGATGATATATATATCTATATATATAACAAGATGGGTCCAAAAAAAGTTTGAAATTTACATGTCACCCGTGGGTTCACTCATTTTTCTCAGAATACATCTAAAAATGGCACATCCCCCACTTTAAAATCTTTATATTTAATAGATAATATTTACCGGAGAGTTCCATAAAAAAAACTCCACATCTAAAATGTTTATTGTCGAAATAGCTACGATTTAAAAAAATTCACCCTCTTATCACTTTCCCTCCCCTCCAGTGGCGTAGCAATTTAAAAATTATGGGGGGGGCTCATATAATTTCTAACTCAATACGCACAAAATAACTACAAAACTGAGAAAATCTATAAAGGATAAAACGTCTCAATTAGTAATTATGTAGAATAATAAAAATATTTCTTCACAATTAAAAATATGTGTATGCACATAACTTAAAGCGGCGTTTACTAGTTTGAAAGTTTGTTTTATTTTTTTTTCAAATGTGACGTTTGCTTCTGCTTTTACTCGATCTTTTTACGAAATCGGAAGTTTTTTCTCGATCTTTTGACGAAATCGGTCGTTTTTTGCAATATTCGAAGAAATTAGTCGTTTTTTCTCGATCTTTTCGCGAAATTTGCCGTTTTTTCACGCTTTCTTGACAAAATTGATTTTTTTTTCTCATTTTATTACACAAATTAGCCGTTTTCTCGTAATCTTCTAAAAAAATGGCTGTTTTTTCGCGCTTATAAGACGAAATTAGCCGCTTTTTCGTGATTTTTTGATGAAATTTATTGTTTTTTCACGATTTTTTTTACAAACTTGCGTTTTTACTTCGCGATTCTTTAGAGAAATTTGTTTTTTTTAATTAATTTTTGAGCAATTTACGTTTTTCAGCGCTTTTTTTCGAAATTCGCGAACTTTTTATATATCTGAATTTTCCACTAAAAGTAACGATATTATAAACCTGGAAGATCGATCGAAAAACCCGGAATTCCAGGGAATACCCGGACCGCAATCACCCCTGAATAAGTTATTTATTGAGTTAAATGCGATTCCAGCCACGTGATGACAAATATTTCACCTTTCCTGGAATAGTTTGAATACCAACTGACGTCTAAAAATTACATTAAAATATTTAAAATTTTATTTAAATATTTTAAAAATAGTTATAGATAACTCAAATTATAAGACATCTCTTCCTCTACATTATTCAGAAAACGTTAATTGAAGTCAGATCAATGCAACGCTGTCCACAAAAGAAGCATTCACATGAGTTAAGCGATTACAATAGTTAAAGGTTATTGAGGGTGGGGGGGGTGTCAGTTTTGACGAGTACAGTGATTATGACGAATGCGGCGTTTCTTCGATAAAATACAGTGCTTAGAAAAATAAATATATACCGTATTTTCGGGCGTATGAGCCGCGGCGCATACGAGTTTAAAAGTATAAAATATTGTAGGTGCGGCTCTTACGCCGGGGCGGCGGGTACGATGATTTTTTTTTTTTTTTTTTTTTTATTTTGTCAAATGATTTTGACACTTTTTTTTCGTTTAATCAACAATTATATGCTCTCAAATTGGTATCAAAACATTTGAAAACGTCTCTCAACCGCAGGTGTCCGTGATGCGTTAGTTGTTTATTTTTAAACAATCAACATTATTCAAAAATAATGTTGGTCTCACCGGTTCTCATGTTAAAAATTATTATATTTTCCCCTCATCTATTAATGATTTTACCTGTAGGATATTGGAATGTACAGCTGTCACATTTTTTTCTTCTAATGATCCTCCTTCCAGTTAGAAAATAAAACTGCCCAAAGAGAGCTCAAATCCCGGTATAGAACTCTTTTGAAATAGACTTCCTATACATAGTAAAAACTTTAGAGAGCAAGATTTTTCTTTATTTTTTTCAATAACTCACTCTTTTTTTATCCGGCAAAAATAATCCAAACTTTGAAACCGGTCGAATCAGCAAGTTTTTTTTCCCCCAAATGAGTTAATTCAGGTGATAAACAACAAAAACGGGCCTGGCGAATAATAAAAAAATAATAAAAGGCCGACTTCCGTGATAAACATTTAAAAGAAGCCAATAGAATATAAACAATTTTCAATGCATATGACTTTGCAAGAATAAGTTTAAATGTGCTACACGAGTCGATGTTAACTTGGCAACTTTAAGGGCTATTTCACCCACGTGCAAACATCGGCTAACTAATGTTAATCTCAAAGAAAAAAAAAGTGTCATTCTCATTCCATTATTTTTAAATGATATTTTTTGCTTTGGATAACGGAAGTCAATCTCCACAAAGAGTCTTTACTTTTTCGATTTTGTTTACAGGTTTTTTTATTAGTATACTTTCACTTTCGAAACTGGTTCTAAAAGTCAAAGTATACCACTAAAAACATCTGTAAACGAAATCGAAAAGGTGTCTTCTTAGGGATCAACATCTCAGATATAAAATACAAAGAAATCATTTAAGCATATTGAAATGCAAACGCATTTGAAAAAAAAAAAAAAATCCATAGGATTAACATTAGCGAGTAGATGTTTTTACTTGAGTGAAGCAGTCCGATCTATAGGGGGGGGGGGGGGGATCAGCTCGGTCCGGCCCATATAAAATAATAATAATAATTAATAAATAAAAATAACAATCCGGCACCCGGAAAATTTAAAATATCCGCATCATCCAAGTGAATTTTTTCAATAGATTAATTTTTACTATGATATGGTTAAAAATTGTTTCGTACGAAAAGTTCTGAACAAAACTACTTATTTTATCCTTTTTTTTTCCTTTTACTATGTTTATTTTTAAAGAAGTGCCTAATAAAAGCACTCAAGTAAGTATTTATAACTATAAAGCAAATGTGCAATTTTGTTATCTCTTGTTTCTGCTAATAAAAAAAAAAAGAGAGAGAGACACTGGTTATTTAAAGTCACCTTTTCTCCTCATCCTCTTCATGACTCAATGTGCGGACATGTTGCCCTTTGACCTTGATGCGTAAGTCGGCTAATATCGCATTGCTTCTGTTTTGTTTCTTTGAATACAGTAGAAAAAAAAAGAACGAAAATAGTTTTTTTTTACGCTAAGTGGATTTGTGGATTTTTTTTTCTTTTCTTAATTTATATCTTCATAATATAATCATCGAAATAACTTAAGATGAATATAAAGTCTAAATTTGAGCAAGAAATATTTAAACTTACAAAATTTTTGTAAATGAACAAGGATAGATGCGTATGTACCAAATAAAAAATAAACTAATCTACCACAAAAGGAATCATTAAATCAATTATCAATAGTTAAAATATTAAATAAAGATATGCAGGTATATATTTATATAAAGGAATTTGTAGTGCTGTAAGCTATTTAAGAATCGATTTTTTGCCGCAGGCATGATAAACAATTGTGGATTGTATTCGCTGTGGATAATGATTTGTAGTATTATACAGTGGTTATATATATATTTATTAATCAATTGTGGTTTAACATGTGTAATTTAATTTTAGCATATGTGCTGTGTTTCAATGTAATTCGTATTTTATTATTTACTTCACCAATTTACTTGATCGTCATTTCTTTACACTGAGGAAAAAGTTGCTTTTTTTGGGGGGGGGGGGGCATGATATTGTTTTAAAATTATTTTTTAACAGATCTCGAAAATACGGTATCGCCGTGATCCCGCTGATTCTAAAATGTTGAGGTTCAACTGTATCATATTTTCGTTAAGAGGCTACTTCAGTCAAGCGACCCGCTCGTTAATGCTAATCCTATGGGAAACATTTATAAAGATATTTCGTTTGAATTTAAATATTTTTAAATGATTTTTGCATTGATTAACTCTGATAGATTTGTAGAAAGAACATTTTTCGCTTTTTGCTTACAGGTATTTTTCAATGAGGGCACTTTCATTTTGGGAGTCGGTTTCGAAAGTGAAAACAATCTTCAAAATCGAAAAAGTATAAAACGATCTGCATATAGATGGACTTTATAAATTTCATGGGATATCTTTATAAATTTCATCCATAGGATTAGCATTAAGGAGGTCTTTGTGTGTGACTGAAATAATATCTTAACTTAAAAAAAAAAAAAAAATCCTACACTAAAATTAATTTGAAAAAGTCTTTGATCGAAAATCTGACGGATTTTTGCTGGAAAGAACTAGAACTTTGTGGTGTTAATAGTGTTATTTATGACGGCCGATTATCTGCAGGAGGGATATAGGCCCTAGGATAAGTGCCCTCCGTGGGGGGTCTTTCTAAGGGAACCTAAACCGCATTTACACAAGGATGACCAAGATTCGAAGAAAAGTTTAGAACTTTGTGGAAAGAACTAGAAGTCTGTGGAAAGAGCACTTAGAATTGAACGCTACTAGGAAAAGATGCTAGGGAGGAAGCTAGCATCCTGCTGCGCTCCTCTCATTGGCGCAAGTAATTGCGCCTATTTCCGATTGGATTTTAATTGCGTACTACAAACAGGTTTTTTTTTTCTTTTTAGCTGAGAATTATTTTACGGTACTGTTCTGCTCTTTTTGTCTGACGCTCTTATTTAAGCAATTTATTTTTTTTTTCAAGTGAAAATGGCTCCCAAAAAGTTAAAAAGTTACACCGCCGCTTTCAAGCTTGCTGTGGTTGATAAGGCAGAGCTAATAGGTAATCGTGCTGCAGGACGAGAATATGGAGTTGATGAGCGTTGCGTAAGGAGATGGAGAGCTGAAAAATCTATTTTGAAGGAAATGCCAAAATCTAAGAGGGCACGAAGAAGTGGCGTTGTTGTTTGGCCAAATCTGGAGAGAAATTTAGCCAAGTGGGTAAAGGAGCAAAGGGAAAAAGGAATGCCCGTTTCAAC
Source organism: Maratus speculifer (assembly GCA_964019185.1). Taxonomy (NCBI): domain Eukaryota; kingdom Metazoa; phylum Arthropoda; class Arachnida; order Araneae; family Salticidae; genus Maratus; species Maratus speculifer. The sequence goes on from OZ025293.1 coordinate 341,570,897, forward strand.
TGTTCAGATACGGTTTCAAGCGAGGATTATGGCATCGAACATGGGATTTACAAATTTTAAAGGTAGTCCCAACTGGTGCTTTAGGTTCATGTCGAGAAATAATTTGTCTGTAAGAACCAGGACAACTGTGGGACAAGAACTGCCTGCAGATTGGGAAAAGACAAAAGCATCTTTTTTAAAGTATGTCGCTGAAAAAATCAAGGAAAACAACTTTTCAACAGCACAGATTATTAATATGGATGAAGTTCCATTAACTTTTGATTGCCCCCCCCAGTAGAACTGTTAACACCATTGGGGAAAAAACAATCGGCATCGTAACAACTGGTAATGAGCGAACCTCATTTACCTGTGTTTTAGCTTGCGCTGCGAATGGAGACAAATTAAAACCACTAATTATTTTCAAGCGCAAAACTATGCCTAAGGCAAATTTTCCTTCCGACGTCGTAATACGGTGTAACGAAAAGGGATGGATGTCGGAGGAAATCATGTATGAGTGGCTGGCGGAAGTGTGGAGGAAAAGAAAAAATTCTTTTTTTCAGCCTAGTGAGCTTCTTATTATGGACTCAATGAGTGCCCACAAAGGTGATTCCGTAAAAACTGCTTTGAAAAAAGTCTCAGCCGAGCCAGCAATAATCCCTGGCGGATTAACTAAAGTTTTACAGCCTCTTGACTTGGCTGTGAATAAATCTTTCAAGTCCAAAGTAAGAAAACTGTGGGAAAAATGGATGATGGAAGGGCTACATTCATTTACAAATTCTGGAAAAATGCGCAAAGCCACTTACGAAGAAGTAGCGTCGTGGGTTTCATCGGCATGGAAAGACATTAGTGCTAAAACTATTATGTCGGGCTTCAAAGCAGCCAATATCATGGAAAATACAGTTAGTGATGATTCATCTGAATCTGATGATAGTGAAGATGAAAATTGTGACGTATTAACTGATAAACAATTTTTAGAACTATTTAATTCCGACAGTGAAAATTCCGATTTTGATGGATTTGAAGATTTTTAAACATGTTGATAAAATCTTGTATATATTTTTTTCTATATTTTCACTTCATTCCAATAATAATTTTTCATATTTTAAAGATATTTTGAAGTAGTGTTCTCTTATTATATGTAATCCAATATTTTTTTAGAAAATTTTATAAATATTACAAAAAATTGAAATCTTAATATTAAAATTACATACCTGCTATTTATAACGGATCAGTGATAGGAAACGTTATTAAATTGAAAAACAAATACATAATAATAATAAATCAACAGTCAAGGGAAAAATGATTCTGCAATATTTACAGGTAAGATTATAATATTATAAATAAGTTTCTGATATTTATTATATTTTTCTCTGTTTGTTATTGATCCAGTGACAAAATGTTGCTTTTTTGCAGTAATCTGAGGAGTTAACATAAACTAGTATGCATTTAAAAAATATTTTCTTATAGCAATACGCTTTATTACATCACATTTTTCAGTAATATTTTTACTACAGTTTTTAAGGCATTTGCATACATTAAATCTAAGTGTCTTTCGTCCAATGATTTTTTTCTTCAACAGCTTATTTTATTTATTTTATTTTTTTCGTCAGTGTCTCTATACGATATTTCTTTACATTTTAAATATATTTTTTAGGCACTTAAGTGAAAAAAAATTTTTTTTTTAACTGTTCAAGTGAAAATATTTTATATACTGTAACAGTCTCTAAAATCTGGAAACCTCAAATACAGATAGCATAAATGATCATCAAATGTTTTATATTTATATAGTTCAGTTATCCTATCTTATCGACAGATGGCAGCACCAAAAATGTATTTAACTTTTTAGTATAATCTAGATTATATTCTGCATTTTGCCGACAGATGGCCGTACCAATCATTTCTTCTAATTCATTTCCAAGTTTATTTATCTTGATATAGTAAAATAAGAAAACAAAGAAATATCAACAGAAAAATTCATAAACAGTTTATATAAAATATTAGGCCTGGAACAAAGGAATTTTATTGCAGAGATTGAGCTAATATCATTGTAATTGGGGAAAAAGTAATGACCAGTAGGCCTAAATTAAAGCAACTAAATACTAACATATAAATAAAATCGTAATCGTGAAAATGCTCTGTGTATATTTAATTTTAATAAGATTAAATGCTTGGCTTTGCTGTTAAATAACTTAATGTGCCATTTATGATTTTTTTTTATAAATATGTGATTTTTTTTCTTTTTTAATGATGATTTTCAATAATTTTTACTTACATTTTAAAGTTGTTTTTTGAAGATCACTAAAATTCGGAAATAACTAAAAGCCGCGTCTACGAACGATTTCGGAATTTAGAGATTTATACTGTATAAATATCAGCAGCTTGGGTGCGGCGCTTACGATGGTGCGGCGCTTACGTCGATGTACTTTTTTTTTTTAACAGATTGTCATTGGTGCGGCGCTTACGGTGGGTGCGGCGGGTATTCCCGAAAATACGGTATATATACTTACAAATTTTGTCGTCATAATACAAGGTAAGTGCGGTTCGAAGCCATTGTGTTCAAAATGGATTCAGCATTTAGTTTTATTTCTTGATGAATTGTAGCGCCTTGACCATAACTAACTTTTGCAACCGTTTTATAATTTTTATCACGTTACTCAGGAACCTCTCCACTCCACTCAAGCTCCGCGAGATTTGCTGGAACAATTTTTTTATCTAAGTTGTACTAACTGCTCATCTGTAAAAACTATTTTTTGAATGTTAAAATCTCAGCGATGTATTATATTATTTGTAATAATTGTTTTAGTAAAACAATATGTGTGCTTATGAGTGAACTAGTGCTTCAGTGGTGACCCGCACAAGCACGCAACTTTCAAACAACCAGTGCAAAATTAATTAAGTGATAGTACATCAAAGAGTTCGCTTTTGATTGAGGAGAGATTGGATATCAGGTCAGTTCTGTTTTCTGTAAATTCGAGAGAGATTTTTTTTAAAACTTTTTATCATGCTTAATTCATATTATTATTAAGGTTATTGCACATAAAACACATTGATATTATAACTGAGCATAGATAGCATAAATTTATAGATAGCTGGATATGCAAGGCAATGAAATTAATAGAATTGCACTTCGCGTGCCGCCGTTTTGGAAACAAAATATTCAATTATGGTTTTCACAAGTAGAAGCCGCGTTTCAGTTATCTGGAATTACAAACGATGACACCAAATATGCTAGTCTAATTTCATCAATCGACTCTGAAAGTTTAAATTATGTTAGTGACCTTATATACAGTCCCCCACAGCAGGATAAATATGACACATTAAAGCGCAGGCTTATTGCAGAGTTCGTGGACTCTGATGGAAAACGCTTAAAAAAACTTCTGAGTGAATTGCAGTTGGGAGACAGTAAACCGTCTACATTACTCCGCCAAATGCGCGATTTGGCTGCAGGCCAACTCAACGATAACTTTTTGCAGAGCTTATGGTTACAGAGATTACCACCAAATATTCAAACCATCTTATTGGTATCGAACGAAAATTTACCTGAACTTGCGGTTTTAGCCGACAAGATATACGAAACTACAGCAGATAACACGCAGGTATATTCTGTTGCAAAATCAGAACCAATTGCGGCAATAGGCCAGCCATCTATTTTAGACATGCAAAAACAAATTGAGAAGTTGACATTGCTTGTCGAGAAACTTTCCGAAGAAAAAAGTCAATATAATTCAAGGGGCCGAAGATTCACATTCCGAGGCCAATCTAGGAATGTAAGCCGAAATCCGGCTTATGAAAACAATCAAAATTATTGCTATTACCATAATCGGTTTGGTCGTTTTGCTAGGCAGTGTAGGCAGCCTTGCTCGTTCACCCAGTCGGGAAACGAGTAGACGCTACCACTCAAACAAGTGCCGTGGGTGGTAGCGATGTTTCGGTAGCTAAAACTAATAACCGCCTTTGCGTTTATGACAGTGCTACAAATCTGAAATATTTAATTGATACCGGTAGTGATGTTTCGTGCATACCAATAAAAAGAAACCAACACGGTTACCAACCCTCTCCTGACTCCTTTGAATTATACGCCGCAAATCAGTCAAAAATAAAAACCTTCGGTACAAAATTATTACAATTGAATTTAGGTTTACGCCGGGTTTTTAAATGGAATTTTATAGTTGCTGAGGTCTCGACACCCATTATTGGAGCAGACTTTTTGAGACATTTTAATCTACTTGTCGATATTAGGAATAAAAGACTTATCGATGGAATGACAAATATAGGCACCTCGGGCAGTTTGGATAATGTGCAACAAGGGGCAGTTAAAGTCATTATAGAAAATTCCCGTTATCACGCCTTGTTAAGATCTTATCCAGATATTATAACCCCAGATCCCAAATTTGGGAAGGCCAAACATTCCACTGTGCATCATATTGAGACAGTTGGGCCGCCAGTCCATAGTCGCCCTAGAAGATTAAATCCAAAAACCCTCGATGCCGTTAAAAAGGAATTTGAATTTATGATTGAGAAGGGTATTTGTCGACCATCCAAGAGCCCCTGGTCTTCACCCCTTCATGTTGTGACTAAATCCACAGGTGGTATACGTCCTGTTGGCGATTATAGGCGCTTAAACGCAAAAACAATTCCAGATCGTTATCCCATTCCTCACTTACAAGATTTCTCCTCTGCTCTCCATGGCAAAACTATTTTTTCAAAATTAGATATTTTTCGGGCTTACCATGCGATTCCGGTAAATGAAGAGGATATTCCGAAAACGGCAATAATAACACCCTTCGGCCTGTTCGAATTCCCCTTTTTAAATTTTGGTCTCTGCAACGCTGCCCAAACTTTTCAGCGATTTATCAATGAAGTTTTAAGGGATTTGGCATTTTGCTTTGCATATTTGGATGACATTTTAGTTTTCTCTGATAATGAAGAGCAGCATGCAGAGCATTTACAGCAATTATTCCAAAGACTCAGCGACTACGGGATACAACTAAATACATCTAAATGTGTGTTCGGGGTCTCTGAACTTTCATTTTTAGGACATTTGATTTCAAAAGATGGGACCAAACCCTTGCCAGAAAAGGTTCAAGCGGTATTAGATTTTAAGGAACCGAAAACTGTAAGGGATTTACGCATGTTTTTAGGCTTAATCAATTTTTACCGTCGATTCTTGCCACATGCTGCGGACAAACAGGCCATCTTAAATGAGTATCTTAAAGGAAACAAAAAAGATAACAACCATATCGAGTTGACTGTGGAAGATAAACAAGCTTTCGATGACTGTAAACAACAACTTGCAAATGCAGCTTTACTTGCTCACCCTTCAGAAACGTCGGGTTTGGTTTTGTGTACTGATGCTTCAGATTTTGCTATCGGGGCTGCACTCAATCAAATTACAAATAACCAATTGCAACCTTTGGGTTTTTTCTCCCGGAAACTGTCTCCCACTGAAAAACGTTATAGCGCGTACGATAGAGAATTATTAGCAGCCTATTCGGCTATTCGACACTTCCAATACATGCTTGAAGGTAGAACATTTTGCATCTATACCGATCACAAACCTTTAACTTTCGCTTTTCATCAGAAATCAGATAAAGCATCCCCACGACAAAACAGACAACTAGATTATATATCACAATTCACAACAGATTTGCGTTATGTAAAAGGTTCAGATAATATCATAGCAGACACTCTCTCTCGAATTGCAGCCATAGAAATGCCTTCGCCAATTGATTATACAAATCTGGCCAATGCACAGGCGAATGATCCTGAATTACAAGACTTATTAAATGAAAGCACTTCTTTGAGACTGCGTAAAGTTGTTCTACCAGACGGAGAGATTTATTGCGACTATTCAACAACTACCATCAGGCCTTACGTTCCAAAAAGCCTACGTTTTGAAGTATTTAAATCTCTTCATAATCTGTCCCATCCAGGAATAAAGGCTACAACAAGACTCATTACCAGTAGATTTGTGTGGCCGGAAGTGAACAAAGATTGTAGAAACTGGTCCCGTGCTTGTATTGCATGCCAAAGATCTAAAGTGCAACGTCATGTCTCCAGTCCTCTGGGATCCTTTAAGACCCCAAATGAAAGATTTGAACATGTCCACATGGACATAATTGGACCTTTGCCACCATCTCAAGGATACTGCTACGCCTTGACGATCATAGACCGATTCACGCGCTGGCCCGAAGTCATTCCCATAGCTGATATCACAGCAGAAACGGTTGCACGGACATTTCTTTCTGCCTGGATTTCTCGTTTCGGAGTGCCTACATACATAACAACCGATCAAGGTTGTCAGTTTGAATCAGAATTATTAAAGGCTCTAGCTCGACATTTCGGAATAACGAAGCTTCGAACGACTTCATTTAACCCGAAGGCTAATGGCATTGTAGAACGTTTGCATAGGCCATTGAAAACTGCCATCAAATGCCACATGACAGAACGATGGGTTGATACATTGCCACTTGTTCTGCTCGGCCTTCGTTCTTCCCTGAAAGAAGACATTGGTGCAACAGTTTCAGAATTGGTTTATGGAACTACCTTGAGACTTCCAGGTGAATTCTTAGGGCTGCGACCAACTTCGGACCCTGATCCTAAACCTTTCGTGGATAACCTGAGAGAGGCAATGAGAAAATTGCAACCAGTACCTCCTGCAAACCATGGACGTCATACACCATTCATCTATCAGGAGTTGAAAAATAGTTCCCACGTTTTTATCAGACATGACGCAATCAGAAAACCACTCCAACCTACTTACGACGGACCATTTAAAGTCCTTTCCCGTACAGACAAATGGTTTACACTTGACGTTAAGGGTAAAAAGACAACAGTTTGTCTTGACCGACTAAAACCAGCATTTTTGCTCAGTGTGCCTGAAGAAGTTCCGCCAAAGGAACCCGTCAATAGCCAAAGAAAACCTTCAACAGCCAAAGAAACTCTTCAACAGCCAAACACGATAGACCAACAAAAGAATGAACCAGAGAAAATAACCAAGTCCGGTAGAAAAGTCCGTTTGCCAATCAGATTCCGTGTCTGAAGACACTGGGGGGGGAGTACTGTAGCGCCTTGACCATAACTAACTTTTGCAACCGTTTTATAATTTTTATCACGTTACTCAGGAACCTCTCCACTCCACTCAAGCTCCGCGAGATTTGCTGGAACAAGTTTTTTATCTAAGTTGTACTAACTGCTCATCTGTAAAAACTATTTTTTGAATGTTAAAATCTCAGCGATGTATTATATTATTTGTAATAATTGTTTTAGTAAAACAATATGTGTGCTTATGAGTGAACTAGTGCTTCAGAATGTTCATCAGTGCAAGTCCAGAAAGCCGAGAATTCGACATACTGTTCTTAAGGTAAGTTTTTAACTGTCTCAATGTGGAAAATGTTCTTTCTGGAGTGGCTGTTGATACTGAAAGCGTTGATAATACTTTTAACAATTTTTTGATGTTGGGATAAACATTCGCATTACATTTTGATAATGACTCTATAGCAGTGCTTGGCCTTTCTTCTTTGTCTAACGACAACCATTTTTCGAACCACATTTCAATTTCAGCTTGTAAAATATTCGGAAAACTTTTTATATCAGAAAAATAAAATTCAGCACATTGCATGATATTTTCTACTGAAGATTTTTCTATGTATTTTGGCAGTATTGCGTATAAGCTAGTAACTATATTCTTATGATTTTCAAAACGGTCAATCATATTTTGAATTCTTCAGTTTTTTCATTTTTAACTGCAGAACTTGATTCTTCACGTTTTTCTTCTATGACTTCAGAATCTTCCGTTCTTTTTGGAACTTTAGAAGAGAAAAACTCAACAATGTTTTTTTCGGTCTTTTACGAGAATTCATAGTGCAATTTTATTTTTGTTATGTATCGTATATAACGTTCACATAAACTGCTGCCTAGGGCGATAAAATTCAACTAAACCTTAACAAATCATAACACGTAAGGATAACGCAAAATCAAAATGATTTTGAAACAATCTTCTCCGAAGAAATTCTGTTCTATTCACAAAATATCAGGGGAATGACGCAATCCACTGCTAGCAATAAGTTTTAATTCGACCAATGACGTGCTACTAAAATTTCCCCCTCTTGCTGGACACGTGTTCTTCGAGCGCGGCAATATTGTTAAAAAAGGATTGCAAATCCTGAAGGAAATTTACTACATTTCTCCGGGAGTTTGAAGCACTGCCGTTCCCAGAGTAGTATATAAAAAAAAGCTTTATCTATTTTTTTTCCTATTACAAATGTTGCTTCTAACAGTTCTATTATTCTACTATAATATGCTTTTAGCTCCCCCCCCTTTCCTCCTTCTTTAACATACTCAAACTTAATGAAATTGATCTCTATTGAATATTGCAGATTAGCTTGTTCAAACTTCCTAGAATGTTTCAAATTTATTATTTTTGTGAATTTTAACAAATTAACAATACAAATTTAAACCTATTAGAAATTTCAGATTATAGATGAGCTTAAGCATATTTATTATTTTACATAAGTTTAAGCAACAGAATTTGAAATATTTAAAATTTTCATTATCACGAAATAATTTGAATGCGTTTATTAAATGAAATTTTTTTGCCTAATTAAGCTTCTGATAAAATCCAATGGGGGGGGGCTTGAGCCCCCTGAGCCCCCCCCTTTCCTACGCCCCTGCTCCCCTCCCACCTGAAATTCAACTCTAGGAGGAGAAAGATTCTTAAAATGAAAGAGATGTGCGAAAACATTCTGATGATATATATAAAACATGACAGGACCAAAAAAAGGTTGAAATTTTCATGTCACCCATGGATTCACTCATTTTTCCCAAAATACACCTAGAAATGATGCAGCTCTCATTTAAAAATCTTTTTATTTAATAAATATTATTTACTGGAGAATTCCATAAAAAAAAAAATCTGCATCAAAAATAACATTTATTGTTGAAATAGCTACAATTAAAAAAATTCCTCCCCTCATCGCTCTCTCCTCTCCTTAAAATTCAACTCCAAAAGGAGGAATGCTCATAATATGAAAGTATGGGTAAAAAAGTTTTTGGATATACCTCTCTTTTCAACAAATTTCATCTTGATAATTTTCTAGTACTCAGGCATCTTGAGAAACTCGCTGCTTCGCGATGAAAATCAACCTCGATGAGATCTGAGGTTTATCGAGGGACTTGTAGCTTCGTGATGAATTTCTACCTCGACAAAGGCGGTATTTCGAGCAACCCAATGAAAACCTTTTTCGATAATGAATTTTGTTCTCGCTGAGAATAGAGATGAGAGTGTTTACCGAGAAGAGTTTTATGATGAGGCTTTGTGAAATGAAAGGTTTATCGAGAAACGAGGTACAGAAAGAAGCATGAGAATAAAACAATAACTTGTGAAATTAAGATCGAATTTTGAAACTTTCTCATATTTTAGCCCTACCAAGTTATCACGTTACCTGGAACTCTCCAATAAAGATATTTATTAATTTTTTTTTCAAACAGGGGGCTAGAGAGAGGACGAACATATGTTTAAAACCATAGCAATTTCTATAATACCTATAATTTTAAATGTGGTTTTTTGATCAAACCATTTAGTAAATGTTATTTATCAAATGTAAAAAAATTAAAGTGTGGGCTGTAAGAATTTGGGGGCGAAAGGGTGGACCCACAGGGGCGGGGGACAATTTTCACTTTTTAAAATGTGTCATGTGGTATATCGTCTTGAGATCTCAGATTACTCTTTTATATTAAGATACTTTCTCCCCTCCCTTCTGAATTTGGTTCCTACGGCAGAAGGGGTGAGGCAATTTTTGAAACTTTGTGTTTCTATAATTTTAGATGGAACTTTTGAATTGAAAACGTCTTTAGGTGCATAATATCTGTGCCATATAAATATTGTTCACCACTGCTGGGATTCTGAACTCCTCTCGAGTGTAGGCATTAATTTATCACGGGTACTTAGTCTTTGCATTTCCTGCACAATAAAATACTTCCCGATGATTAAAAAAATACACATGCAATTGTTCAAGTTTTCACTTCTTTCGGCACTCCTAAAGTGCCACTATTTTTTTTTTTTTTTTTTTTTTAATGGAGCTTCCAGTAAATAATATTTATTGTAGGTAAATTTTAATGTGGTTTCCCCACTTTTTGACAATGTTAAAGGGGGAAAAGTTTTTTTAATTTAATAAGGTTTCCCCCCTTAAACATAAGTCTATCTTATTTTAAAATTAAATAAAGCCTCCAGTAAATAATATTTATTGTAGGTAAATTTTAACGTTGTTTCCCCACTTTTTGCCAGTGTTAAAGGAAAAAAAAATGAGTTAATTTTTGGCATCTGATTTGTATTTTTCCATTCATATTATGTTATAAAGATTTTTTCTTCCATAGCCTAAAATTTTACCTTTGAATCATTCATGTAAACTGTGTAACATTAATAATATATATTGATAATAATTATAACATGCATGCATGTGTATATATAATTTATATTTTATAAATTAAAAGAAAAGTCATATAAAAACATAAAACAATAATACTGTGTGAGATTTAAAAAAAATAATAATAATAAACATCTGATTTAAATAAAAAAAATTGATTTAAATAAAAAAAAAATTCGATTTAAATAAGAAAATCGATTTTTATTATTATTATTAAAGAAATTACGAACCCTGGTTTTAAGATGAAACAAAATTCCGTCGACAATAACAAACACAAAGAACAAAAACATAGCCTGAAACTGTTCTTCGCAGATTTTCAGAAATTAGGAATATAATAAATATACGTTTTTAGTACTTTAAAAGATTAAAGATAATCAACTTGTACATAGAATAGGAAAAAGAAACAAAAACAATGACAAGAAATGAGAATTGCACTGAGATACAAAATTAAAAATAAATACAATGAAAAATTTAAAAATAGACACAGTAAACTTGGAGGTCTCTATATTAATGTAAAAAAGAAAATCGAAACTTACGCAAACCAACAAATTTCAAAATAAGACAAAATTTCTCCGATTAAGAACAAGCACGAGAAACGTCAGTTGCAATTCAAACATAAACAAACCGCGAGACAAACCGTGTCCAAAAGTGTTGCCAAACCTTATTTCCGTTTCCGTTAAGATTCCAGATTCACGCAAAAGTCTTCTGAATAAGCTGAAATTGGGATGTACTATTTACAACATTTAAATAAACCTAGACTGTAAATTATGAGGTAAATCATCACTTGTACACATATAAACAAAATATGTTGAATTCAATATTTAGCATCTTGTGGAATGTATTACCACTTTTGCGAACTGCTATCAATTCCTAATCATTCACAGATGAATCATTCTACGTGAGTTTGCACTCTCGTTCATTTCCCCCCAAAATCAAAATATTAGCATATGTATTTCTCTTTAAATACAGTGTTAGATTATTTGCGATATTTTTTAAATCGGAAAGGTTTTAGATTGCAATCTCTTAGTTTTCTATTAATTTTAAATTGAATGTTTCAAGAATATGTTTTATTTCTTCTACGGTAAATTATCAATTATTTATGCTTTATTAAAATGTTACTTTATTATGTTGTATACGATCATGCTCTTAGTACTTTATCATGTTGTATACGATCATGTTCTTTGTCAGTTATCAATTTTATAGTATCACTGTATAAAATTAACCATCAATTATCTGTGACGACAATTTTGTAGCAAAAATTAGAAAAATCATTCCATTTGATTATGTTTGAAAAAAATTTTCATCCTATCTAAAATAGCTAAAATTCAAAAATGAAAAAAGAACTTTTGAACTTTTGTAATTTTTTAGACATTTGTGATTTCTGATGCGAATTTTTCTCACTCTATATATCGTTTCTGCATGCATTTGACATGTATTTCCGTTATTTTTAATTAGTATGTACAGTAGAAAGGGGCACATGTGAACAATTTTTGCATTTTTCACTATTTCAAAAAAAAAAAAAAAAAAAAAAAAAGGCTATTGAAACAAAAATTAATTTATATGAATATTTACACTTTGTTTGCTCATTTGGTGAAACTTGAATGCATTTATCAAGAATTTCTAACTTATATCATAATTCTAAAAATTGTCTAAATTTGTTCACATGTGCCTTAGTGGAAGAAAAGTTTGAACATACCTGGCCCACATGCAAAGAAATGCATAAATAAGTCAAAAATATCATTTTTTAATATATATATATATAAAGTAATTAAATGCCCTCTTTCTAGTTGTATGAATAAATCAATAAATGTTTCAACATAGATGGAAAAAATTATTGTTAAAATTATGCTCTAATATACCAACTCCTTTTTGAGTCAAGCATAGCAAAACTGTGACATTTTTATTATAAGTTATTGAATTATTCTGTTATTGTGTTTTTACTTTTTTCTAAATGTTATGCAATGTGTGTCAAAAATGCGGATCATTATTTAGAAATTTGGTAAAATTGTGGCATAGAAAATTGGTTATTATCACAGTATTACTCATCGCTTTTTTTTGGCCAACTAAATTTTATTTTCATAAAAGATCTTAAAAATACTTTAATATGTGCTAGGAAGAAATAAAATGTTTCAAAACTGAGGATTATTAAAGGATAACAGGAAAGGTCAGCTTTAGGGTTGCTTTTTTTTCAGAAATCATGTTAGAAGAGAAGAGAGTTTGAAAAAGAGATATTTTGATAATAAGCCATGCTTGGTGCATTAGTATCACATGAACTAAATTGATGATAGTGATAGTCAGTTAAATTTTGAATTCTGTGAGATAGTTTCCTCCATACATTCAGATGCGTTGCTCATTGGTGTACAGTGTCTTTTTATTTTATGATAAGACTTGCTCGCACTGCCATTCATTTCTTTTAGGATTTGTTTTTATTTCTTATGGTTTTTTTATCAGAATTTTCTCTAGCTGTTTAAAATGTAGCCTTTATTGGCCAAAATTTCAATTTTTTTATGGTTTACAATTTTAGAGATGTAAGATCAGTGTCAATTTTGACGCACAAAGTTACAAATCATAGTAAAAGCAAATTCCTATTAAAAAACAATAAAGCAAACACCATTAATGATCTAGAAAATGAAAATCATTGGTTTAAAAAATTTCTAAAATGTCACAGGAGCGATAAAATGTTGAAATAATATATGGTTCTTCATTTTTATCGCTGATGCAAGCTTAGATCATTTAACAGTCGCTGTCGTAAATATTAATTCATTGGTTTTTTTTTTTTTTTTTTTTTTTTTTTTTGTTTTTGTATAAATGATTTTTATTGCTGACAAAAGCTAGATAATTATTTTACAACAGTTGCTACAAATATAAACTGTTTGTTTGGTTTTGTTGTTTAGATACTTAATTTTCTTTTAAAAATTTATTATATATATAAATATATTAAAAACAGGGATGCCACTTTTCCACCAAATGGCAGATTTCAGCTTTTTTAATTTTTAAGAATCCGTGATTTTCGTTAAGCGATCGCGAAACAAAGTAACAATTTTCATTGAACGATCGTGAAATAACTCAGCATTTTTTCGGGAAACAACACAGTACTTTTTTGTCCAAATGATTGTGAAATATAACAGTTATTTTCTTCAAACGGTCGCAAATATAAAAGCGATTTTCGAATAAATATCGCAAAATATGATGGTGATTTTTATCAAAAGATCGGGAAATATAACGGTGATTTTCATCAAGAGGTAGTAAAATAGACATAGATTTTCATTAAACGATTGCAAAATGTAAGCAGCTTTTGTCAAACAATTGCGAAACAAAATGGAGATTTTCGACAAAAGATCGCAAAATAAACATTGATTTTCCTTAAACAATCGCGAAATATAACAGCAACTTTCATTAAATGATCATGAAATATGACAGAAATTTTTGTCAAAAGATCGCGAAATATAACTGTATTTTTGTTAAACGATCACAAAATAAAATGGCGATTTTACTCAAACAATTGCAAGATAAAATGGCGATTTCGGTCAAACGATCGCAAAATAAAATGGTGATTTTTGTCAAATGGTTACAAAATAAAAGAGTGATTTTCATCAAATCACTTCAAAAGAAACTCCAGCAAACTTTTGCTATTCACTCATGGAATAATCATCAAATCTATTGCTGCTTTAATTAAATTGGTTTAAAATGATGTGATACATAAAATTCCTAACAGAACCTTTTGCTGGGTTTCCTTAATTGTTGTAAAATACTATGAACTAAAGAAAAATCATTTTTATTACTCTAATAAATTAAAAGTTTACAAAATCAAGTTTTTTTTTTTAGATTGTTTTAATTTTTTATTTACTTTATTTTAAACAAAATAGTTTACAAAATTCATTCATAAATGTTGTGAAAAATCTCAAAATTTTACTTTACATGTAATTTCCTCTTTTTTGTTATTTTCTGAGTGGCATCCCTGTAAAAACCTATATACATATATCTATTTTAAAAAAAGTCAAAATGTTTATGACAGCCATTGTTAAATTATCTAGCTTGTATCGGCAGTAAAATTTTTTATTGCCGACACAAGCTATATAATTTAACAATTTTTTTTTTAAATATATACATGTATGTATATATTTGTATGAAACTTCCTTTTTTGTCTGAATCGACATCTCATTTATTGGTATTTATTTATATTTATCCTTTTACTTTATATTTAATATTTTTTTTCTTTGGCAATTGTGAGCAAAGTTTTACCTATCGTGAAAAAAATTTTCAAGATGGTGGAAAAACTTTGTTTTTAAATCTTTATGTTATTTATAAATCTATGTTATTTATAAATCTATGTTATTTATAAATCTATGTTTTTACATCATTTTCTATTTTTAAAAATGGTGCAAAATCAATGATTTATACATAACATAAAGATTTAAAAATGATGTTTTTCGCCATCTTGAAAATTTTTTTGTCGTGGGAAAACTGCAACTTTGTTCAAAAGATCGCGAAAAAACGTGATTTTCGTCAATAGGTTGCAGAAAAAATGCAATTCTCGCCAAAAGATCGCACGAAAAATGAGATTCTCGTTAAAAGATCGCGAGAAAAATGAGATTCTCGTCAAAAGATTGCGAGAAAAACGCGATTCTCGTCGAAAGATCGCGAGAAAAACGTGGTTTTTGTCCAAAAAGTGCGATTTTTGTCTAAAGTTCGCGAATAAATATTATTTTCATCAAAAGATCGCACAAAACCACGCGCTTTTGTCTAAAGATCGCGAGAAAAATTCATATTTCAGCAAAGAATAATAATTTAAAAAAAACTTTTATGTTAAAAGATCACAAAAAAGGTGGGATTTTCCAAGAGAAAACGCAAATTCCATCAAAGCATTACAGAAAAAAAAAAAAACTGGGAATGCCATTGGAAAAATGTATAATTAATGTAGGGAAGAATTTCCCCACTCCCTCTTCTCTACTGTAAGGGTCATTCCATGTCAGATCACCCAGACCATGGCACCCACCATCACCAATTTTGATAAAAATTCAGTGAATTTGTAGAATTTCTGATGCTGATTCCAAAAACATCAATTATATTGAAATTGATCAAACGGTTTGTGAGTTATGAGCTTTTAAATAGTTCCCAAGATGGACGATTTGCCGCCATTTTGAATAGCACATGTGACAACAAAAAAGTCCATAACTTCTTTCAAGTTTAAGCTAGAGCTTTCAATTTTTTTTTGTTTTGTTTTGTTTTGTTCAGAATAAAGTAAACTTTTATTTAAACAGATTTTTTTTAACCTCATTTTATAAAAATGCTGTCAAAAAAAGACTTTTTGTCATTTTTTTAAGTAAAAAAAGGGGCAATTTCAATGGCTGATTTCCCCCAATGTACCCCCTTCAATTTTCATCTAATTGCATAAATAAGCAACTCAATATGTGTTTTGATGACTAATAAAAAAAACTTAATAGGCAGTTCACAGGTTTTTATTTAAGAAAATTAATTCAATTTTACTGACTTTCCCCAATAACAGGAAACGCAAGATAATGAGTTGACATTTCTTTTATTACCAGAAATATTTATATATATTTACATCCAAAAGTTTGATAAGGTTTTATGTTACTTAAATATGTATGTTTAATGTGGCTAAAAAAGGGGAATCCTCTATAAAAAAGGGAATTAATAGGAATGCCAATAATGGATTTTTGCAAGACATAGAAGTACTTTCCTGACAAATTGAAATCTATTGCAGAGTTTCAATATATTATAAGTAAAAAAGAAATGATACAAAAAACTCTACAAATAGGTACATTATATAAAAAAATCATACTTGTATATAATAAAAAATGTGATAAAATTAAAACTCTTAAATAAAAAATACAGTAAGTAAAAGTTACACTAGTCTACATATCAGATGATTAAGAACCAATGCACCCCTTTAATGTATTTTTCTATGCTAATTACACAACTGTTCTTAGTTTTCTTCTATCACGTATTAGTTTGTTTGCGATCAACCAGAGGTGATTTCTAAGATTCATTGCCGAGAACAAGCATCATGTAATAGTCACAGATAATGTAAATGTATACTTGTGAATGCTTGCGAACTTATCTAACGACTTTTAGAATACAATCTGATTGTATTTAGCATGAGATAGACAAATGGTTTATCTGCAGTGACTTCAAATGTACATTAATATTATTGGCACAAAAAGCTGTGTATACAAAAATGCCTTGCTTTTTATGTGAACGGGACAGTTCGGCAAAGCAAAATCATTAGATTTTCTGATTCGTTTTTAAATCCATTTTTGCTCACAAACACATTCAATTGGCAGGCTCTCTCTCTATATATATATATAAGGCATAGTATATTAAAAAATGCTGTCAAAGTGGGCATTTTGAATTGAATTTAAGCGATAGTGCTGGAAATGGAAAAAATGGTCTTACTGAGAAAATAATTGTTGTAATTCAAGATCTAATTCATTGAACAAAAAATAAAAACACAGGTTGCAAGGCTGCCATAGGCGACTATTTTTTAATTCTAACTGGCACCAACCACTTTCTTAAAAATGAAATCCATAATAGATGCTTTGATAACATTTGCAAGTAAAATATACTTCAAATTTTATATTAGAAAAATACTTGTGCACACAGAATGTAAAAATAGTTGCCTGTAGCAGCCCTGAGGTCGCTTATAAATCTCTGAAAAAAAATCACATCAATAAGTATCATGTTTTTACTTTTAAAAATGAATCTGAAAATGTGTTAGAAAATTTTGAGTTGTTGAGGGTACAAAAATATTTTTTATATACACTGCCTTAACATAATTATGATAAAACCAGTTCTTACAGAAAAATTAAATTTTAAAAAGAACCAAATAAAATTGTTGAACTAGTTTTATATCTAAATTTGATTTAGTTTTTGTTACTGAAACAAGTACAGTAAACTATCTCAAATCCGAAACCCTAAAATCCACAACTCTAAAAAATCTGCATATAATTTACAGATGTAAATAATGAAACATTCAGTTCAGATATAGAGACAAAATTTGACTTTTATAATTTTATATCAATTCTACTTTATTTTAATTTGTAACTTTTGTTAATAGTACTGAATTCATGTTTTTTTTTTCCCACGAAGGAAAAGAAATATATTCTGAAAAAATTCAGATTTTTTTTATGTCATTGGTAATCACAATCTTCTTATCAAATATATTTATGTATTAATCAAGCTTTTTTGGTTATTAAATCTAAATCTGGCTAAACCTGAAAAATAATTCTTTATTTTATGATTTTGTTGAGAATTAGTAATGTACCTTTATGAGGTACATTAGTAACTACATTGAGTAATTTAGGAAAGATATATTTTATGTTTATAATGAATATTTAATCATATACTATTGATTATTAACTTGATCCTTACTTTTAATATTTTAATCACTTTGAAAATTATCTAAATTTTTATTATTTTAATTTATTACTTATTTTAATATTTTATTATATTGTAAAGCATTCATTTTAGTTTTGATTGCATTATTAATTGCATTCAAATTCCTGTTTAAAAAAAGGTAAACAAAGTAATGACCAGAAATCAGCAAAATTCTAAAATCCACAAAACTTCTGGTTCCAAGCTGTGCAGATTTGAGGGAGTCTACTATATTTAACTTTAAAATTTACACCTGCCTGTTGGCAGGGATTTTTAAAAATATTAATTACCTTTACTGTAAATTATTGATGTAGATATATTTTTAATAGCATGTTTATTGTGTATGTGATATGTTATTTTGTATTAATTTAAAGTACCGTAATTTTTATTTAAGAGTTGCAATTTTATTGTATTTTGTATAATAAAAGTATGATTTTGTCATAAAATTCAACTATTTGTAGAACTTTTTCCATCATTTCCTTTTTATTCATAATTTACTGAGACTGCAATAGATTTCAATTTGCCCGATTGCAAAAATCCATTATTGGTATTCCTATTTATTCCTATGGGATTCCCCTTTTTTAGGCAAATTAAATATACATATTTATGTAACATTAAACCTTATCAAACTTTTAGATGTAAATATGTATGATATTTCTGGTAATAAACGAAATATCAATATTAATCTTGTGTTTTCTGTTATTGTGGAAAGTCAGTAAAATTGAATTTATTTTTTTAAATAAAAACCTGTGAACTGCCCATTAAGTTTTTTTATTAGTCATCAAAACACTCTTTGAGTTGCTTATTTATGCAATTAGATGAAAATTGAAGGGGGCACATTGGGGGAAATCAGCCATTGAAGTTGCGCCTTTTTTTACTTAAAAAAATGACAAAAAGTCATTTTTTGACAGCATTTTTATAAAATGAGGTTCACAAAAGTCTGTTTAAATGAAAGTTTACTTTATTCTGAACAAAACAAAAAAAATTTGAAAGCTCTAGCTTAAACCTGAAAGAAGTTATGGACTTTTTTGTTGTCACATGTGCTATTCAAAAAGGCGGCAAATCAGCCATCTTGGGAGCTATTTAAAAGCTCATAACTCACAAACCGTTTGATCAATTTCAATATAATTGATGTTTTTGGAATCAGCATTAGAAATTCTACAAATTCACTGAATTTTATCAAAATTGGTGATGGTGGGTGTCATTTTTGGAAAAATCTGGGTGATTTGACATGGAATGACCCGTAACTTTTCATAAAATTTGCTGTAAATTTCAGGGGTTTTTAAGAGCTTTGAATTGCTCTTGCTATAGAAACTCATTCAATATAAATTTATTACAAAAAATCCTTTATAACCTTTATTTCAATTATTTTTTTTTATTATTTATTTATTTTTTGATAAATGCAAATTCTGTAAGTGATGATAATTCAGAAAATAATAGTAAAAAATGTTGAATATTGTGTGTGTGTGTGGGGGGGGGGGGGGGGGGGGTCAACTCTTGAAATCAGTATTTTAATTCTGAAGTGTGTTAAAAATTTCTGAAATAGTCTGGAATGAACTTAAAATGATATACTTATGTTATAGTTTTTGCAATGTTGATGTCTATCTACGTTAATGTATTAAAACATGTGTTGGTGTACTTACATGTAAATAAAATTTCCTATAAAATTCCTATATTTTCTTCAAAAAAATTCCTATATTTCCTATAATATTTTTGAAGAAAGTCACTTCTAGGCCTGTATTCATATGAATATGGTTGGTTCAACCCTTTTGCTGTAGTATCTGTCCAAAGAACATAATTTTATACTTTTTGTTATCCATTTCCCCCTTAATCCTAATAACCATAAATCTCATAGCTTTGCTTTTTCATTATCTTTGCCTAAACAAAGTGACAAATTATTTTTAGACTTAAGGGTATGCTTTTGACATCTCTACTGAATAATCATAAGATAAAGGGGTTTTTTTTAGTTTTTTGTTTTATAAACATAACTTTTACTTGTCTTGTAATAATATTTAAAAGCTTTTTCTTCTAGTAGTAGAAAAATCAGAACTTATATTTAAAATTTTTAAATTTATCCTTGCTACATTTTTCGAAAAAATAAAAATATTTAATGCATTTTTAAACCATTTATACAACATACTCTTACAGAATATCTATTTTCCTTTTAAAATAAAGTTATATGCTGAAAAATGTTTAATAATGAAACATTTGTACATTAATTTAAATTTTGTGATAAATTATTACAAAAATATTCATATGTTTGTAGTTTTTTTTTTTACTTTATTTGATGCAATTGTTTCTAAGTAACTTTTCCTTTCTATAACAACGGATACAATAAATTTAATAAATTATTCGGCCAATTAAGTAATTATATAAAACGCAATGTAAAAAAAATATTTGGTTTGGATCCGTTTAAGTATTATATAAACCGTATGGAAAATGGGGGGGGGGGGGGGCAGGATCTGCTTGTTTCCAAAAAGGGGGAGGGAGTGTTACAATAATTCTTATTAAAGCTTTAGACAATGAAGCAACTATAATGCAACAACAACAAGTAAACAAATCATAGTTAGAAAATGAGCATTTTAATTATATTAATTTTATTTAGATTAATTAACCATTATTTATCATATATTAAAACTTTTTTTTTTTTTTTTTTTTTTTTTTTTGTTACTGCAATCCTATAATGGCTATTTATATAAAGTTATAGAATTAATAATGTAATTTATCGGTAATTATTTTCTTGGAAAACGTGTTTATGTACAAAATATTATAAAATCTTACAGAAGCAAAAGGAAAGGGGGGAGTATCAAGCATTTTTTTATTTATTTTTACAAGAGGGGAGAGGAGATACAAAATGATTAAAAATGACATTGGTTAAAAATGCTTATCTAACAGTTGAATAGCCCCTTGACTAATTAATAAATTTAGGACTTTAGATAATTTATAATTCAAACTTTAATAAGATTTAATCATCAAAATGTATTACAATTAAAAAGGTTCTCTAATGATTACAGCTGGTGGTATTAAAAACAGATTATCAAAATTTCATGTGTCCATAACAACACTTATGATTTAATTGCTGCATGTAATAAATTACTGTTAAAAAAAAAAAAAAAAAAAAAAAAAAGGTATGCAGACATTTAAATAATTAATTGTAAGAATTAAACTGTTAAATATTTTTTTCATTCCGATGTTATCAATTGATTGTATAATAAGATTTCTTTAATAATTATGTCTTATTACTTGAAGATTAAAAAAAAAAAGGGAAAATTATACAAGAGACGTGGCTTAAAAGCAAATATTTTCATCACTTAGAAACAAATACTTCAGTACTTAGAAGCGAATGCTTTCATCTTTGTAGGCGGTTATGATTATGAAAATTGAACTACTCTTTTACTAAGGAAAGAAAACCCATAATAAAGTGCAAACACACAATAATAAACTGTAAGTATTTTGTGGGGGAAAAATTAATTAAAATGCAAATTGGAAATTTGCTTAGATTTCTCCCATGGGTTGAACATTAGTGTTCAAGTTTTTCCATGTGAATAGTATAGGTAAATAAAAAGTTTTTAGTATTAATAATATAATTTATTGACAATTGTTTCCTTCTTGGAAACAGTGTTGATGTACAAAATACCATAAAATCTTATGTAAGCAAAAAGAAAGGGGGATATAGCATTTGTTTACTTTTCCTTACAAGAATGGAGGGGGGGGGGGGTACAAAAAGAGTAAAAATATCCTTATGTAATACTTCAATGGTCCCCTGACTAATTTGTGAATAAAAAAAATCACATAATTTTAAATTAAAAATATAATAAGATTTATCCATTAAAATATATAACATTTGAAAAAGGTTCTCTAATGTTTACAACTGGTAATATTAAATCAGATTATCAAAATTATACGTATCCATAGTTACAATTATTAATTTAATCGCTGCATGTAATGAATTACTGTGAAAAAATATGGTGAACAATTCAAATAATTAACTGCAAGCATTTAACTGGCAAATATTTTTTTTTCATTCTTGAGATTCAGTGTTATAAATTAGTATGATAATTAGATTTCTTTAACAGTTTTATATCTTATTACTTGTAGATTAAAAAAAAATATGTGATAAATTATAAAAGAAACGCTGCATAGAAGTGAATAATCCTTCTTCGATTTCTCCCTTTGATTTAACATTAACCTTAATGTTCCTTTTATGTGACTAGTATAGGATCTTATGTGAGAATATTTATTAAAACTTTTTATTGTTTAATTTGATTTTTCTTTTGTAGACAAGCTATTATTGTTAGTTTAAATCTCTCTTGCTAATACAATAAAAATCTCCATAACGAACACTCTTGAATAGCAGACACTTTTCCAATCTCCAACGTAATACATATGTTTGTACATTTTTATCTGTCAATAGCTAACACCCAGTGGCGTAGCTACATTTTTTGGCGCCTGGGACAGGATTAATTTTTGCCCCCCCCCCCCCCCCCCTTTAAAAGACATTTTTTTTCAGAAGAAGAAACAAAATAGTTTTTTTGACTTGTACTGGGAGGAAAAGGCATCTTCACTTTATCTTGTTTTTAAGGATTCGGCTAATTTTATTCAAACACACTAAACTAAAATGCATAGAACCGGATTGCTGAAGATATCCCATTTTTATCAATATTGAATTTGAATGGGAATTTCAAAAACTTAGCCGTATGTTCACGGATATATTTATGTTGTTTTAAGCATGTGGGATGCAGAGCACGATTAGGATTGTGGGGGGCACATGGCCCAGCACCTGTTTGAGGACACCTTGCAGTGCTTATACATTTTTTTTTGGGGGGGGGGGGAGGATTTGTAGAGGATAAGGAATGGACTATTATTAGATATTACGATAAGGTTTCAAAATTAATCAAAATATATTTTTGTTTTTGAGAAAATAATGCGGAAACTACAGTTTTAAGACTTTTTTTAAAAAATCATTTTTCTAAATTTGAGCCCCCGGCAACAGTGAATCCAAGGCCATGGCCTTATAGGCCTGTGTGGAAATCTGGCTGTATAATGGGAATAGCGACAAAGAGAATAAATTTGCAAAAAAACACATTTACTAAAACTGCTAAGTTATGATAATTCCGATTATAGTAATAAAATCTTCTGATTGAAAACTGCAGTCACGCTAGAATTTCAAATTGCTATACGCATTCATTTTTAAAGATGGATGGGAAAACAATAAAAGGTCTTGAATTCATATGGTAAATCAAGATATCCAACGAATTTGCTTGAGATCTTAATAAACCCTTAACATATTCTCAGTCGCATGACAATGATCAGATATCAATACAGAGAGAGCTATGCTATATAGATGAAAATGATAAAAACTAAAATCCTTTTGAAATTCAAAAATTTAAATTAAAATCCATAAATTCTTTTTCTATAAATCCTTTTTACTGCTTGAATTTTGTTTTTCAGCATGACATTTATTATGTTCACCAGTAAAATCAGAGAGTAACTTAAAATGGAAAATACTGATGTTTAGGCAATTCTTCTTTCGTTTGTGGTTAAATCTTTATATGTTTCAGATTCCAGGAATTGTGCGGATCTTGACCATATGTCAATCAAGAACTAATTAACTAATTAAACTAAATGTTTCTCGCAAATTGACATCTTTGCCCTTTACTGGAAAATATTACAAGCTTCAACATATTTGCACGAACTGGAACAAAAAAAAGTTTACATTTGGCAATTCTGATAAGTCTGCATCATAACCTACGACCATGTAGGTCCCGAAATTGGCGTAAATAAGTCGTAAGAACTCCGATCAAATTTAACGAGATAATTGTAAGATGCAATAACGAAAGAGCTCAGACCAAAGAGGTTCCCAAGTCAAATTATTTTATTCCATTGATCTCTCAGTCATTCCCAATTTACATAGATAGATGTAGTTTTCTCTAATGCATATGCACTGAATTTAAATATATGTAAAATAAACTGAACTTTTAAAATGACAAAAACAGACGTTTGTAGTGATTGTTCTAGGAAGACTGAAAAGACCTACTTTATTTTTTTATATGATTTAAGTAGGAAAAATTTGGGGTAGGTTGCTCACATTTCATTATTTGGTTTTCTCAATGACAATTTGACGGAAAAATGGAGTTTCCAAGAAGGAAGAAATAATACCTTTTCTTGTTGTTCTTTCAGCTAAATGCAATAGTTTAAGGAAGCTTTCATTTTAAATATTTATATGGAATGCTAAGAACAGCAAAAATCAGCTTGAAAACCAATCTATGTGTGTCCGTGTACAGGGTGTATCTAAACTACTGGGCAAAACTTTAAGGGGTGATAGTACACATCAAGACAAAAAATATTAAATGGGAAACTAAGGGTCCCAAACGTCTTCCGAAGGACATAGGCGCCATCAAAGTTTAGGGTCCAAAATTTGAAATGATTATAAAAATCCGAAAAATTGGTGGATTCGTTTGTGGTTTTCACGAAAACTATTCTTTATATCAGTATTGTCTTGAAAATAAATTATAAAGATAAATTTCAAAAAATAATGTCTAAGCTTCTAAAAAAATTAATGAGATGAAAAAAATAACGGTAAAAAGTAGATGTACGTTACTTCAAAGTCTAAAGCGCCCTCTATCGACATTTTTTGAAATTTATCTGTGTAATTTATTTTCAAGACAATACAAATACAAAGAATAATTTTAGTGAAAACCGCATATCAATTGACCAATTTTTCTGGGTTTTTTTATAATCATTTGAAATTTGAACCTACCCACTCCCATTGAACACGGTTCAGTTTGCGCTACTTAACCACAAATTTTGAGCTCAAAATTTAAGTTTATGTCTAAACTTCTAAAAAATTTAATGAGATGCAAAAAATAACAGTAAAAAATAATTGTTCGTTACTCCAAAGTCTAAAGCGCCCTCTATCGGCATTTTTTGAAAGTTATCTTTATAATTTATTTTCAAGACAATACTGACATAAAGAATAGTTTTCGTGAAAACCGCAAACGAATCCACCAATTTTTCCGATTTTTATAATCATTTCAAATTTTGGACCCTAAACTTTGATGGCGCCTATCTCTTTCGGAAGACGTTTGGGACCCTTAGTTTCCCATTTAATATTATTTGTCTTGATGTGTACTATCACCCCTTAAAGTTTTGCCCAGTAGTTTAGATACACCCTGTATATGACGGAGAGGACTAAAAATATCTACTACACATACAACTCTGAAATTTTCGGTGAGGGTAGTACAAGACAAATCCTATCCTAATGCATGTGAGACTCAAAATTTTTACTTTCTATTTTCTTATAGTCGAGAATATCATTTAAAAATTCATAAAAATTGCAATTTTTTTTCCCCGTAAAATGGCAAAAATCATACACTCATCTGAATTTGATTTCCCAGTCAAAAGAAATTAAATTTTTTGCTTATCAGCGAAAAAAGAAAAAAAATAATTAAGAATTCAACTTGAAAATTTCAAAGCACATATATAAAAAAAATAATATTTTTTAAAATCACTCGGTAACTTTTTTCTTTTTAGTTGATGGCGACAGTATACAAAAGAGAGAGACCCCATATGCAAAAGCTGCCACAGTCGACTATTTTTGTATTCTGTTCCCACAAGTATTTTTCTACTATAAATATTGACGTTTATTTCTATTGTAAATGTTATTAAAGTGTGTGTAAAGATTTCTGCTTTGGGAAAGTGGTATCAATTAGAATTTAAAAAATAATCACCTGTGGCAGTCCTGCATACGAGAGAAACATTCAGAAACGAACATCCATTAAAAAAAGAAATAAAAATATTTTTTTCCCGTTCAAACACTCTGCTAATTTTCGAAAATCGACTATATAACATGCAGATAATCAACTTAATTATTAAACGCTATCGAATGCTAAAATCATAATTTAAAACAGGGGTGATTCTTGTCCGAAATTTCCGAAAATTTAAGACATCCTCTTCCGAAAATTTGAAATTGGGTTATCAGTTCTGCATAGTTGCCAACTTGTGCGGTTTTGCGCGCGGAAAAAACAATTGCGTAGAAATGCAAATTTCGTGATAGGATCGCCGAAATAGCATACATTTCGTCAATATTTCGTGAAAAAACGACGATTTCGTCAACGTTTTTTAAACGAACTTTGTCAAAAGATCGATGAAAAACGCGAATTTCCCGTGCGGATCGCGAAAAAAACGGCAATTTCACCAAATATCGCAGACAAAACGCTGATTTCTTCAGAAGACGGCGGGAAAACACAGATTTCGTCTAAAGGTTGTGGATATAACGCCGATTTCGTTAAAAGATCGCAGGAAAAAACGCCGTTTTCGATAAAAGATCGCTTAAAAATATTTTGTCAAAAGAATATTTAAAAAAATACGCCCATTTCATCAAAAGATCACGGAAAAAACGCCGATATCGTCAAAAGATCGCGGGAATAAAACGCCGTTTTCGAGAAAAAATCTCGTTAAAAAGCAAATTTTGCCTAAAGATTGTCGAAAAAACGCCGATTTCGTTTTAAAAAAACATGGGAAAACGCCAATTTCGTCAAAAGATCGCGGAAAAACCGCCGATTTTGGCAAAAGATCGCAATACATCGCCGATTTCGCTAAAATATTGCTGATTCCGTCTGAAGATAGCGGGAAAACGTCGATTTTGTCCGAAGATCGCTAAAGGGGGGAGGGACTCACTTCGTCAATATTTCGTGAAAAAACGACGATTTCGTCAACGTTTTTTAAACGAACTTTGTCAAAAGATCGATGAAAAACGCGAATTTCCCCTGCGGATCGCGAAAAAAACGGCAATTTCACCAAATATCGCAGACAAAACGCTGATTTCTTCTGAAGACGGCGGGAAAACGCAGATTTTGTCTAAAGGTTGCGGATATAACACCGATTTCGTTAAAAGATCGCGGGAAAAAACGCCGTTTTCGATAAAAGATCGCTTAAAAATATTTTGTCAAAAGAATATTTGAAAAAATAAGCCCATTTCATCAAAAGATCACGGAAAAAACGCCGATATCGTCAAAAGATCGCGGGAATAAAACGCCGTTTTCGAGAAAAAATCGCGTTAAAAGCAAATTTTGTCTAAAGATCGTCGAAAAAACGCCGATTTCGTTTAAAAAAACATGGGAAAACGCCAATTTCGTCAAAAGATCGCGGAAAAACCGCCGATTTTGGCAAAAGATCGCTAAAAGGGGGAGGGACTCACGACCCCCCCCCCCCCCCACCGATTTCCGAAAATGCGATGCGAATTTCCGAAAAAAAAATGTCATTCAGAATCACCCCTGATTTAAAAGTATTTTATCAATTTGATCGAAAATTACTAGTGTGTTCTGTGGACAGAGTGAAGTGATAGAAGTGAAGTGAGTTAAGAGTAAAACACCGTCCACAACAGTTTCTTCCCTTTATTTACATTTTAAAGTATGATGACTATCGAACTTTTAAGCCCCTTTTTTGTAGGATTCTACAAAATAGATTTCAACACTCAACAGGTATTGATTCTTGAAAATTAGCTTATGATTTTCTTGTAATTTTTAGTTCCATCTTCATGTGAAGATGACGTATTCTTACTTTGGATTCTATGAATCCAATTTCCACTGGGTTTTTCTCATTCAACTTGGTTTTCGATTATCTTACAAGTTTTAGTTCTATCTTATCTTCTACTGCCAGTAAAAGACATTATTTTTTATATAATAAAAACCATCATCATACTTTTTCCTGTTTTATTGTAAATTTTTCATTATTTAGTTTTTAATGTTTTACAATCTGTACAGTAATATAAATAACTAAAATAAGGACAAGATAAAAAAGTAATTACTAAAAACAAATGGAAAAAAACTTTGACAAAAATCTGAGTAATAACTTACAAAATCATGATTTGTACTACTTGACTGATAGTGTTACTATCTGAAGTAAACCTATTGTACTAGTATATGTTGAATGGCTTCTATTACTATTATGTTCCTATCTATTGTTCGTTAAGTGGAATAAGCAGTCACACCCAATCTATGTTCAACGAATTACACTTCACAAAAGAGAGGGGGAAAATAGACTATGCTGTCTTCTGGGCGTTATGAGATTCTAGCATCTTGGGCAGTTTGGGATATAAAGGGTTAAACTAAAAAATTAAAATTAAAAAAAAGTTTCATGGACTTAAAAAATGCACTTATAGGCTGTTCACATCTGCTCTTATATGTTCTGTTCACAAATGCCTCATCAACAAATTTAAGCCTATCTTATAAAAAAAAAAAAAGTATTTTCAATTGAAATAAGGAAAAATGAAACAAAACTTTTTGTAGACTTGCCTGATTAATGCCAGTGTGAAATATAATGCTGATAGTCCATTTTAAAAAAATGTCTTGAAAGATTTTTTTCTTCTATAACTTTAGAAGATTTTTTTTATTCAACACCTTTTAAAACAAAGAAATTACAACAACTAGAAATCAAAATAACTGAATGTTCTGAAAATTCAGCCAAATGACTGTACCAGTACTGACATCTATTGGTAATTTTTTTTTTTTTTTACTTCAGATTAACTGAGTGGAATATGTAGGGTCACCTGGAATAATTCCTGGTCAACAACTTTACAGAGTAATTCTTGATCACAGTTAGGATGTTTCTTTTTTTCTTATTTAAAGCAGATTTTTATTTTATTAATTAAATAGAATATTTTTTATTTTATTTTCCAGTGTTAAAATACTGTATAGATATTAAGAGTTTTATATTTCAGCTTTATAAGTATTTTGGAGTTTCAGTTTCATGTATTTTCATGAGAAAGATTTTATTTTATTTAACAGCTTCTCTCACCTTATACAATTGTTCCTGTATTTTAATCTGGTATTATTTAAAAAAAATATTTTTTTTAATATAATTTTTATGTTTTGTTTGAAAATGTTACTTGCAAATTTGCATTACTATGTTATTTTGGAGGTAAAGAGGGAGAAAAAAGATTTAAATAAACAAAAAATAAATTTTTATTGAATTCCAAATAAAACTTAATAGTGGACCACTGTGCCTTAGTGGATGGCCCATGTAGCCTTCTTCTCATGCAAATATTATTTTTTAAAATATTTTAAAAAAGAGAAATGTATTTGAAACTGTGTTCTGAAAAAAAATCTAAAATATGTAAAACTGCTTAGAGAATGTTTAAAGATATTTTCAGGCAGTTTGGACTTTCCGTTAATGATGAAAAATTGTAAACTGCAAAAGTGGGCCACTGTGTACCAGTCTTCTCCCCTTTATGAGATTACATACCTTTGCATATTGCTCTCCTGTTTTATAAATAAAACAGTATAACTTCTGTATCTTACACAGCACTTTCATTCTGTAATTATTATTGATCATTGCTGTGAAATATCCTCTCTTTGCTTGTTTACCCATGCTCGGTTGATAAATTTTAACTTCAACCTCCCCTGGAGCAGAGTTAAATAACTGATCTCAGCGCTAAATTGTAACGTGGCCAAGGCTTATTCAGAATAAGGACCCTGATGGGTCAAGAAATTAAAGAATTTTAGTAATGATTTAAAGGAATAATGAAACAAAAAAAATATTATCAATTCAAATAATAAAAGCCTGAAGCTACATATGAAAAAGAATTTCAAAAGGGACATCCCCTGGTTGTAAAAAGAATGAGAAAGTAGTTAAGAGTGATATGTTTTAATGTTATGAATTTTATAATCTTTGGACAAAAATAAGCAAAATGTTTAAAGAAATAAAATTTTAAAGCACCCTCTAAACATTATCTTTTATACTTCAATAATTCTTTCCCACCATAAATTAATTTTCTTACTATTGCTTTTTAAAGGGTTTGCACATCTTTGTGGTGTGTGTTCTGCACATTAATGTATCCATATATTTCTACTCATTTCTCCATACAGCTAGATACTAGTGTAGTCTAGTATTTTTTCTATCTATTGGAGCAAGAACAGTTTTTTTTTCTTTCTTTGGAAAAAATCTCCATTTTTACTTACAAAGTGCTAAATATCATGCATACTACTGGTATTATTCTGTACCACTATAAGAACTGAAAGGAAATTTCCTTTTGCTCCTACACTTCATTGAAAATTGTCCTTTGGTGACTGATGAAGAAAGATTTTCAAAGTGCATTACATAAATTTTGTTTTATTGTATGTTTCAGAAATATCCTTCATTTTCATTAGAAAACTAAGCTTTAGAAGTCTTACTTTATCAATGATGGAAAAGTGTTTTTAAAGAAATTTTGTTTAAATAAACTTTAAAATTGTTTGAACATAAAAAGTTTGACAGAACAAATAGTTTCCCAATATAGTTTTTCCTGGCAATTTCAGGGAATCGGTTTTCTTAATTTTTTCATATTGAATTCGATTGAACATTGCTTGCAAACAGTGACTGTGTTTGATGATTTTTAGTATATCAAACTCATTAGTAAAAAAAAAAAAAAGATAAATTGTCTTCATCTTAAAATAGTAGAACATATTATATTGTAACGATCTCGATCAGTATAAAGCGAGTTACTACCTGAGAGTAACTGGCTTGGCCTTTTGCTCAACGGTTAAAGCACTCGCTTCCTGATCAGAGGTTCTCAGATCAAACCCAACTGGCGCCAATCCCCCTCATTGGTGACCCTGGACACGCACGCAACTCTCTCTCATCATCAACTTCTAGCGCACAACAATCAACTCACCTCATCATCAACAGATGGCAGCACCAAAACAATCTCTCTCACCGCAAAGCCTGTCCTCGCATCACAATATGCGTATGACAGCATTCATTCACGAGTGCATATCGCTCGTCAGACGTCAGTAATACGTCTTTCTCACTGGGGGCATACTCTGTAACGATCTCGATCAGTATAAAGCGAGTTACTACCTGAGAGTAACTGGCTTGGCCTTTTGCTCAACGGTTAAAGCACTCGCTTCCTGATCAGAGGTTCTCAGATCAAACCCAACCGGCGCCAATCTCTCCTCAATATAAAAGATGAGCTAGGCCACTCATTTGGATAAGATATGTGTATTTTTATTTAACTAAAATCAAAGTTGCTGTGATATTTGAAGCCTACTGATTTAAACCTATGATGTAACCTATGATTTCAAAGAACTTTGTAAGATTATGATTCTTTACAGTGAAATATGAAAATACCCAATTTTTCTGTATTTACCCCAGGCTTACCCATTCATTATGGAATATTTATGCTGTTTTAGTTGCAAATGGACTAATCTTTTTTAATTAGCCTGCGTGCAATTGAGATATATATGTATTTTTTTTAAATCATATTTGTAAATTGCCTTAAAAATAATAAAAAATCAGTAAATTGTGTTATAATTTTAAAATAAATTGCACTTGAAAGAAATATTTTTCTTATTTGGCAATGTAAAAAATTAAATTGTGCAGTTTTTAGAAGTTAAGAAAGATAAAGAAATGCAGTAATTTATTGTTGCCAATATGATTCCAGTGCTACTCACAGATATGTTTTTGCTTTGTTGTATAGATTTTAACATGTTTTTTGTTTTATTGGCTTCAGATGAAACCACTTCGAGAAATCTCTGGTACCATAGAATGCTACATGCAAATGCATCACCATGGAAAATAAACCTGATAGGTGCATTTGTTTTTATTTAAAAAAAAATTTAAGTTATTATTTTTTAAATCCAAAAGCCTACATATTTTCTAACATATTTCTAGACATCAAAAACACTTTCCATGTCCCTTTAAAAAATGAGTTTTAATAAGAATGGTAGGAATAAGTTTAATTCATTAAATGAAAATTCTGTTTCTAAACATGATTATTTGGGCCACAGCTCATTTACTGCTTTTTAGGTCTATATAAGTGTTTCATTTATTATGATTTTCCAATGAACACTTTAAATATTAACATTAAAACTATCATCATCCAGAGTAGATGAATGTGTCTTTAAATAGAAATATTTATTATTTTGAATTCAAGTAATAAATGTTTAATTTCTATGATAATATGAAATGATATTTTCTGTTTCAGTAAATGCATCTTTATAAGAAGAGGGGAAAATATTTTAAGTTTTTTCATTGTTTAAATCTGTGCCATGGAATATTAAATGAAACATCTCCAGCATTAATTGTTTAAAATTCTATTCTTTATTTTATAAATGAGAGATTCTTTATATTTACATCATATTCTCATTTCTGTATTTTTCCACTCATTAATTTTTTTTTTCACATCTTTGCCATTGTTCTTGCTGTTGATATTTGCTTCAGATATTCATTGTTTTATCTTGATTATAGCAGCTTGAAAATTGTAATGCCTCATTATTATTTTAAAAACACAAAGCACATTTCTTTAGAACCGATGCTCCATTTTTTGAATAATCTTCTGCACTGACACATACTTGTGGAAATACACCCATTTTGGCAAATTTGCATGCCCCAATGTATGTGCAGTGGTATCTGTAGTTTGATGCATGAACCTAGAAGGAAAAAAATTAATATGTTAAAAAGATATTTAAATATTTCATTGTCATTTGCAATCAAAGATTTGTTTTATTTACAATTACATGTCATTGTTTCTTGGTAATAAAAATGTACTAAGTAACTAAATGCTTAGAAATTTCATTCTAAGATTCTGTTCACCTTAAGATAGAAATACATGTATATTTCTATCTGTATTTCTGTTTATCTTGTGTGTCTTATAAACATCAACCAGGGATATAAATGAAAAGTGCATTCCTACAAAATTAAAAATATATATACTGTAGACTCTCTCAAATCTGCAACCCTAAAATCCACAATTCTCTAAAATCCGCACATAATTTATGGATGTAAACCATGACACATTCAGTTCAGGTAGAGGGATAAAATTTGACTTTTTAAGTTTCACATCAATTCCATATATATTTTAACTTGTAATTTTTGTTAATGTTGTGAAATTCATGTCTTTTCATGAAGGAAGAATAAATTTATTTCTGAAAAAATCAAGATATTACTGATGTCACTGGTAATTACAATGTTTTTACCAAATATATTTATCCATTAATCAAGCTTTTTTGGTTATTAAAGTCCTAAAATAAAACTTCCTTATTTTATGATTTTGATATGAATTATCTCTAAGAAGCAAGTTTCATTGAATAATTTTAGAAAAATAAATCTCATCTTTATAATGAATATTTAATTGCACATTATTTATTATTAATTTGATCTTAGCTTTTGATATTTTAATCATTTTAAAAATTATCTAAATTTTTATTATTTTAGTATATTATACTTATTTTAGTGTTTAACTATATTGTAAGCATCCATTATAAATTTGATTGAATTATTAATAACATTAAAATTACTGTTTAAAAAATGTAAACAAAGCAGTAACCAGAAATCCATAAAATTCTAAAATCCGCACAACCTCTGGTCCCAAGCTGTGCAGATTTGAAGGAGTCTACTGTACTGAAGAACCTAGATGCTGTAAACTCCTCCAAATCTTCACAACTTGGAATCAAGAGTTGTGCATTTTTTAGACTTTTGCAGATTTCTGGTCACTGTTTCGTTTACACATTTTAAACAGTAACTTGAATGTAATAATGCACTCAAAACTATGATGAATTCTTTCAATGAAGTACCCTAGAATAAAAACTTAATCTCGTCATTTTTTAAATTTCCTAATATGCCCAGTAGCAGAGAATTCTTCATGCATCTGCAATGAATACTTCAGCAATAAAAAATAATCTGCAGGTAAAATATTTTTACAGCTGAACTGTTCATTAATCAAACAATCACTTACCTGTAGCTTTTTTAAGCATTTTATAAATTTTTATTAAATAATAATCTTAACTTTTTGCATTACGTGTAGCTTTTTTAAGCATTTTATAAATTTTTATTAAATAATAATCTTAACTTTTTGCATTTCATAATACAGAGCTAAACATAATATGAACTAAAATAAAGATTTGATGTAAAAGAGTCTGCAAAAGAGAAAGAAAATCTGCGACGCCCGTCTCCTGCCTCGAATTTTCTGCTACCAGGCTAATATGTTGCAAATTTTAAACTCAATTAAACAAAAACCAAAGAAGATTCTTTTCTAATGATGCTGTATAGTATAAATAGTTATCTAAAACAGTTTATCTTCCAGTGAATGTTCTAAATCAACTGCACCTCTCATAATTATTAGTTCTACAATTAAAAATAAGAGCTTCAAATATAAGCTTAGAAAAGATACATTTATCTCTGGCAAGGACTTTTTTATAAACAAAGAAGAAAAGTTCTTCTTTGTCTGAACAAGTTAGAAAAGTTCTTTCTCTACAGGACACAGTTAATAACAATTTATGATTTCCTTTATGCTTGTTTTGGCTGAAAATAACAAACATATCTTGTATAGTGATATTTTGAGAGGAAATATCAAATGAATAACAAAAGAATGTCACTGATAGCAAAAGTTTTGTAATAAATATATTATTTAATTTACAATAGATTTTGCCAGTTATAATTGTTAGTTATAATGTTAGTTAGTTGTCAATGTTGGCCAGTTATAAATTTTAGAATTTAGAAGAGTTGATGAAATAGTGAATAGAGAGTGAATAAAAGAAATCAACTATTTAAACAATTTTTTGTGATACTTATGCATATGCAACAATTAAAGAGTTAAATATAATTTTTTTAAAACTTTCACTTCTGTTAATTATGACAGAATGGGTAAAATAAACTAAGTAGATTTTTAGACAACTTATATTTTGTAAAATAATAATAATAATAAATCAGTATATTTTAAAGTAACATTTAACTTTTAATAAAGTAATTTAATAACTTTTTAAGTATTAAATTTAAATGTCATTTTCAATTATAAAGCATAATGTAGAAAAACTAATGTATTTATTGTAATGGTGAGCATACTATTGGCACAATTAACATAAAGAACCTGAGACTTTCTTTAGTCACCAACAAGGAAGTGACTCTTTAATGATTTGGTCCTCACTTTGCTTTAATTCTTGAGTATTTCTGGAGTTATTCAATAGTTGTCCAAACAGCGCAAGACTACATACATACACTGGAGAACAATTTACGGTCATTTGGGGAACTTTTAGCTGGTCCAAAATATGTATTTTAGCAATATAATGCATCCATTTATGTTTCATACTAAACAAAAACTTTGTTTAACTCACAAAATACTACTGATTTTGATTGGCTGGCCTGTAGTCCTGTTCTGGACCCAATCTAAAGCATTTATGACATCATATCTCGAAAGTTTTATGCAAGTTTTTGCAATAATCTTCTGTTAATTAGCTTCGACCTGTTGTTGACGATGTTTGGTACAAAATAGACTCCCAAGTGACGCAGGACTTAGTTTCTTCGATGGAAAGTTACATTCTTGCACTAATTTCAGGCAATGTGGGGGCAATTTGATTTTAATTTATGATTATTTTTTGTAAATATACAGATTGTCTATATTTTTACCACAATGTTAGAATTTTTTTTTTTTTTTTTGGAGGGGGGGGGGGGCATTATCTATTATATAAAGTGTATAATTTAAAATTTATTGTTTGTGAATGAAGGATAAATCACAAGTAATATATGACAGACTATTTACAAAAATTTGGTACATACTTCTCAATACAGAAGTGTAATCGATCATTGTCTAAACTTTTGCTGAGTACTGTAATATACAATGTTACTTTCATTAGAATAAGAAAGGTATCTTGTGTGAAAACAGGAAAAAAAGCATTTAAAGACTTGTTTTACAATCAATAATATTATTTCTATTTGCATTGTATGTATTGTTTATAAAAATGATTAAAATTGATATGTGGACTATTGTTTATATATATTTTTAACACATCAGTATGCTAAATTTGTCTAAAAATCTTACCTTTGGTACAATTTTTGTTTTGCTTAATTTTATCATTTCCTTGCTTAATCGTTCCACAAAGCCTGGTAACATAGTTACACCTCCACTCACATATATGTTTTCTGCTATTTGTTTACGTGCATCAACACCAGTAGCTTGAATGGCTTTCTGTACCAAATGATGTATTCCAGGGCTATCTAGTCCCCAAAAATCTGGGTTGAAAAGACCTTCAGTAATTTTAAAACGAGCTTCTTCAAGGGCTATAGTTCTGGAAATAAATAAAATACTAATTACCATTTAATTTCGATATACCATGTTTGCTTGCTCTTTATATGTGTTTAAATCTGGATATTTTAGATGTCAGGAGTTTTTTTATTTAAATATAGTATTTATTTTTATTTTTAAAAAATAAGATGTTTGATATGTTAGAGAAGTTCAAATTTTAAATAAATTGCTGCAGTTTGTGTTTCAAAATGAAATTGTCTAGGTCAGTCAAAAAAAAAAAAAAAAAAAAAAAAAAAAAAAAGTGTTATTTTCAGTATTTTTCATGTGTTATTTTGTGTTATTGTAGTCAATTTTCAGTAACTAATGAAAGAATGCCTGTATGTTTAGTGAAACATACAGGGACCTGGAAACATTCCAGGAAAACAAGCAAACGGACGATTGATTGAATGGAACCTACCAAATATTCTACTTATATCACAATAACAGTCAAAACCAAACTTCTACACATGATAGTACTTCATTCCATCAGCTTCCAGAATGCCGTATGCAAAATTAAGGATGATGATGGGAATAGTGTTGTGATCTATGTTTATCTACTGTCGTAACACCACCAGTTATTGCTATCGAGAATTACTCTGATAAATAGATAGTTCTGGACAGGGAAAACACATTTAAAGTTTGATATATTGCCGATGCTTATAATAAATAAATAAATAAAATAGAATTAAAATATAAAAGTTCTATTAATTGGGTGGAAAGACTTTCAAAAAAAGACTGTCAATAAAAGGGTAAGTTTTTTTATTCAATTATATTTAATAAAGTTACTTCTGAATAATAAATTGTTAAAAAAATAGATATTATTTAAGATTAGATTGGAAGCAGAAGCAGCAATTTATATGGGCTCACCCAATATTTTTCAAAAGTTGGTGCCACTGAGCAGAAGTACAGTCACAGAAAAAAAAATCTTGACACTTGCGATTTTAGACAGTTTGTTAAATATCTAAAAATATACATAAAGAATAACTCCAAAACTCCAAATGTATAAAGAAAAAAGTACAGGACATATATTTTTCAAAAAGATTTTTTTTTCAAAATCCAATTGGGAACCATCAACAAATTGAAAAACAGCTAAAATATCTTTTGAATAACCTATCCAAATATAGTAGACTATGCAATACTGTGTAGACACTAATCAATGGAATATGGATACAGCCCCTCATTTTTTTGTTTCATTTTGGGAATATCAGATTTTGATCTTATTCTTTAGACAATAATTTTCAGAATTTTCAAGCTATGATTTTGAAACTTTAACAAAAGTTGCTCTATACATTTAGCTAACACAATATGCAATTGAAATTTTTATAGAGTTCACGCATGCACACTGAAAATTTATTTAGTAAACCTGCTCATTTTTCATACAATTATTAATATCTTTTAATTTTGATTACAGGGTATTATATACAATGTTGTTTCTCATATTTTCTGAAAAGAACATTGTTTTTTATTAAGAACTCTGCAAATTATAAGCAAAAAACTTGGCAAAATTTGGGACCGTTTTTATCACAACCTCAATTTCTCTACGAGTATACATGCTATCCGCATAAAAATGAACACAGTTTATTACCTTAAGCCACTTGATCATAATCTGCAGTTTAAACGCTTTTGCTACATTACTTTTGACAGGGTTATTCAAAAGATATTTGTTGTTTTTCAATTTGTTGATGGTCCTCTATTGAATTTTGGAAAAAAATCCTCTCAAAAATATATTACCTCTACTATTTTGTTTATACATCTGAAGTTTCAGAGTCATTACTCATGTATAAATTCTAGATATTTAACAAAACATCTGAAATCGCAAATGTCAAGATTTTATTTTTGCTGTGACTGTATGAATGGCAAGGTAATTGGGCTATACATAAATGGCTAATGTAAATAAATGGTCCAAAGGTAAATAAGTCAATGCAGATATATTTAGAGGAATAGCTATAGTTAGTGCAAGGGTGATAAGACAGAGCGTTGATTATTCCTGTTACATTGATCAGTGTCCAGCTCATCCACCTGATGCAAACTTTTAAAAAAACATGATCTGTCATATTCTTCGCTGCAAATTGTACAAATTGCAGCCACTGGATTTAGGAATCATAAAATCCCTAAAACAAAATTATCAAAAACTTTTGTTGAAAACATCTATCACCAGTTTTGACCACAGTGACTTAAAAAATGTGAACATTAACATCTTACAAGCTATGAATTTCATAATGATGGCTTGGTAAAACGTTTTACCCTCAACAATAAACTGCTTCGCCCTTGGGCAAATTTTTAATGCCAGTGGATGTCAATGTTATTGAAAACATTGAACCTAATCAATTTGCTCCACCAGAAAACCGTTCAAATTTAAGTGATATTAAAACGTTTGAAGATTTGGTGCAATGTGATTTGGAACTTGCAACATGTTATCTTCTAACAATCAATGAAATGATTACTAATGAGGAAATTAATAGTGAAGAAGAGGATAAATGTACTGAAAAGTCACTGCCAAGTTTTCAACAAGCTTTGGTGGATTTTGACACCATGCAAGAATACCTCATTAGCATTGATTTGAATGATAATGATAAGATGGCACTTTTAACTGTGAACAAGGAACTTTTTTCTGTGCATTTTAAAAATTCCATATAACCTAAAATAGCAAAAGGTTTTTTGGTGGTGAATAAATATGAATAGTAGTAACTTGTAAATTATATCTGAAATAAGAAGTTTAGTATTACATACCTCTTGTATTTCATATATTTTAATTTACCTCTGATTTTTTAGGTGCGTTCGTAATTATGTAAATACGTAGCACCTATAGTTGTCATTCAGTCCGTCCATCTGTCCGCATGTAACAGAGCAAAAGCTACCAAACCAAATCGTTTGAAATTTAAAATATATAAATATTACATAATTTTGTCACGCCATTTCAAATTTTATGAAAATCAGATGCATAGTTCAATTACAGGGACAATCAAAAGTATTCCGATACATTATGGTCAATGGGGGAAAAGTTTCAAGTGCATTTTAATGCTGTTACACTCTTTTGAACATAACAAAATTGTCATGTGTCAATGAATGAATTATATACTATAATATACGTTCTATATAATCTGTGGTGCAAATAATATTTCTTGTTGATTTACAGGGCCACACAAAAGTATTCCATTGCATAATTATATATTGGATATTGCTTGGTACTCATTTTAATTGCGTTGAACTATTTAATATTTTATGAAATTGATATACGTTTATGAGAATTACTACAAGTTACTTCCTGTATAAAAGAAATCAGATAGTATTTACAGGGACACACAAAAATTCCGGCTACTGTACTGTATCCAAAATACTGTATACTATTACACTAACATCTGAATATTTTTAGGTGTGTTCATAATTTCATAAATATGTAGCACTTATAGTTATCGTTCAGTATGTCCATCTGTCTGTTTGCATATAACTGAACAAATACTATCCAACCAAATCATCTGAGATTTAAAATACATAATGTTGCATAATTTTGTCGAGTCATTTCAAATTTTATGAAAATCGCATGTATAGTTTGATTACAGGAGCAATCAAAAGTATTCCATTACATTACGATCAACAGGAAATATAGTTTCAAGTACATTTTAATCACGTTACACTCTTTTGAAATATA
This sequence comes from Maratus speculifer, assembly GCA_964019185.1. NCBI lineage: Eukaryota > Metazoa > Arthropoda > Arachnida > Araneae > Salticidae > Maratus > Maratus speculifer. Next base: position 341,610,378 of record OZ025293.1, read on the forward strand.
ATAGAATTTACATGAATCTACGAAGTATGTATCAAAATATATATTCTGTACAATTTATTATTAATTTATTATTAATTTACAGGGCCACACAAAAGTATTTCACTATTCATAATGGTATACGGGGAAACATTGTTTGGGGCGTGTTTTAATTACATTAAGCTATTTCGCGTTTTATGAAATTGATATACATTGCTGAAGCTTAATACTAGTTACTTCCTGTATATGTACAGGAACACACAAAAGATTTCGACTACTATTGTGTCTGAAGTACTGTATGCTATAACAGCAGAATCTGAATATTTTTAAAACTTTGTTATAGTACAAACGCACCTCATTTGCTATGCTTTGCATGCAATTTCCAACTTGTTGTTATTGTTGGTAACTGCAGAAATGCTCCTACTTTTGTAAATTTCATTTATACATTTTTTTTTTTTTTTTTTTTTTGTTCTTTGTCCCTTGAAAAACATATAAACAGCGCTTCACTGTATGTATATTCTTTATAAAGTTAATATTTTTTTAATTTTCATAGTTGGCCAACTTACCAATTTTTGAGTACTACTATTTCTGAACAGAAATATTTTTTTTTAATGATGTAATATTGCAATTAAGTTAGACAAAATTACTATTTGGAAAAAGTCATATCCAAATATCAGAAAGTTTTAGCCGAGATGAATTTTGAATAGGTATGTAAAATTTAAATAATTCAAAATATAATAATAATCTTACTTATAAGGGAGATTTTCTGATGATGCTGGTTGCAATGTAACAGTCTTCTTTATTCTATCTGGATATTGAGTTGCTATTTCCATTTCCTTTTCATAGTCTTCAGCAACATAAGCTAGATTTTCAATAATGTATTGCACAACAAAGGAATCAATGTCATTTGACAAGCTGAATAAAAAAAATAATAATTGTAAAAAATTTACTTCACTCTTAAAAAAATGAATAATAAAAGTTTTAACATTCAATACCTTATTCTTTTTTCTGCTAAGCCATGTTTCATATGATGGATGAGTCTCTGTCCTCCATGAGGTAGTTTTGTTACACCAGTTTCTACTATGAAACCTGTTAAGGGAAATAATATTGATCTTTTTATAAACATTTTATGGTAGCAAAATTCTTAATTGATAAAAATTTCTTAGCACTGATGAAAATGAAAAATTAATACTTATTGTCACCCTAGTACGACTGTGTAATTACAAAAAATGGGACAAATTTAGATTAATGGGCCTTTTTTAATTTATATGTGGACTTCATGTCCTGATAATGAAGAATTATTCTCTTGTAAAGTATTTAGTACTTTTACCCAGCATCACTACCATACCCTGTCTTATTTACCCATTAAAAAAAAAAAAAAAAAAAAAAAAAGATGTTCAAGACTTTATTTAATAAGCAAATAAAAATATTTAAAAAATAACTCATCCCCCTCTCTCCCCCTTTCCCAAGATGATGTTTCTTTAAAATATATTGTTTATTTAGTATTGTAACATTATAATAGTAGATACTATTATAAATATAACATGCATAAATTAAATCTTCATCTGTGTGTTTTATCCTTAAAGAATGTGTGTTGCTGATTTGAATAACCTCTGTTACTAGATATAGTTTTTTGTCTGTTCTTGACAAAAGAGAGTGTACAAATTACAAATGAAGTTTAAAGTAAAAAGCACAAAAGTCATTTTGTAATGTTTGTAATGATGAATATGAGATACAGTCAACCAATTTACATTTTTCTTGGGAGAATGTTTTTTCTCTTTCTAATTTCTATTTCCACCTATTTATCACTTTATACTGTGATTTTAGATTAGTTATAAATAAAATCAGTTCAGATCTGGTATCACTAACAAATAATTAGACTGATGTGTAAACCAAAATAAGTGGTTTTTTCCCCCCCACTTTCTGTATCAACCTCTGCTACCAGATAAGATGTTGTAATCTATGTTAGTCTTCAAAATTAGCTATAAATCAAATTCATTTAATTAAGAAAAATGTTGATATGTTGTAAACTGTTTAGTATCATTTCAAATACATGATAAGAAGAAAATCAGTCAATTAAATTTGTGTTGCTAACAACTACAGTAAAATCTCTGAATAATGGACACCTCCGAAAGGCCAAATTCATGTACTATCTGAAGGTGTCTGCTTTTCAAAGGTAAAAATATGCAAATATTCAAGTGTTAAGGAGTTGGAGATTGAAAAATTGTCTTCTATTTGGGAGTGAAAATTACAGAGGTTTCACTATATTATTTTATGTAACCTCAATTACCTTACTTAACCTCTATTATGAAAAAATAATTAACTTATGAAAATTTTGCATATTGATTCTTATGCAAATTAATGATTGATATACTCAGTACATGATTAAATTCCTAAAAGTAATTTTTGGTATGTATAGTGATTATTCTTTTAACTTTTTGAAATTTCATGTATAAAATACACATCAAGATCAAAGAGCAGCTGCAGGAATTGTAGTGATGATAGTGATAAGAAATGGAGCAGAATTTTGAGCTATACTTTTTTTAACAAAAGAATAATCATGACAAGGTTTAGTGCAGATTAAGGAAAACTGTTAGTGATTAGAGTTTATGCTCCAACAGACGAAAACATACAAGAAACAGAACGATTTTATGAACAATTACAGGCAATGACTGACAGTTGTAATAAAAATGATTTCTTGATCTTGTGGTGAAGATTTTAATGCAAGAGTAGGGAAACAACCTACTTCAAAAATTATTGAAACTGAAAGAGGAGATACATTAAATGAAAGTGGTAAAATTTTATGGGGATTTATAACTTTTAATGATTTGAAGATTACAAACACTTTTTTTCAAAAAGAAAGACATTTATAAATTTATACATAGAATGCTAGGCTTCAGATCTCTAATTGACTACATAATTGTAAACAGAAGAACATGCACACTGGTTAAGGATGTACAGGTTCTTCAAGGAAGTGACATTGGTTCAGATCATTTACTGATTTCTGTGAAAATAGGATTATGGACAAGATAGAGAAAATCAAGCTCTGCAGCAGCTACACACAAGCATGGTTTCATGTGTAAAATACAGTTATTATCAGAGAAAATTATTGGAACATTATACAATAGACTCCCTCAAATCTGCAACCCTAAAATCCACTCATTTACTGATGTAAACAATGAAACATTCAATTCAGATAGAAGAACGAAATTTCACTTTTTTAGTTTTATATCAATTCTATACATATTTTAATGTGTAATTTTTGTTAATATTACTTAATTCAGGTTTTTTCATGAAGGAAGAATAAATTTATTTCTGATAAAATTCAAGATATTGCTAATTACGCTGGTAATCACAATCTTCTTGCCAAATATATTTACGTATTAATCAAGCTTTATTGGTTATTAAGTCTGGCTAAATCTGAAATAAAACTTTCTTATTTTATGATTTTAATGTGAATTAGTAATGTACTTGTATGAGGCAAGTTTAATTGAATAATTTAGGAAAGATAAATTTCATCTTTAATTTATGAATATTAAATCATACATCATTAACCTGACCTTTGCTTTTAATATTTTAATCATTTTAAAAATTATCTAAACTTTTATCATTTTAGTTTATTAATTATTTTAATATTTTATTATATTGTAAGCATTTATTATAGCTTCAATTGCATTATTAATTACATTCAAATTACTGTTCAAAAAATGTAAACAAAGCAATGACCAGAAATCCGCAAAGCCTCTGGTCCCAAGCTGTGTGGATTTGAGGGAGTCTACTGTATCAACAAAGACTAAGAGTACAAATAGAAAATTCCCATGTTACAGAAGATGTTAATATTGAATGGAAAATTTAACCATATGTATTCGAAAAACTGTTAGAAGCACTTGGAACCAGACAGGAAAAAAAGAAGGAAAGAGGTTACGTGTCTGGAATGAAAAAATAGCAAGTGTTATAAAAGAAAGACATTGAACTTGACCAAGTAAATCAAAGAAAATTGTGGGAAATTATGGATTACATGAGGTACCCACCTCAGCCATATCAAATGTATTAAGAGCCTGTTTAACCCTTTCCGGCACGGGCAAAATCTGTTAGTAAAATAAGAAAATATTGACTGACACCGGAATTCACAAACGATTTTTTTAGATATTTTGAATTCCTTAATTTAAGCCTTTGTTGCAAAAGCAAAATTTTACCAAAATGTTATTGGTGCTGTTTGCAAGTTTGGAATTAAAATTAGGTATCCCAGACCGGGCACAGTGTGCCAGAAAGGGTTAAAGAAACTTTGTTTTAGATCTAGGTTTTAAAGTTTCAGAAAAAATAATCATAAATCAATGTGTATGACAAGGATGTAGTTTATCATCACATCTATTTAATATATACATTGATTATGTTATAAAAATTTTGAAAAATAAAATCAAAACTGGAATAGATTTTGGAAACGTCATGTTTAACAATATATTATTTGCAAATGATCTTTGTTTATATCAAGATATTGAAGACAAATTTCAATGTGCAATTTTTATTTTAAACAAAATTGGAAAAGATTAATAATAATTTAAGGATTACAAAGAATAAGACAAGTATAATGGCATTTAAGGATAAAGATCCTATAAGATTATTTTTGAAAATAAACCAATTGAGCAGATTTCATATTTTAATTTATTTAGTATGTGATGTATCTTATGACTATGACTACGATATATGAAATAAGCTTCAGAAATTTCAATAGATCTGTGGTACTGTAAGAACTCTTCAAAACACAAGAAAAAAAAACAAGAATAATTTTTTTTAAAACAATGCCAATACCACTTTTACCATATAGAAGTGAAACCTGGATACTCACAAAAAATGATGAGACAATCCTCAGAGATAAAATTTTTGAGGAGTGTGAAATGATGTTCAGTAATGGACAAAATGAGGAATGATCACATCGGAAGAGACTTGAAGTTACCCCAATATTAAATAAAATAGAAAATTATAGAAGGAATGAAAGAAAATTGGAAAGAATGTATTCTGATCATATATCAAAAGCAACCTTGAATTATAATCCAAGGGGTAAAAGAGACCGAAGAAAGGTCATGAAAGAGATGGATTGAGGTCAGAACAGGCTTATAGCTTTAAACTGCGTTTGGGATGATGATGAGGGATAATTGAAGTTATTTGGCAGACTTGGCTATGGGTATCTATTAAACCTGGTAGTGATGAATTTTACTTGGCTGTTTGTTCTTATAAATATGATATGGGTAATTTTTTTGCCAGCTAACAGGAGTTACAAATTTTAACACTTATGGGTCATTCCTTGTCAAATCACCCAGATTTTTCCAAAAATGACACCCACCATCACCAATTTTGATAAAATTCAGTGGATTTGTAAAATTTCTAATGCTGATTCCAAAAATATCAATTATATTGAAATTGATCAAATGGTTTATGATTTATGAGCTTTTAAATAGCTCCCAAGATGGCCGATTTGCCACCATTTTGAATAGAACATGTGACAACAAAAAAGTCCATGACTTCTTTCAGATTTAAGCTAAAGCTTTCAATTTTTTTTTGATTTGTTCAGAATAAAGTAAGCTTTCATTTAAACAGATTTTTGTGAACCTCATTTTATAAAAATGCTGTCAGAAAATGACTTTTTGTCATTTTATTAAGTAAAAAAGTGCAACTTCAGTGGCTGATTTCCCCTAATTGCATAAATAGGCAACTCAAAGTGTGTTTTGATGGCTGATAAAAAAATTTTAATGGGCAGTTCACAGGTTTTTATTTAAAAAAATAAATTCAATTTTACTGACTTTCCACAATAACAGAAAATGCAAGATAATGTTGATATTTCTTTTATTACCAGAAATATCATACATATTTGCATCTAAAAGTTTGATAAGGTTTTATGTTACATAAATATATATATTTAATGCGGCTAAAAAAAGGAGAATCCCAAAGAAATTAATAGGAATGCCAATAATGGATTCTTGCAGGACATAGAAGTACTTTCCTGACAAATTGAAATTGATTGCAGAGTTTCAATAAATTATGAGTAAAAATTAAATGATAGAAAAAATTCTACAAATAGGTACATTATATAACAAATCATACTTGCATATAATACAAAATGTGATAAAATTAAAACTCTTAAATAAAAAATACAGTAAGGAAAAGTTACACTAGTCTGCATGATATTGGATGATTAAGAACCAATACAACCCCTTAATGCATTTTTTATGCAAATTACACAACTGTTCTTAGTTTTCTTCTATCACACATAGTTTGTTTGCAATCAACCAGTGTTGATTTCGAAGATTCATTGTCAAGAACAAGCATCATGTAATAGTCACAGATAATGTAAATGTATACTTGTGGATGCTTGCGAACTTATCTAATGACTTTTAGAATACAATTGACTGTATTCAGCATGAGGTATACAAATGATTTATCTGCAGTGACTTAAAATTTATATTAATATTATTGGCACAAAAAGCTGGGTACACAAAAATGCCTTGCTTTCTATGTGAACAGGACAGTCCGGCAAAGCAAAATCATTGGATTTTCTGATTCATTTTTAGATCCATTTTTGCTCACAAATGCATTCAATTGGCAGGTTCTATATGTAACGTATAATAGATTTTTAAAATGCTGTCAAAGTGGGCATTTTGAATTGAATTTTCCAAAGCGATAGTATTGGAAACAGAAAAAATGGTCATACTGAGAAAATAATTGTTGTAAATCAAGATCTAATTCATTGAACCAAAAATAAAAACGCAGGTTGCAAGGCTGCCACAGGCGACTATTTTTTCATTTTAACTGGCACCACTTTCTTAAAACTGAAATCCCTAATAGATGCTTTGATATCATTTGCAAGAAAAATATACTTCAAACTTAGAAAAATACTGGTGTGCAAAGAATATAAAAATTGTTGCATGTAGCAGCCCTGAGGCCGCTTATAAAACTCTTCAAAAAGTCACATCAACAAGTATAATGTTTTACTTTTAAAAAAGTGTCAGAAAATTTTGAGTTGTTGAGAGTACAAAAATATTTTTTGTATACACTGCTTTAACATTCTGATAAAACCAGTTCTTAGAGAAAAATTTTGAAAACAGCCAGATAAAATTGTTAAGCTAGGTTTATATCTAAATTTGATTTATTTTTTGTTAATGAAACAAGTACATTAGACTCCCTCAAATCTGAAACCCTAAAACCCACAACTCTCAAAAATCCACACATAAATTATGGATGTAAATAAAAAATTCAGTTCAGATATAGGGACAAAATTTGACTTTTAAATTTCATATCAATTCTATTTTATTTTAATTTGTAATTTTTGTTAATAGTACTGAATTCATGTTTTATTTATTTATTTATTTATTTATTTTACATGAAGGAAGAATAAATTTATTCTGAAAAAAAAAATCGAGATTTTTCTGATATCATTGGTAATCACAATCTTCTTATCAAATATTTTTATGTATTAATCAAGCTTTTTTGGTTATTAAATCTAAATCTGGCTAAACCTGAAATGAAACTTCCTTATTTTATTATTTTGTTGTGAATTAGTAATGTATCTTTATGATGCAAAGATACATTGATGATGCTACATTGAATAATTCAGGAAAAATATATTTCATGTTTATAATGAATATTTAATAATATTATTGATTATTAACTTGACCTTTGCTTTTAATATTTTAATCACCTTGATAATTATCTAAATTTTTACTATTTTATTACTTATTTTAATATTTTATTATATTGTAAAGCATTCATTTTAGTTTTGACTGCATTATTAGTTGCATTCAAATTCCTGTATAAAAAATGTAAACAAAATAATGACCAGAAATCGACAAAATTCTAAAATCCGCATAACTTCTGGTTCCGAGCTGTGCGGATTTGAGGGAGTCTACTGTATTTAACTTTAAAATTTACATCTGCCTGTTGGCAGGGGGTTTTTTAAATATTAATTATCTTTACTTTAAATTATTATTGATGTAGATATATTTTTAATAGCATGTTTATTTTGTATGTGATATGCTATGTTGTATTTTAAAGTACCATAATTTTTATTTAAGAGTTGCAATTTTATCACATTTTGTATTATATACAAGTATGATTTTGTTATATAATGTACCTATTTGTAGAATTTTTTCTATCATTTAATTTTTACTTATAATTTATTGAAACTCTGCAATCGATTTCAGTTTGTCAGGAAAGTACTCTTGCAAGAATCCATTATTGGCATTCCTATTAATTCCCTTGGGATTCCCCCTTTTTTTAGAAACATTAAATACATATATTTTTCTAATATTAAACCTTATCAAACTTTTAGATGTAAATATGTATGATATTTCTGGTAATAAAAGAAACATCAACATTATCTTGTGTTTTCTGTTATTGTGGAAAGTCAGCAAAATTGAATTTATTTTTTAAATAAAAGCCTGTGAACCGCCCATTAAAATTTTTTTATCAGTCAATAAAACACACTTTGAGTTGCCTACTTATGCAATTAGGTGAAAATTGAAGGGGGTTCATTGGGGGAAATCAGCCATTGAAGTTGCACCTTTTTTTACTTAAAAAAATGACAAAAAGTCATTTTCTGACAACATTTTTTATAGAATGAGGTTCACAAAAATTTATTTAAATGAAAGTTTACTTTATTCTGAACAAAACAAAAAAATTTTGAAAGCTCTAGCTTAAATCTGAAAGAAGTTATGGACTTTTTTGTTGTCACATGTGCTATTCAAAATGGCGGCAAATCGGCCATCTTGGTAGCTACTTAAAAGCTCATAACTAACAAACTGTTTGATCAATTTCAATATAATTGATATTTTTGGAATCAGCATTTTAAACTCTACAAATTCACTGAATTTTATAAAAATTGGTGATGGTGGGTGCCATGGTCTGGATGATCTGACATGGAATGACCCTTATATTAACTTTAAACCAGTTTGCTAGCTTAAAAAAATCTAACATTAACCTCTGCTTTGAATTATTTGCTTTACTTTAAACTTTATATGGCTCCAAAATACCATTATTGTAGTCAAAATCTAAAGAAAACGAATCACTTCACTAAAAGTGAAAATTTGCATTTAAAATTACCAAAATGCATTACTAATTGTAAAAATAACAAATTTAGTTTGTACAGCTAAGCCATATTTGTAATAGAAGTTGTGATATAGACTGTTGATTATCAAGCTTAACAGATTTTTTCTTGTTAAAATTACTACATATTTTTTAGTTATCTTGGTTTTACTCCTGGTGGCAATATGATCTTTAGTTCATTGATTATGACATGCAAGTAATCATTTTGGTGCCAGTTTACTAAATGAGAGAAATATGTTTTTATACATAAAATTCAATTAATTTTATTCAGAAAACTTATTTGCTTGCCTGAATGAAATAACTTTGACACTTGTTGTGTCACTTCCACTTACTCTTTACCTCATCTGTGTCAGAACAAACTTATGTTCAAAATAAAAATTGAGTCTTTGTGAGATAGAATTTTCAGTGCACTTTATTACAACAAAGCACTTAAAAGAAACAATGCTGAAATTTACATTACATCACAAATACCTACCATCTACCACTGGTAAAACATCTATTCTGTCTCCTATATCCACAACTACTGCTGTGCTGACTTCATGAGCATATAGAGTAAGAAGAGCTTGATTTGTCAAGCTTACAGCTTTCACCTTTAAGTCTTCTAACAGTAACTTCATCAGTGCAGTTTGTGCATTTATGCTCAAATTTCTAGGCAGGCATAACTGGATCTGGAAATAATATAGCCAGTTTTATTATTTTGCAATTATTTTGATATTTCTAATCTCATCTAATTTATGTAACTAAATCCAGAATGTGTATATTTAACCCTTTGAACATCTGGGTATTTTTTCTCTATTTTCTTAAGAATGTTAGTTAATATCAGAATATATAAATATTATATTATAATCATTGATTTTTGCTACATTAACTTTCATATCCCTTCATTTAATTTCGAAAATTTTATGAAAAAATGTTTTTGTCTACAACCATTTTAATATTCTTTTACAACTTTTCTGCTTATGTTATAAATGAAATTTAGAAATTGTGAATGTGTCTGGCAGTCAAAAATTAATTCTTAAAAGTGTAAGAAACCAAATTTCAGATAGTTATCCTTCGCAGCTGAATAAATCTTTCTTCAAAGAGTTTCAAAGTACTCTTTATTACTTTAGAAATAAAAAACAGTTTCACATGAAAAAAAAAAAACTTTTAAGTACACATTGTGATAATTCTGAGCTTAAAAGGACCATTGTTCTCAAAACATTAAGTTTTTGCTGTAGTTTTCAGCTATGAATAGGAAAAAATCGATAAATTCAATAAAAAAAAGTTTTTTTTTTTCTCTCTTATTGTAGGCTAAAACATCCTCAATCTCACACACAAAAAAATATTAAACAATTATTGCTAGAAAGGCTTTTTATATGGAAATGATTGATCTAATTCAGTACTTCGCATAAACATTATTGTTATGCGATCTTCTTTAGAATTTGAAGGTTTCTCAAAATCCTGCTAACATGTATACAAGTGCTCTATCCTACATAAAATGCAAACTTTTGTACAAAATATAAATATAATAATAATATGTGTTTCTAGTATGTATAATCACAATAATATGACATGATAATAAAAACATAACTAAAAATAATTCTGCATGAATTATTACATTATGGATTTTTTTGATCAGTCCTAATAGTAAGAATGATATTATAATGAACAATCATTATATTTAGTGCTTAGTGTACTTATAAGTATTACAGATTTTTTTTGTCAAGGGTTGTAAATCAAAATTTAGAGAAAAACTAATTTTGTAGTATCACCCCCTTCTTGGAAACTCTAGATCTGTCCTTGGTAAATATATATTTATGAACTATGCAGTGTGAACAAAAACATTGGTTGTTTAGTGCTAACTTGAACAATAAGTTATGTATTTCATGACTTTTGTTTTATGTAACACTTTGTAAAATCTCTAGTATAATATGCACATACATTTTAGAATAAATTGTTTTTGGAGCATTGCTTTAATAGTAATACATTATTAATTAATAAGTAGACACATATGTCTTTGTTTAAAATTAAATTTCACATGATCAATCTTCCTCCCCCCCCTTCAGAGCCAGTGCTCAGAATTTTTTCAGAAGTTAGAAACATATAGTACAAAATCAACAATTCTAAGCATCCATACTTCTGATTAAAGTTAAAAAATTAATAGGCATAGACAAAGTTACTTACTGTGTACTCAGTTGGATCAACTTTCAGGTCACAAAAAATCTTCTTGAAAAGGCCTTCTAATAAATCAATGTCTATAGTATGCTAAAAAAATAATTATATACTTATAAAACTTATTTTGGAATATATTCTTAAAGATTTACAAAATTTAATGTTGTTATCATACCTTTGTTATTTTTATTGTTGGCCGCACTGGGAATGATAGGTTAGAATGTTGTCTCACTTCAGAATGAAGTGCCTCCATTCCATAAACATTTGTGCCTCTAGCAAATAAAGTTTGTTTATTCTTTAATATCCAAAAAATAATTAAAATAATCATAAAATATGTATAGTAGTCTGAATATATGTTCTAAAAATATGTAACCTTAAAATTAGAAAGATGACTTTATATAAATATGTGGCTATTTCAATGAAAACTTGTGTCTGTCACACAGCTGAAAATCACTATGCTTGTTGACCACCATTATTTTTGAAAAATTTGCTTTGCCTTATTCAATTGATGAGATATCTCTGATAAAATAAGTCACATTTTTCCATTCTAATATACTGGTAGCCAAAAATCATAGTATGTGACGGACATGACCAGTTTGCATGGAAATAGCCATATGTGTGATATGCATGTGTGTAGTTATGTTTGTAATGTCTCTGAATAATCGAAAATAATACTCATATTCTCCTAATTTCTATTTTTTATTTATTTTATTTTATTTATTTATTATTATTTTTTTGGTTAATTGAAAAAGAATCTGCCAAATAAAATACTATTTCCATTTTGTAACACAAATATTTTTTTATGTATATACATTCCTTTTTTAATTTTTCAAGTGGTCAGTGTGTAGTCACATTTTCTTCCTCCCTCCATCTGTATCTCTTAATTTCTCTTGAATTTTTTTCTCAAAAATATTATTCACCAAAACTAACTCAATGTCTCTTTATCATATAGACACCAAATTAATCTTTACTGATTAATTGTTTGTAAGCTATGCACATTATAAATGTTGGTAACATTTTTTAAAGCTGTAGCGATAATGTTGAAGTGGATTAAATTCTTAAGCATGTGCCCACTAAATAGTTTCCAAAGAATAAATGTAAATTGGGTTACTGGAACAGTGGCAGCCATTATTAAGTTTCTTTTAACAGGAAGTGAAAAAAAATCAGGTTTCTACTCAAGGAAGCTCTAAAAATCAGTCTGCAATTCTAGATTGTGCTACTTAAATTAGTCAGAAAGGAAAAACTAATATTGTAGCATAATTCAAAAGAAAATAAAACTGAACAGTGAAAAATTGTATCAATAAAAAATATATTTGCAAATTGTATAACTGAGCAAAAAGTTGGCAAAGACAAAGAAAGCATAAGATCAAAAAATATTTATTATCGTCAGAAATGAATAAAACTAATCCCAGCTTTCTAGCTTGTATTATTCTTGAATTTGAAGAAAAACACTTTACAATATTTTTCTTCTCATATTCATAAATAAACAGATCTCCCATTAGATATGTAAAACATAAGAATGAAAGGACCTGTTTTGAAAAATGCAGACTTGTTGAAAATATATTTTACTAAGAAAGAAAATAAGAAAAATTATTGTGATCTCCTGGTTTGTAATGCAACATATGAAATAATAAAAGAAACAAGAAGAGCAGAATTTTTTTGTAAAGATGCACAAAAAAATTTATTGAAGCATATTCATTTATATGTTAGGAAAATATTTCCAATAAACAATGATAATCTTTCAAATGCAGGTATTATTTGATGAGAAAAAAATCACAATTTCTTTTTTTGAATATAGGATGCTTTATAAATTATTTTCAATTCTTTTAAAATTACATGAAGTTGAAGATAAAAAATAATACATTAGACAGATTGCAAGAAGAATTTAACAAGTCTTAGGCAGAAAAACTTGGATATTTTAAAAATAGATACTTGATTTGCAAATTAATGCACTAAGCAACATGAAAGACTTTTGGAGGGGGGGGGGGATAAAATTTAAATGCATTACAAATTATTTAAAAACTGTAATTGTTATACCACACAATAATGCAGAATGTGAGAGATTGTTTTCCCAGCTTTAAAAAATCATTCATTGTTATCAATTTCTGGACTAGAGAATTCTCTTAAACTGATTTCAAAATTTGATTTCACAGTTAAAAAATACATGATTTACTAATACCCTGCATTTTTCAAAAACAAGTTCTATATTTTTTTCAAGGTCTCAGGTCACATATTTGGAAATATTGTGCTATGAGTTTAGCACTACATTACTACAATTTGATATTAATCGCTATGGAGTTAAGAGGCACAAACTTTAAAAAATATGAAATAATTACTTACGTAGTTTTATTTGTGGCACATATGGTTGGGAAGAAGAGACTAGGTAATGTAGCTGAAAAAAAAAAAAAAATTAAACCACATCACTACTGGCCCTTTATTTACAGTGATTTAATGCAGATGTTTTGTGATATTAAAAACTGGAAAGAAAAGAAGAACTTACTCAATTTCATATTTATCAATTTAAAATCATGTTTTAGCCTTAGAAATGTGCAAGTGTGATATTTATTTGGTTTAAAAAATGAGACTGATATTTTTTGTCGTTAAAATAAAGAAAAGATGTGAAAAAACTAAATGCAAATGTTAGATGATAATACTATGTGCACACTTTTCTTTTATATAAAGGTTTCTTCAGGTTGATTAAATTCAAATGATACATAGTTTCAGAATTATTTTAGTCAAATGCATTCAGATTTGAAAGTTTCTGATAACTGCATTATGCTGTTTGATAATTTAGAACTGTTTTTGTAAATAAAAAGTAGCATAAAAATTAGAGCATAAAAAAATTCAGACAAAATTTTTTAAAGAGGATTTTACAAACTATTATTCATAACTTACGTTGGTCCATAAGTATACCAGCTCTAGTGGAACAACTTCCTAGATCTATTATGACAACATTCTGAAATAAAACAATAAAAACACAGAATAAGAAATTTGTATGATTATTAAAAAATAATATATTTGTTTTATCCTTTGATGAAGAGGATTTCAAATTGCATTCCGTTACCAGGTTTTACTTAGTTTAAGTTAAAGAGCTTAAATATTTAAACCGTAAACTTTTGTTCCTATTGAAAGTCAAATTATGTATGATAAAGAGAAATTGTGTGTACATAATTTAACAAGAATGAGATCTCATTTTAAATATTGTAGAAAATGTTGATCAAATTTTTATACCTTACCAAATCAATTCAAAATGGGCCTTCAAATGTAAATTATATAATCTTACATTAGTGTTAATTTCTGTCATAAAATATATTTACCTAGTTTTTGGCTCTTGCTATAAAATAAAATGTGTTAAGTTCATATTCAACGATGTTGTTAAATGTTTGTCACAGTAAGGGAATCATTAATGTTTCAACACCAGGTACTAAACTAAAGCTAAATATACACTAGTGCATTGTTACTTTTACTGCCCGAGAAGGACTGCTCAGACTAGGAAATCAACTCTGTAGAGCATATAAAATACATTGTTACTGTCAGCTATGACTACTTATTCATTGATGATCAGTGGATTAAAAATAAAAAATTTCACACCAGATGTGAAATATAATTGCTGCAGTATTCTGCTCATCATTTATGCTAATGAAACAAACATTTGAAAACACAGATGATAATGTACTTATTTTTCAAGACTTTGTTTGTTTGTTTGGAGGGGGGGATTTTTGAGACTTATAGCGGCTGAGCTGTTGTCTCGAATGATCCAAAGTCAGAAGACACATCAACAAACAAGATCGAGAGAGAGATTAGAAACGATCAATACTATGTAGAAATTTAAGAGTTGATATCCGAAAAGATTCAGAATTGCAAAATTCCTTGGAGAACTCAATGAAAGAGCGAAAACAAGCTGTGCTCAGCGTGGAAGGATCCCAACACAGATTACGATGCAATTGATATTTTCGACAGGAAAAAAGAATATGCTCTAGGGAGTCAGAAACATGGCACCTGCTACATCTGTCTTCATTCGTCAGACCGAAACGAGAAAGAATGGCAGGGGTGATCAACAT
The DNA here is from genome assembly GCA_964019185.1 of Maratus speculifer. Lineage (NCBI taxonomy): Eukaryota > Metazoa > Arthropoda > Arachnida > Araneae > Salticidae > Maratus > Maratus speculifer. The sequence continues at coordinate 341,625,662 of OZ025293.1, forward strand.
CTTGGTTAAAAGACGCGAAATGATGACATCATCTCTACGATTCGACGCCCAAGTGTACGTCTGCTTGACCAGAGGGATATTGCCATGAGAACTAATATATTTGCTCGATCTGTACTGTTGGTTGAGAGTATTATAGATTTCATTCTTTCTATACTGGATGAGGTCCTCTGGAGAAATCCAATTCAGCAAAACGTCAGTGTCACTTACGCCTTTAGCGAGACTATCTGCTTTTTCGTTGAGGTGAATTCCACGATGACCTGGTACCCAGCAAACCCAGAAACTCGGAGAGTGCGAAGCAATCCTTTGAATCTTGTTAGACAGCCACAAAATGACTCTAGGAGACTTGAGAGAGACAGATTGAAGGGCGGTGAGTACCGAAAGGCTGTCAGTAAGTAGAAGAATGGGGCGCCCCAAGGAGACCAGTTCGTCGAAAGCCGTACCCATGGCCAAAGCCTCAGCAGTAAAGATGGAGTTAATATTGGGAATTCTGTAGTAGAACTGAGAGGTATCCGAGCACCCAGCGATGGAAGTAATATCTGAGACTTTGGACGCATCGGTGGCAATGACCTGCCAGCTGCTGGAGAAATTTTGCATGAAGTCCTGAAATAGCGGGACGATGACGCTGCCATCAAGTTCCTTATTCTGGAAAGGGAGGTCTACTAAGTGGAGTTGCACAACTTCCTGCCTGCTCGGGAGAGGCATCTGGAAGGGAATCAAATGTTCAAGGCGACCGTCAATCTCTTCTAATATGGAAGCAATGCCGGGGATGCTTTCCACCAAGCAAAACATGTTGCCCTCTTGAAAATCCCAGAAGGGAGACTTGCTGCCTAAAGAGCAATGCTTAATCCAGAAGCCAAACGCCAACGAGTTGATTCTATCAGCCAGCAGGGGGGAGCCAGCGTGCTGTCGAAGAATAATATTTGGTACCCATTTCGGGAGGCCGAGAGCCGTCCTGAGGGCAGTAGTCTGCAACACTTCAAGCTTCTTTAAAATGGATTCACAAGCCGATAACAGAGTGGCCGCGCCATATTCTATAATACTCCGGATGGAGGAGTTGGCCAGCGTGAGAAGATGATAGGATCGGGCTCCATAACGAGTATTGCAGAGGGCCTTGAGGATATTGATTCGGTTAAAAACTTTCTTCCGGATGTATTCTGAGTGTTTGCGAAAACCCCCGCGCCTTGTAATATAAAAACCTAGAAACTTTAATTCGTCGCACCACTCAATCAGACCTCCATTGATGCTAAAATCGAAGTCACAGTCTCCACGTCTTCTAGAGAGGTTGATGGCGTGACATTTATCTGGGCGTATGGACATCTTCCAATATCGGCACCATTGAGCTATTAAACGAAGGGCTTCTTGGAGTTTAGTTTGGCATAAGAGTAATGAGGTGTCAGCACAATAAATGAAGATGTCATCAGCGTACAGCAAGTACTTGACTCCAAGACCATCCAAAACTTCAAAGAAGTCGTGCATGAAGATGGAGAACAAGATAGGACTTAGAACCGCCCCCTGGGGCACCCCTCTTCCAAGGTTGCGATTTGAAGAAAAAATTCCTCTCCAAAACACCTTGATGCTTCTATTCTGCAGGAAACGGTGAAGCCAGCGAAGGATCAACCCTGTAATGCCAATTTGTGCGCACTTCAAGATGAGGCCGTCCACATAAACAGAGTCGTATGCAGCCTGCACGTCTAAAGATATCCCCAAAATGAATTTCTTATCCTTCTTTGCACGAACGGTGTCAAGATGTAGCATCTGCAGAGCGGTCTGGCTATCCCGGAATGGCTGGAAGCCAAGGTGCCTATGATGGAGGATGTTATTTTGGAGTAAGTAGTTACTAATGCGATTTGCAATCATGCGTTCACAAATCTTGCACATCACGGAGGTCAGAGCAATCGGGCGATATGAGGCAACATCTTTTTTAGATTTCCCAGGCTTCAAAATAGGGATGATGACAGCAGATGTCCAATTTAGAGGAATTTCACCGGAGCGCCAGATTTCATTATAAATTTGAAGTAGGTGCATCATAGACTGCTCATTCAAACCCTTAAAGAAGGCAGCACTAATCTTATCTTCACCAGGGGATGAGGATTTGGTGCGGCGGATAGCTTCCTTTAATTCGATGATCTCGAAGGGACGATTTAATTGGGTACATTCTTCTCCACCGTAATCCAACGGAATTGGCTCATGAACTACGTCTTCGCTATAGTGGTCAGCCAAGATTTCAGCCTGAGAAACAGCATCGGAGATCAGAGTCCCATCCTGGGTGAGGCAAAAATGGGCATCAGGGGGAGAACAAGAGCGATTTTTTATCTTCTTAAAAACTTTGTATAAGATGCGAGGGTCATGTGCGTTCTTGCAGGCCGAATCCCAAAAATGAAGCTTGGCATCCTTGATGACTTGCCGGAGTTTCGCAGCCACCTTCTTATACCTCATCCAGTAGTCCATGGACACGAGTTGACGAGCTTTCCGCAGCAAAAAATTCTTTTGTTTGTAAAGGTTGTTGCACCTGGCTGACCACCAGGCAGGAGTACCTTTAGGATGCGGAGTATTAGATATCTTATGATTTCGCATGAGGTTCTGTACTAAATTAATGAAGGAAGTGTAGTCAGCACTTGGCTGGGAGGCGAGAATGGTATTAGCTTCTTGACAGATTCGATGCCATCTAAAACGAGAAAACTGAGGATTAACAGGAGGCGAAAGAGTAACAGTGATGGAGACGGGAAGATGATCACTGTCGAACGGATCATCTACAACATGGATAGAAGAGCAGGCTAAAAGGTCAGCAGAGCATAACGACAAGTCCAGGAGGGAACAAACTCCCCCGGGAGAAATATGGGTTGGCGACGTAGTATTTAGAAGGCAGAAAGAACTATCTGCCAGCCAATTGACAAAATCTTCACTGCCACTAGAGCGATAAGGAGCACCCCAAAGAGGGTGGTGCAAGTTAAAGTCCCCCAAGATGAAGGAGGGACCCGTAACAGCTTGACACACCTTGACCAAATCATTAGTTACCCTGCCAGAGTTAGAGTAAATGTTAATAAGGTTAATGGATGAGCTGCCTTGAAGAATACAAACACCCATGATTTCATTAGTGAAATTGAGAGAAGTGAAGTCGAGAAGGAAAGAGGACAATGTTGAATTAACAGCAATAATTAAGCCACCACCTCGGCGGTCAGTTCTGTCAAAACGGTAAACTATTTTACCAGGGATGTTAAAAGTCTTGTCAGAAGTAAGGTAAGTCTCTTGGAGGACCAACACGTCAGCGGTGGTGAAAGGGGAACAATTTAGCCAGGCTGTTTTATTACTGACAGACCTGCAATTCCAATGGAGCAAATTTAGACCCATGGGGAAAAAACACAAAAAAAAGATAAACACAGCTAAAAATATACTGTGAAAATAAGCCCAACCCAGGTGAAATACAGTTCGTATCCACCAATAAAAAGAATAAAAACCTTGTAAAAACAGGAAAGTTTCATCATCTTGAACTTCCACCCTGATTCGGGCGTTTCCGTCTTTCGGGCGAGCTGTCGCTTAACTTGGCTAAGACATTCATGATCATGGTGGATAAGGTGGTAATAGCCTCGATGATTTTTTCTGTTTGCTGATTGGACTGATTTAGTATGATTTTAAGCATGGCGTTAGTTCTATTTTCAAATATTTTTTGAATTTGATCTAAGTCTGTATTTTGTGAGCTTGCTGCTCTGGCATACGAAGTTGGTTCAGTTTTTTGCTTAAATTGACGTCTCGCGTCAATGAATGAAAGGAAATTTCTACATTTAAACTTAAGCAGTTCAACCTCCTTGAGGCGATGGGAGCACTGACGATAGTCCGCGCGATGTTCTTGGCCGCAATTGCAGCATTTCATGGGCTCTTGACATTGCCCCGTATGCTGAAAACCACATGTTACACATAGTTGATCGGTAGGACATTTCGTAGTAGCGTGGTTAAACTTAAAGCACTTTGTGCATTGTCTTGGCCGGTCAACAAATTGATTTATTTTTCTTATATTCATCCACATTTTAATTTCAGGGGGGAGAGTGGTTCCCAAAATCGTAACAAGTACGGGAGAGACTAAGTTTTTGCTATCTTTGCGAATGAATCTTCGTAGTTCAAAAACATGAACGTTATTTGAGTCCATTATTTCTTGTCCAATCTCTGAAAGAGGAATGTCAACGGGGACATTGAATAGTAAGAAACGATTGGTTATATTTTCAAAAATAATTCTGGAGGAAACGTCAGCTCCCAAAAAAGATGACACCTGACAGATATCGATAGCACAAGACACATCTTTAGTGCTGAAAATAATACTGCCAGTCCGGGTGTATCGAACGTTATCGATATTCTTGAAGTGTTCAATTTTGGACCTGATTTCGGTTTGAACAGCGCGGGGATCGCGCTTAGGAACAGCATTAGTCGAATTACTAGATAAGAAAATATTAAAATTGATTCCGCCATTTTTTGCTGCCATTTGCAGCAGAAAATCATTCGGTGCTAATAACCGAGCCACATTTTGATTATTTTTATCAAATTCCAGAATGCTATCTTGGGAGTCTAGCATTTCAACATTTACGGGCGTTGCATCAGCAATATTATCTTGAACAACCTTTAATATAGTATGCGACATGATAGAAAGCAGGCTGACAACTCAGCTTTAGGTATCCAATGTCAAAGTCAAAATATAAACAAAACACGAACAAGTCGAAAATTTACTACAAAGAAAAGAAAAAATCGCTTACCTCAATGCGAAAAGACAAAACGAATTAAGAAAATAGAAAACAAACCACCAGAAACCCTTAAAAACCAACACTCTAGCCACTGACTCAAAAAAAACCCGCCCCTCACACGTCCTTTCAAGACTTTCTCTGAATTTTAAGTACATTGTATGTTTTTATGTTTTGTATGACTTTGAAAATAAATGGAGGAATAGAAATTATTTTATTCAATTGATGCATTTTTATCCTTATATGCAAATTTAACATCCAATTAATAAATTTTTTAAAAATATTTAAGTATTTGTTTTGATTGTTTGGTGAATTTCATTAGCAGTTTGAATTTCTTGCAATCTGCTTTGAATTTGTAGAATGTATTTACATATTTTTACATCTAGAATACTTTACTAGTTATAAGTTATATTTTTTACTATTAAACTATTTTTAAATTATTAATTGCTGAAACGTCAGTGAAGATTTACTGTGGAGACATGAAAAGTTTTGGTTTCTGTCTGTCTGTCCCATGATAACTGCTGCAAAAAGCATCCAATTTGCTTGAAATTAATTAAATATGTTCATGAGGTACCTAGAATCAGCCCTTTTGTTAGTTTTTGGTTATATTTGGCTCATTTGTTCAGAAAGTATGAAACAATTTTATTTTGCATTTTAATGCTTTTCTGTGCGAATTCCAACAATTTTAAAATTTTCATTTCTCAAAAAAAAATAGTTTATTTGATTAATGGATTTACATGGTAAATTACAGAATGCAGAAATTTTCCATTAATGGTTTAAATTACTCCTATTATTCTGAAATTTTGTCGGTACTTTTGTAAGATTTTTTAAATTAGGTGTATATGTTTTGATGCATTTTTGTACATGTGTTCCAATATTATAAAACATTTTGTTTCATTAATCTACTCATTTGAAATGTGCACATTTCATTTTTTCCCTATACTTTTCTCAGTTGCCTAACAAGGTTTTTGATTTTAATAATATTATTTTAAATGTGAATATGTGTGGGTATAATGTTTCAGTGAAGTGAATGTCAAAGCAGGTGAATTAATACATTTATATCTTTGCATATAGATGGATTTTAATCCAGAAATGAAAATAGGCAATATTTTATTTAGTTAGTTCAAATATTTTGCTTACAAATTCAAAAATTCTTTACTGTCACAGAAAACAAAGACGTTAAAATAAATTTGTCTTGCGTAAAATTAACGATTTATCATCTGCATACTGTTACATAAAGATTTTGTTTTTTATTTAATATTTATTAATTTTTTAAAACTTTTGAAAAGCAAATAGATAGCAAATATCACTAATATTGCAAAGTTATCAATGTCAAAAATAATGTCATGTTTAGCAGAAAATTAATATTTTCATTCCTAAAAACTAAAAAACTAATTAGACTGCCTGAATTAAAATTAATTAAAATATTATTACTGAAACTTTACAAAGTATTTTTTTATTCTTATAAATATTTAAGTAGTTTGAAAATTATAAAAAATTAATTGTTAGAAGTTGAATGCTAAGCAAAGTTTGTTAAAAAAAAAATGATGACTTGCAAAGCCAACATTGAGGCTCCTGATCTGCAGATTTACTAGTGTCATTCTTGTTAATGATGCAAAATTCTTTCTGTCTCCTTCTCCCCCCCCCCCCCTTCCTGCTCTCTTTCTTCATCACAAATGCTTCAGGTACTTTTATGTGAGCTGACAATCACACCTGTTGCATTTTAAGTAAGAAAGTAAGCTGAATGTGTTTTTATAACAGTGAGCCATTTAAAAAATAAAAATACAAAATGTCACTATTCCAATTTTTAGCATTTCCTGGTTCTAAAAATGTGTTTTTTCCATTATTAATATCTGAAAATTTATAAAATTAGAAGCATTGTAATTCAATATTTTTTGTGATTGAGAAATTCAACTTTTACTGTTTTACTTGTTAGAATATGGAGAAAAGTTTTCTAAATGTAACATAAAAGACCTAGGTACAGAATAAAAACAAAATTTAATAATTAAATAATATTAAACTATTTAAATTTAAATGGATTTTCATAAGATAGACATTTGAAAAAATTTTAAAACTGGAATTAGGTCTCTAAAACTAATGGTTAAGGAATTAACCATTGGTAATGATTAGAAAGGATATCCCATAAAACCCTGTATTTATGATTTAAAAAAAATTTACATAAAATTTCTCTATGTTCCCTTTTATACAGTATATTTATTACTGTTCATAAATTCAAACTAAGCTAAACTAAAATTGAGACATAATTTACCCAATATTGTTGCTAAAGAGTGGGGAAAATAAACTTACTTGATGGCACTTTAAAGGGTAATGAACTAGTTGTAAGCAGTCTGTCTGCCAGTGCTTTAAAATATTTACTTCTATTCTTGTCTTGAGATGCATCAAATCCTCAGTATCACATTGTATGTGCAGAAATTTTCCCATCTGAATAAAAGCAAGAATGAACAATCATGCATCAAAAATATGAAACGCTTGAATATTGTTAAGAAATTTCATATTTTCATACAATGAAATAAGCTGTCTAAATAATTTTAAAATCATATAATGTCATAAAAATCCATTTTCAGCAATTGCTGTCCATAGTTGGTGATGTGTGCAAATTCTTTTGTGCAGGCATGCATATAGAATTTATGTACATACCGCATAATTCATGAAAAGTGAGTTAGTTTAAAAATGCACACCACAGCTGTAAACACACTTCCAGCATTTATTGCTCATAGTAGTAACTGAATTCTTTTGTGCATCCCTGTGAATAAGCTATAAATGATACTTCTGCTATGCTCTGTAGAAATAATTTTGTAATCCACCTCAATGACTTATATTAATTTCATTATATTTGATAGAATTGAACATCATTAACCCTTTGAGCTCTGATGGTAGAATTTTCTACCACATAAATTTAATTCCGAATTGTTACAATAACACCAAAAAATTTGACCAAATTTATTTGAAAAAGGTTTAATGCATTTTTTCGTGTATATGGTTAATTGGTTTTTTTCTTTGCGAAATACTGGTGCCAATGTGACATTTGGAATTTTGAAGAAATTTACCCACCAGAGCTCAAAGGGTTAAAAAACTCTGCAAGCAATTTTCTCCATAGATCATACTGTAAGGAATTTTTTATTTGTTCCTGTAAATAAACTATGAATGCTGCTTACTCTATACTCGATGCATATCAATTTCATTATGTTTGATGTATCATAACATCATTAAAATGCACCGCAAACGATTTCTCTCATCGGCATAATGTAATATAATTATTTTCTGTGTGCTTATAAATGAGGTATAAATATTACATATACTTAATTTTTGATACTGAACATGCCATACTAATAGTAAATTTAAATATCAATATAATATCAATTTCATGCTAATCTAAATATACTTACATTACAAGAGTTTGATCATGGACATGCAGATGACATATAAACCGAAATTATAAACAGTTTACAATTTTGTTAGATTTTTTTTTAAATCACAATCATTTTCATTGATTGGTTAAATTAAGGAACAAAGAAAAAGGTATTTATAATTTTAACTGTTCTATTTTTTTAAGTAATATTTTCAATAATCTACTACTTATTTCATCTAAAATTTCTTATAAATTAAAAAGTTATGTTTACATCTTTAGCCATTTGAAATCTATATTGAAAATTTTAATTTTTAAAGAAATTCGATATTATTGAATTTTTCTAAAATATCATTTTAATTGATAGTTATTTATTTTATTTTTCTGCCTTTAACCCGTTCAAGTCTATAATTTTTAAACCTTTCATTAATGATTCCCTTACATAAATTTTATTCAATTGGTATTGCTTTTTTTTAATGCTTTACTTATCAAATACCAAAAAAGACTTATTTCAAAGTACAAATATTGACTTTGTTTGTTAATGCTGATAAAAACGATGCATGCACTTTCTAACAGTACATGTACATCAGTGTGCATCAGTAGATCTGAAGGAGTTAAACTTATTGTATGACGTGACAAGATTACTACTTTGCAATAAGTTTTCAGTATTTTAGTCATGAGATAACTAAATTTTCTACTTGCTTGCCATTAATTTGCAGTAAATTTGATACACTAAGACTTAACTTGCACAGTAAGTAACTTAAGTGTGGTGGCTTTGATGATTCCATTACCTCATTGCAGTCTTGTTATAAACTTTCAGTCTTACCATGCTGAACTTGCTGCAAGTTTGCAAAACCAGACTACTGCAAATTTTCTACAAACTAAAATTGCTATGTGGGAATTAATAAAATTATTTAGAACTTTTTTTTTTTTTTGCATTCATTGCAGTTAATCTTGAAACTATTGATCCTAAGGAGTTGTAAGTTTTCAACAAATGATTACAGCATCATGATGAGACGATATGTGATTTTGTGATATGTGATTTTGTGTGGATCAAAATTAAAATGTTTGTGATATTTTTCATATTTCAAGTGAAGAAAAAGGGGTTCTTATCTGTATCATAAAGAAAGAATAATCTATAATTATATTATTTATGTACATTTTATTTTTCATTCAGTATATTATATATTTTATATCTGCTCATTCATATTCAAGTATGTATTTATTTTCATCTAAAACATAGTCTTGCCCTGCTCAAAAATTTTGCGAAAACCCCACAACTCGAGTTCCAGAAATCTTAATCTGATCCACAAAACACACTCTAGAATGAACTGTAGCTACAGAAAAAAATTAAATCTCCCTTGATCCGAAAGAAGAAATTTATTAACAACCTGACCTGCTGCAGGACTTTATTCAATGATCATAAAGTGTCCACTATTCAAAAGTTTCACAATATCTGAATATTAAAGAATATAGACATGTTTTTTTTTTCTATATACTAAAAGAAAAAAATGGTATTCAACATATAATTGTAGATTACTTTTTGTAATTGCATTAAAACATTTAATTTCCTTTCATGTTGGGGTTGGAGATTCAGATACTCTGGGTTTAAGTTGGGTTGCAGGTTGACAAAAAGTATTTGCTCACGTTGTGGGTCAATGACTATTTTATTTTATTTTTTATTTATTTATTTATTTATTTTATTTTATTTTATTTTATTTTTTTTTTTTTTGTTAAATTTTGGCCAGGTTGCTGATTGACATCAAATGGAATTTGGGGTGGACCCACACAGGACTCTAAATGTATAATAATAAACTCAACTAAACTTGTTTCTGCAATTTTATATTAATTTTAAATATATACTTACTTTATTATCCATTTCTAAAATAGTCTTTGTCACCATGGAAACTTCTCCATACTTCATATTAAGTGAACACAGAACTTCAGAATCCTATTTTGGTTAAAAAATGAAATGCTTAAATACTGAAAGACAGTTTTGTACAGGCTAAATTAAGTATCAGAGTATATAAAAATAAATAAAAACTCTTGCCTAATTTTCTATAAAATTTTGAAATGATTTTCAAAAAATGTCATTTCAAGGAAAACTTTAATATTTTCATCCTTTTAATGTTGTATAAATACAGTAGTGAGCAAAAGGCTTAGATCCAACACAATAAAAAGATTTTGAATGTATAATATACATAAATATTGATTTCAGTTAATTTCCAAATGTAATTTTGTGTTTATCAACAAATTCACAAAGCAGGAGTTCTAATTTAGTACATTTAAATTTATATATCAATTAAGAACTTCACAGATCTTATAACAACTACATACTGGAGCATTATGATGTATAAAAAATTGCATTTTTTATTTCTTCATATCAAGTTTAGTATATATTTTGGTAAATTAGCTAAGTATGTTAATTTTATAATGATTACTACTTAATTTGTGTTTTGGAATTCTGATTTATATTTAATCTATTTGGAAATTAATTAATACCATTCTATTGCAAATAATATTCATTGTTTGTAAATAACTTTTTGAAAAATGATTAAAAAACATATTTTCACGAATATTCATTTTCATTAATGTTTTCATGAATAGTTTCATTTAAACTGCATAGTAAAATTAAAATTCTCTCTCAAAAAGGTTATACCTATGGAAAAAATGCCCCCCCCCCCAAAAAAAAAAAATGCAGTGTTAAAAGCATAACATACACATTAGTTTGATTGAAAGAAATAAGAACATATTCAAATAGATAATATTGTGGTATTGTGGATAGCCTAATTATACATCAGATACAGAATACGAACATGATGTGATCATAAGTAATGAAATAGAAGACCTTCAGTAACTGAAATTAAATAAATGTTGAATAAAAGTAGGAAATCTGCAATGTTCGTTAATACAGTTAAGAGGTGTCTGCATAGTGCTTGCATCAGTGTCTGCATAAAGGTGTCTGTAGATTCAAATGGTCTGGTAGGTTATCAAAAAGCTTTTCTACATATAAATAAATAAAAAGTCTTCATTGAGCTAAAAATTATCAATCTTGAATGCTGAGTGAATAAGAAAAAGTGTTTTTGATTGACAAACACAAGTTTGAATTGTTTGGAACCAAAAGACATCGGTATGTTCAAAAAATAGTCTAAATGGGATGAGCTAACTGATCGGTTATCTCAGAATCAGAAATCTAACTGATAAGCTAAAAATCATCAATCTTGGACACTAAGTGAATAGGAAAAAGCGTTTTTGACTGACAAATACAAGTTTGAATTGCTTGGAACCAAAAGACATTGGTACTTTCAAAAAATAATCAGAAAGCATGTATGTGAAATTTGTTTAAATCACAGGATGAAACATGGAGTTGGTAACACCATGATTAAGACTGATTTTGGAGGACGAAAAGTTAGAAATTTGATACAAATTTACTCAACAATGTATAAGAAAATGTATCAAGGCGTCTTAGTACATTACACAGTTTCATCTTTGTACTCAGAATATTGGCAGGAGATTTCTTATTTTACAGGACAATGGCCAAAAACACTCATCTTAATTATGTTTAAGTTGCACACAGTTTAGTTTGAAAACAAAGAAGAATGGAACCCCCCTCTTCCCCCCCCCCAAAAAAAAAAATAAGATATGACCCCTGCATTGCCTGATCTCATTCTTATTGCAAAATTGTGGGATGAAATAGACATAAAAATTTGCATGGTAGTTTCAATAAGTCTTCAGTCTTTTGAAATGTTTAGATGACGCTTCGAGAAACATAAGCCATGCAACACTAAAAAAAATGGATTTCTCAAATGCCAAAACTATATGAAGTTGTTATATGTATTAAATATCAACAAAAGCAAAAGATGAGTTTAATTACATTTTTTTATGTTAAATATTTAAAGTTTTCGCCAATATTTTGTTATTAATTCATGTATTACATCCTTTTGTATTAAATTCATTACTTTTTCACTATACTTCGCTCTTTATTGTTAATTTATACATTTGACTAAAGACTTTTGCATTCTAATGTACATTAATAACTATAATAATAGTAGAATAACATTAATAAACCTTTTTGTTAATTTCAGAAATATTTAATTTGGTACTACTTTTTGTATAAGGCATAAAGAAATACAAATTTTAAAAAACTCTAAGTGAACAAACATTGTCTCCAAATGTTATTTAAATTGTCATGAAATTTGATGTGTGTGTGTGTATGCATACATATGTATGTTACGTACTATTCCATCACAGTACACATGTGATTCATTAATTTAGTAATCTAATCATAGTGAGACGTAGCACATGGCAATTCTAATTGTTATGTACCATTCCATCACAGTACACACATGACTCAGTAGTTTATTAATTTAATCATAGTGGAACGTAACACTTAAAAATTCTAATTGTTACATACCATTCCATCTCGGTACACGCATCACTCAATAATAACACATGGAATGAAATTCCAGAGAATTTTTTGCAGTCAGCGTGGCATATGTTGGCAAGGAGTGAAATTTTGGAAGATTTTCCCATGACACGATTCAAGACATTGAATTTTCATTTGAATAAACAATTTTATTTTACTTGAGAGAGGGGTAACAAAAAATTAAAAACAAATATTATTGACATGTTTCAATTCCAATCTAATAAGAACCATAATCATAATAAAATAAAAATAAAAGGTATTTTTATTTTATTATGATTATGGTTCTTATTAGATTGGAATTGAAACATGTCAATAGCCTATCATATATAGCCTCATTGCGCAGGAAAAAAGGATTTCATGACAAACTCCTAATTTACCAATTTAATTTTGAGAATTTAATTTTAACCAATGAAATTTAACCTGCCGACACAAACATAAAATAGCTCTCTTTCACATCGTGTGCAATCAACTGGAATCTGTATTTAAACACTGAATGAGGGTAATCGAACAATTTGAGTGAAGAAATAAATAGATATTACGCAACAAATACAGAATGAATTAAAGGGATTTTCTTTTTTAGAAAATAATTATTTTGAAAGATTAATGATTTTTAGAATATAATAAAAAGGGTTGATTAAAGGTATGGAATTAAAAAATAATATGTTAGAATATTATAAAAAGAAAGATAAAAGTTCAATGTTAAAAGAATTTGGAAGTAATTAACTTAGGATTCAGGCAAAAAAATTTTTATTTGATAAAATTAAAATCGAATAATTAACTTTTGTATAGCTTCTAACATATTTCTTTTTCTGATTATAGAGTTCAGATCATATAAGGGACATCAGCAAACTGTAAAGGTAGCTTGATCATCTGTAGTACAACTACATCATTCCATGTCTTAACTCTTTCAAAGGCAAGTAATTGTTTTTCTGTAATGTTGAATGCATGGTAGAACTTTGGAAAAGTTTTATTTGAAAATAAGAGAATGCAATTTTATTTCAAAATAAGGAAATGCAGTTTTGGAGCTTTTTTTTCAATGAAGTTATAAAAGTAATATTTTGTTACAAATCTCAATTAAAATTAAGTAATATAAAGAATATCCCACTAGATCTCCAAGTATTTAAGATTACAACTTCAACTCAGTGAATACCCATCTAAGCACTGCGGTGTGTGAGCTAAATTAATCTAAATTTTATTTAAAATTTGAATATAATGAAAGTTTGAGAGAAAGATTTCTGCATTCTTGCACAGAAATTGTAAAGCTAATGTAGATATGGAATGGATGCCATGCATTACTCAATATAAATTTAGCCCTTCACAGGCTCATTTTTAACCTTCGAATTTGGTCCTATGAACCAATGCAGAGAATTATGAAATGTCTATAAGAGTCATTATACATAAATGATAAGCAAAAAATTCGGAATTTGCATGCAAATTGCAGAGCATTCAGTTGGTCAAAGCAAACAGAACATGAGGGAGGGAGAAAAAAATGTCCCAGAGCCATACATCTTTTCCTTTTTCTTCATATAAATTAATCACAATAATAATAACTTAAAAAAATAAAAACATCTAATTAAGTAAAATACTGGAAATAAAATCTGAATTTCAGAAAAATACAGCAAACATTTGACAGCTAACTACGGCAGCCAATGAGGTTATAGAAGCGTATTGAGTCAAATTGTGAGAAAAATCAAGATTAGAGAAAAGAGTCAAGTGAACATGTCAGAAACTTGAGTTCTAGACTAGGTGAGAGAAGGAAGTCACTGTCAGATTTGATGTGCAACTTCAGCAATGAAGTTGTAGTGAATCAGATTCTTAAATTCAAAAAATGACAGAAAAAAGCTGAAAAAAACTAGAAAACATTCATTAGATTTTTAAAGAAAATAGATGTACCAAATGCTCAGGTAGGAACAATGTCAAAAATATAATAGAAAATAAGATAATATAGATCAGAATAAAGTGAAGGAAAAAAGAAAAAAAATTAAAAATTGGAAAAACTGCAATGATATGTTTAAGAGGGTTCATGCCACCTTCATTTAGATGAGGTGAAACCATCATCTTGGCTAAGAATAACAAGTGGCTATTTTTTACCAACTGAATTGTTAATGTTATGTGATTTTATTAACTGCTATGCTTTGTTGGGTATATGAATACAATCTCTATTGAAATTTTGTGCATTTTTATTTATTAAATTGCAAAATTGGCTGAATTTTGAGATCTTTATTAATGACCTTATCCTGAATAAATGAAGTTGCATTCTCAGTCTGTCTTAAAATAGTATTTTGAGTGATTTGAAATTTTTGTTTGAGTTTCATATAGCGCTTATATACAGTACTGAACCATTTATCCAGAATGGTTGAGGCCAGATATATTCCGGATAACAGGTTTTTCCAATTAACTGTTTGGGCATTAAAGCAGCATCCTTTTGATAAATTTTATGAAATATATGTGGTTGTGGTATTACTTCTAATTTTAAATTAATTATTAGATTACTTGAACTAAGAATCAGATGCAAGTAAAATCAAATGTCAGAGTTTGAATGAAGGTAATTTACGAGAATTCCTTGAGAACAAAAATTCGGTTTTCTTTGCATAAAAATGAACACATCTATAACATAACTATATATGCTTCTATTTCAAATACTAGATGCTGTTACACAAATTACACAGCTGTTTCAAGCAATGTATATGGCAAACTGGCTGTGTATGATGCTTTTTTCTACAAAGATTCTAACATCAGTCTATTAGAAACTTCATTCTGGATAACTGGTTTTCCAGTTAATTGGTTTTTAGATAAATGGTTCCATACTGTAGCAGTAACTTTTTAGGAATCGTCAAGCAACTATGTCTCTAATAAAAATATAATGGATGACTTGGCAGTGATAGTTTTAGACAATGCATCCCAAATCTGCTGTGCTCCACTTAATTTTGAATCTTGGTAAATTCCTAGGAATTTGTAGTTGTTGATCCAAGGTATTTCTTTATTATTAAGAATAAGATTAAGACTCCTCCTGTCCCTGGAGACGAAGACATTCAAAGGCTGATTCTATGGGGAAGTTATTTTTTAACCCTTGACAAGCACACTGGGTACAAAGTACCCACCCCAAAAATTTATTTTGTTATAATTTTTTGTATGTATTTAACAGAGGCCTTTCACCTTCGGTGATATTTTGTTGAGAACTTAAGGAAGGGTGTTCAGTAGCCACTAGTGAGATTCAGTTGTTACGACGCAATGAGCGCGGAACATTATGGGTACTTTTAACCCAATTTGCCAGTTAAGTGTAGTCAGTCAAGTGTTCAAAAATTTTTTCTCAGATCATATTAGTGTTTTTTTATTTATTTGTTTACAATAATAAATTATGATTACAATTGTATCACAAAATATTTATAAGCTTATGTAAATTTATGTATTTATATTCACGTATATGTCATATATATATATATATATATAAAAGACAGTCATATATATCCATCGATGCCCTATGTGCATAGAGTGTTGTAACAAAAGTTCTTTTTTAAATATTTTTCGTGTTCATTTGTATTTTTGTGCTTGAAAATAAAGATTATTATGAATAATAGATCTCTGGTTTCTATAAAACTTGTCCTATACCTACTGTTTAGTATGCACCACTTTAATGCATTCAAGTAGTAAAATAACTGTACTTTTTGAAGCGGATCAAAAAATAGATTTCACCACCTTTTAAAGCACTTTTTAAGCTTTCCATAACGCTATAATTTTTTAGATTTTAGTCCATTAGTATGAAAGATACAGCACAAAAACAAAGAAATATCAAAAAGGCATTTTTATCTATTTGAATTGACACCAATCAATTTAATATATCTATTATATGTAGAATTGTTTAAGCTTTAATTTAAAAAAAATCTTTATCAGCGGCAAAGATATTTGAAAATGAATTGTGTTGGGTACTTTTCACCCGCAGTGCCTAAAGAGGTATACTGTTTAGATGTGTGCTTGTCAAGGGTTAATATCTAGTTTGCATTTTGGCATTTTTTTAATATTTTATTTTGCATTGGATAGCTGAAATCCATTTCTACATCACTTTTTTTTTACTTTTTTTGGTTGCAGAAATTTTTTATAAAGTTTCTTTCACTTTCGAAACCAGTTCAGAAAATGAAAGTATCATTCTAAAAAATATCTGTAATCAAAATAAAAAAAGTAAAAAAAAAGAGCAATGTAAAGATGGACCTCGGCTATCCAATGCAAATAAGATATATAGGGTTAGTTTCTGCATGATTTTGATCTATCCACCTACAAACTTTAATGCCAACAGCTAAAGAGCTTTTAGAGTCCCATGAATAATAATGAATGTTAAAATCACTTGCAATTAAAAACTTTGAAAAAGATTTGAAAGGTCTTTTTCTAATAGATGACAATTTCTAGAAGGGAGTTATAAACAGCTGTAGTCAGAAAGTAGAAGGATAAAAGGAAAATCTAAGACCAATTGGAATTGCATCAATGTATTAAAATTTGGGATTTTTAGCAAGAGAAGTATTAAGCCTTGATTTAACATATGCAGCTGTATCGCCATAGGAATGATTGTCATTTTGAAGTCAATCGACATGAAAAAACTCATAGTTGGTGATCTTGGTACAGTTACCCTAGAAAAAGTGGGTTTGTGAGACAAATGATATCCAAGCTCCTGACATAAATAAATTCCTTATATTTATTAGTTTTATATCTAAGCCTGTTGGCATTTCATAAGCCAACAGTTAAAAACCTCAACTCCTTTGAACCTGACAATGTGCCAGATAGGAAGGGAGAGAGGGTTGAAGAAAGGAAAGAGATGACAATACAAGCTGTACCAGACAAATTGCTATAGATTCTGTCCATTTCTATATGTGCTGTTCATAGAGCTGGAAGACAGTTTCTGAAAGTTGTTAGTACAACTTGGATGCAAAATGTTCTCTCAATTTGCAGAAGCTGGTTTAAAAAATCAGTGCCTGAAATTGCACCAATTTTGGAGACTGATGGAATTTTGCTACCTACCCTCAGAAGGGATAAGAGATGGTTTTGCAATCATATCAGTCACAGCACTTGCATAAGAGACTGCTTCTCGTACTTTCTTGGAGGGAAAGGATGACATGTTTTTAGAGTTGGAAATTTTTCTTGCAATTTTATTGATTTTGTTATTTTGAAAGCTATCATTATTTAACCATTTCAAGTTCATTATACTTTTTTGGTAATTTTACTTAGAAATCTATGTAAATTAAAAACAGTTTGTTGGAATTATAACCAAATGGCTGAAAGTGAAAATTTCATCACTTTTTTTATTATTATGAAAAATATTCTAACTTATTATAAAAGATACCTTTTTTATATGTATGGTAGAATCTTCAATGGAGACTAAATAATTATCCTCGGGAAATTCACAAAATTCACCTCTTGAAAGGACAAAGAGTTCCTCTTCAAATTTGTCTTCTTCAGGTTCATCTAATGTAGGAAGTATCTATTGAGAATAAATAAATAAATACTGATTTAAAAAATGAGAAAAGATTTTTTTAATTTTTGGAATAAAACCAACTACAGACTATTGGAAATATTTTATATACATAAAAGAAAGTTTCTTATTTGGATCATTTATTTTTTATATAATATTCAATGTTTGAATCTTATTGCCAAAATGTCTGTGAAGACATGAAAAGTTTTGAGTTTCTGTCTGTTAGTCTATTCTGCAATAACTGTCACAGAAAACATCCGATTAGCTTGTAATTAAATAATAATGTTGATGAGGTACCCAGTTTTAGCTGTATAATTTTCAGTTAAATTTGGATTTATTCAGAAAATAAAGAACATTTTATTTTGCATGATACTAATATTGTATGGCAATTCAGACAACTTTTAATTTAAATTTGTTGAAAGGAAACATTGCATTTGACTAGTGGATTTAAATATTTTATTATGCAGGGATCTGTCCAGACTTTTCTCACAGAGTTCTTTTTTGGTGAAATTGTTAATTTTTTCTTAAATTTGTGAAAATTCTAGTCATAATTTTGTGAATTTTAAATTATTGATGTATTCAGGTTCTAAACTTTATATGTAAAAAAAGTTAAGTAATATGCTTTTTGGTGACTTCAACTTTTTTTTACTGGAAATGTGCTATTTTTAAATGATTAAATTTGTGAAAAGTTCAATTTGAAGGCAAAAAACTTTGTGAAAGGTCTATTTACAAGACAAATAATTTTGTGAAGGCTCCTGTTTTGGGATAAAATGTTTTGTGAAGGTCCTGGGAATTTAAAAAAAATTGTAAAAGGTCCTATTTTAAAATAAATTATTTTGTGAAAGGTCCTTTAAAGTACCTAATTTTTTTCTAAATATATTACTGTTACGAGCTATTTCCATTTAGTTTAAAATTTTATCAACATTTGTAAGATTTTTTTTTTATTTAGTCTATAACAAAAGATAGATTTTTATGTATGTATTCCAATAAAATAAAATATATTGTTCTCTAAATTTGTTTAATTTGCATGTTACATACTTCTTTTTCTTTTATCAGTTACCAAGCAATTTTATTTAATAGTTATAAAAAGCATTCAAATAATTTTGATTATGAAAGATTAAGTAGAATGTCTGGCTGAGAGAAATTAAAGATTAAAGAAAGAATATAAAGAATCTTTTATAATTTGGTCTGCAACATATGTTTGTTTCAAATATGAAGATGTTAATTTTAAATTGAATATTGATATTATTAAAAGACTGTGGCAAAATTGTATTTGCCAATATCTGACTTAATTCCCATAAAATGTGAATTATTTTACATTGGATTAAACATGATTTAAACCAGAATTCTTTTAAAGAAATGATATTGATCATGATCCACATGGAAACAAGAAATTAAATGTCTAATTATATATCTAAAATACATTCCGGTTTGAAACTTGTTTAAGCTGGTTTTAATTAACTCACATTTTATGGAAGTTAAGTCTGAAGTTAGCAAGTATACAAAAAATACTTTATAGTACTACATCATGCTTGCTATTCAGTCTATTGACAGTGGATGCAATGATGAATGATTACACATTAGGTTTAAAAATCTCCAAATATCTCTATTTTTGGATGATTTTAGTGAATAATGCTATCAAGAATTAGGATTAGAATTATTTAAATGTGATCTTAGATCTAAATATTACAGAACAACAATCAAAACTGTTATCTATACTGAACAAAATTTGTAAAAGTATTGCATTTCTTAATTAGTTATAAGTGATAATTGTAAGCAATAATAGATTCAGTTTAGATTTTTATTAGCTCCTTATCCATCAGATGTTTGTGATTTGCAGGTAAGTAAATACTTCATTTGGGTAATTAGGTCAATAAGGTCATTGTACAGCCTCGAGCAACGAAGTGGTAGCGGGAGCAGTGGTGATACTTCGGAGGCAAGATCAATAACTTTGTTCCATTTTTTGTGATTATAATTTGAAGTTTTTATATATCAAATAAATATGATATATTCTTGAATATGAAATAATTATTATCAATCTAATACAACATAAATATTATTAATTGTCCATTTGGGCAAAGTTCAGTCAGCGGGTGGCAGCTAAGTTGTTAAGAGTCTGAATATAGCTCAGCACCTTTAGTCCTATTTCCTTTTGTGTTCCAAGGATCTTTCAATTCGAATCGCTCTTGGCATATACCGTGAACAGGTATTCTTGCTCTCAGCTTTTGAGAGACTTCCTTCTCCATGATTTATCCCCAGGAGAGCAACTTTTGCTTGCTCTGTCGAGCCCTCTCCTCTCCGAATCCTCCTTGCTCTTCTCTATCCATCGCTTATATCTCTTCCCGAGAGCCATGCCCACATTTCTCCCTTGCCACTTAGAAACGATCTTTCTATGTACCTTCTAAACTTGCAATTTTATTGGATTTTACTGTGTCCGTCCCATATTTTTGCACACGGTGCTCCTCGTTGTTTTTTCATGAGAACTTTGGCTGGGGGTCCACCTTTCGGGATCATCAAACATCTACCTAGGAGGCCGCCATCATTATCCCAGGCTGTCACTCTTAAATGATCCCGCATGATAAAGTGCCTTCTGCAACTGTCATGCGGTTATTACAAATGATCGTACCATTAGCAAGAGCTTCAAACCGTCACCCTTTAGTGATGGAGTGTCTTCTTTGAAGCAGCTGATGCGCCTGGCTTCATGGGAGGTACGGGGCATTAAATTATCTATTCTGAACAAAATTTGTAAAAGTATTGCATTTCTTAATTAGTTATAAGTGTTAATCGTAAGTAATAATAGATTCAGTTTAGATTTTTATTAGCTCTTTATCCATCAGATGCTTGTGATATGCAGGTAAGTAAATACTTCATTTGGGTAATAGGATAACATAAAATATTGTCCAAACTGTTGCTTATCCTAATAAAATCACTGTGCATAATCAAATCCAAGATATGCTGCTATAACCATTATGTATTAAAAAAGGACTTTTAAAGCTGACATTGAGACTCCTGATCTGCAGATTTACTAGTATGACATTTTGTTTTCTAATTTTACTTGCTTTATATAAAAGGTATTTCATTTTTTTTTTTTTTTTTTTTTTTTTTTTTTTTTTTGTGACAGTTAGCTACCTAAAAACTGTTTTTCATATTCTATTAACCCTTTCGTGGTTATAAGCGCGTATACACGCTCAGAATACCACTTAATTTGAATTGCGAAATACCACACTGTCACCGGAATTTTTAAATGAAAATTTTAATTTTACAAAGAACATAAAAAAAACATTCATATATTATGAAATAAATTTGTTTTTAAATTCTGGTGTCATTCAATCATTTTAGTATTTTATGAATAGAAGTGCTTTAACCGTCAAAGGGTTAAAAAAAAAAAAAAAAAAAAAAAAAAAAAAACCCTTAAATAATCCTAATTATGTAGATTAAACAGAAAATATGGCTGGGGGAAATAAATATTAGTTAATCTTTTGTCATTTTATCTGTGACACTGGTTTGCATGAAATATGTACAATGTTATTTACATTACAGATGAAAATTGAATGTAGATATGGATATAATTAAAAGGGTACCACAAAAAATACTTTTTAGCATTAAATCACATTTGCTATCTATTCTGCTGGTAATGGATGTGATAATAAATGATTACCCCTTAGTTTTAAAGGTCTCTAAATTCATTCATTGGGATGAATTAAATAAGATAATGCTATCCAGTGGATTAGATGTATTTAGATGAGATATTACATCTAAATATTATTGAGCGACAGTCAAAACTGTTTTTAGTAAAATATTTTAAAAATATTAGATTTCTAAATTAGATGACTTAGTTTATGTTTCAATAAGTTCTTTATCCATCAGATACTGGTGTTTTTTGGAAGGTAAAGTACTGAGAGTAAGCCTTTTCCAAATACTACCTTCTCCTCTAATATGTGTGCAATTTTCTTTTTTGATGCATATTTTTGCACTACATTTTTGATGATATCTCTGAAAATATAATGCCTAAAATTCAAAGAAATGTATTTTTGAATTTTGCGCTATGAAAACTTTCACACAATATTCCACTCAGTATACCAAAAATAATAATAAATCAAGTAACTTAATTAGCCCTTCTACATTGTTCCTAAATATATTGTCAATAATCTTTGTACTTCACCCAATTTGAACTTTTCATGTTCTATAGTTTACAAGTAAAATGGCTGTGACTGACAGATACAGGAAGGATCTTATAATAGTTCTGTTTTTACTTTTTAGGCTCAGAACCTTGAAAAATAATAAAAACAAAGTTCTTCTATCCAAAAGTTGGGATATCCATGTCAAAGGGATAACTATCCAAAGTTATCCCTTTGACACACACTCACACATGTACTGAGAAAAAGAGTTAAAAAAGCAAGCAACAAAAAATTAACTTTAATGTTTATTAATCTTAAGTAATTTCATTTTATTTTTTTAAAATGATATCATAATAAAACTGGGACTTACTTGGTAAGCAGGGTTTTCTTTTATAGTATACAATGACTGTACAATTGATATCTGAAAAAGGTAAACAAAAATTATTTTTAGCTTTTTAATTGTATTTGGTCTAAATTAAAAAGTAATCTCTAGTATTTAAGATTTGAATATTTTTACAGGTGTTTTCCATCATCGAAGGAGAGGATCAGAAATTCGAATCACTAATTTGCTTAGAATTTTAACCCTTCAGACTCTGGTGCCTCTTACACAAATTTTATTCGATTAGCATCACTTTTTTAAAAGAACTTTCCTTGAAGTAGACAAATTCAAAAATCCTCTGATTAAATAAGGAAAATTTTATTTTCCTTTATTACTGGTGCCAAAAACAAATTTTGGAAGGAAAGATGATGTCTCCGCAGCGGAGACAACGAAGTGCCAAGGGTTAAAAATTGCTTTTAGGAGAAAGTTATAAGTTCTCCTTGAAGTCATAAAGTGCACCTTTGAAAAATAGAAAGAGAAATGATTTAAAATCTTTTCAGAAATTGACACATTTATTTATGCTATTTTAGCACATGACATACCAGTCAGCATAATTCATTTGCAAGCAGAATATTGTTGGTTGTTCTTCAATTTAAATAAAAATATGTATTTTTGAACCTTTTGTTCTTATGTACATTTATTAATTTATCCATAGTTATTTAATTTGTGTGTATGTAAACTATTGTTAAATATTGAATTTCAATGTTTAAAAACCATTTATGGGATAAATTTATTTTTTTATATTTAAGTAAAAAAGTTATTAATATAGAATAGTAAGTTCTCTTAAAGTTCTACTATTTTTTTTAAAATATTACAATGTTATTTACTTCTAATTAGAAATGCATTTAATTAGTAAAAACAAATTGATTGAATATTATTTTCTAATACACATATTCTATAATGTTTGGTTCTATTATTATCAGGTTTAATTTTTATTCACATGAAAATGGAAACTTGTGAAAAATTAACACCACAATAATGCATATACATTTATACATTCTTATGTTTATTTTGTAAACATTTAACTACTAATTGATTTTTGAGAATAGGAAGCATATCTTTGTGGTAAAGTTGATTCATGTGAAAGCTAATAAGTACTTCACTAACATTGCTATAGCGAAAAAGCTACTGCTACTTTTAGCCACAGTTTTTGCAAATCTTATCCTAGTTTAATTATAGAAATTCTATGATTAAATAAGATAAATATTAGTATTTAATAATAATAGTATGAAAAATTAAGGATTGTATGCACTCTATATGTCTGTATACACAATGCTTGTCACAAAGGCATTACGAAAATATAAATGTAGAAAATACCATTGTAACCCACTCTGTTATTTATCAACAAATATCCGCAAATATTTTTCAATAAACATATAATTTTTTTTTTTCAGAAATGTTTAAGTAAACACAATGTGTTAAGACTTTATTTTATGTAAAATAGCTTAATAAGGTAAGTTGGAGTAACTGTAACTACGAAGTAACTGTGCCATAAGCTTTTTTTATAAAAAAAAACCATTGATGACTTTCAAGTTTTAGTTATTGTGAACATTTCACCCTCATCTCTACTTCTTAAAACAATGTGTGTTAATTAAATCATAACTCTGTCTTTTCTGTGATAGGTTACAGAAAATTGAGGCTTGTTTTTTTAAAAACAACATCAATTTGGTTCAACTTCTTTGGCTTTATTTAAAAATATGGTTAGAGATTTTATTAAACAATCATTTTTTTTAAAGACTAGTCTCATAAATACATTATTATTATTATTAGATATTGATAAATGTTTACTTCATGTATAAATTATAAGTCTGGTGTTCCAGTTACCCCATAAATTTTTCAAGAATGGGGTAACTGGACCATGTAGGATACAGCTGCACCAACAATTATAAATACATTTTTGAAGTTTCTCTTAATACAGTAAATTAATTTCTCTATTGTTTATTGCTTGCAGTAAATGAAATTATATAATATATTATTAAAATTACATAATAAAATTTCTAAAAAAGCATGTCAGTAGGTATTAAACAAATTTCTTAAGTTAGATATCTAAACCTCAAAATTTTATGATACAGATGTACAGTACAATGTATGATACAGTACATATATGTACCCCTCTAAAGTGACATTGTAAAAAAACTATTGAAACAAATTTAAAAAAAGTAATTCTGTATGAAATAAAAACATGGTTGCATTCATCACAGATTTATTGGACTTATCGAATTTTCATTGAGGTAAATAAAAAGGTGAATGAGAAGTTTAAATACTTATACATGTTTGTTCATAGATTTATCTTGTTTATTTTTTCCTAAAATACCCATGTAACTTTTATATTTATTACCTATACTAATATATGTATGGGAATGTCCATTGTTACTCTAGATTGACAGAGAAAATTTTCATGAATAATTCCATTTTTTATCATTACAAAATAGATTTAGGATACATTTTATGGAAACACTTAAAAACATACATGCTCTACTGACATAAACCATATGCAATTTACAACAAGAAGTATTTTACCTCTCTTGATAATAAATTAAAGTTTTGTTACTCATGTGACCACAAAAAAAAAAAAAAAAAAAAAAAAAAAAAAAAAAAAAAAAAAAAAAAGCAGTATCTAAATATTGTGTTTGATGCAAAAATCCAGTGAATTATATAAGAATATAGAAATAAAATTGACATAATATAGCTGAGTAAATATATCTTTTTTAAAAAATGATTAATCATTGAACTCATCCGAAACACATGAATCAGTTACGTTTGATTTTGCAAAATGCTAAGTGTTACTCTTGTAACAGTTTTCCATAAGAAAATTTTAGCAAACAATTCATTTTAAATACTAAAAAACCCATTAAATCATGATTACAAACTTATTTTTCATGCAGAACAATTTTTTATGCTAGTTAAAAATAACATAAAAGAATGTAAAAAATTATAAAATTAGACTTCATAAAATCTTCAAGATTTTATCAATCTGAGAGCATTAATGTCTATCACAGTTTGATTTTTTTTTTTTTTTTTTAATAAAATAATGTTGTCATCAGGATAGGTTCAAACTTGAGAATTGCTTCTGATCTTCAAGGCTCTAAGTACATTATTTGATAATCATCATCTACTAATACAATCCCTCCATTGGAATTTTATGAAGGAAAGCATTTACAGAAAATTGGTTATGGATTAAATTGTCTGAATAAATAGTCTGAGACTTTATTTTATCCAACTGAGCAAAAGATGCTTAAGCTAGATCCTCGACTTACATTTCCAATGTTCCACAGTCAATGTAAGCCATGGATCTAGATTTGAATCCCAGCCTGGTTCTTTTTTGGCAAAGTTAGAACAATTAAATTCATGTGCTAACTTTACCAATTAGTATGATTGTATTTAAAATAATAGTAAATAGCATAAGATTTTACTTTATGGCATCATACTAAATAAGAACTCAAAAATACGATTGCTTGTGGATTTGAACAGTGCTGAAAAATTTCGTCGTTGCATAAAAATGTATAGTTTTCAGAAAAATCTACTTACTTGAGGACTCTTTCAGAACTGGTTATTATTATTATTATTGGAATTATCAAAATAATTCTGTAGAAAGTTTGAATGAATCTGTGCCACAGAAATGGATTTAGTTGCTACAATGGTTTCTTAGACTGTGACTTTTCTAAAGCGTTCATCAACAATTTGCCATTGGCAGTAACTTATAAGGAAGTTTTGTGCCATGAACTACAGTTCCAAATAATTCTTCGCAATTTCAAATTACTCATTGTTACCATCACAAATTAAATATTCTGAATTCATACACTAATTATGATGTACTATAAGCAGACAAAGTCATTAAATCTTTCACAGAAATGTTTAATGCAGGAAATTCATCAGTAACTGCCTTACGGATTGCTTAAATGTTTTTGTGACAATGACAAATACAGATAGTTTAAGGAAAAAATCTCCATTGTTTTATGAAACTGGGCCTTAAAGCTGCAAAAGAATTAATTTTTTTTAATCTGGAAAAACTTCTTTAAACAAAAAAATATTCCCTTTACAAATATCACCATATCACCATAGAATTGATGGAATTATGTGATCTTTTTCACACCTAACTAATGTAGATTTAGCTGAAGAATGACCTCTTCTTATATCTTCATTAATGTAAAATTCTCCAAAACTGTGGAATCAGATTTTTTCCCCATTACAGAATCTGAGGTTAGCTAGTTATCCACTCTTTTCTTTCTCTTGCTGGAGCTGTTACTGGCTGTAAAACATTTCTTAACTTTATCATAATGTGTTCTATTTTGTTTCTTTCTCATAGATCATGAGGTAGCAGCGCAGACCATCACCATATCAAGTTCATGGTTTAAAAATTGCAGGATTAATTAAAGCTCGATTTGCATATTAAAACACAATTGGTCTGCCAAGTAATATCTTGGTAAGAAACTCCCAAAAACCCACTTTTAATGGTTGACTCATAGGTTTACCATTGTGTTTTCCTGCACCCAAAGATGTGAAAGCACGGAAGATTGGGAGCAAGAAAACATAATGGTAAACCTATGTGAGAGCCACTAAAATCTCATTTTTAGATGTTTTCCACCAAGATATGACTTTTCAAGCCAATTGCGTTTTAATAAGCTAATCGAGATTTAAATAATTTTAGAATTTTAATCCATGAACTGAATGAGGTGATTATGTGTGCTACTGCCTCTCGATCTATCACCTCAACATATTCAATTTCATTCTTAGTTTTTCTGTACAATTTTTGTCTCTTAGCAGAATTTTTCCTGCTCTTGAAAACAAGAAAACAAGTCTTGTATGAGAAATAATATTTAAACCTTTTCTTTAAAATATACTATCACAATCCTTTTCATAAGAGTTACTATAAGAATCGCTGTAATTCATACAACAGAATTTAGTAAACGAAGCTTTGTAAGAACTGCAAAATATATATGATCAAAGACCATGTGCTTCAAACCAAAAGAAAGCACACAAAAATAACACGAGTTGACTTGTTTTAATATATCTTTAATAGCTTGTTATGATTATTTTATAATCTTATAAGCTATATTTTATAAGCTTTTTTTCATGGTTTGACATTGTGGCACAGAAAGAAAAATGTTTTGGGGATACATTGGAAGAGTCAGAACTTATATATTGATATTAGGATTTACATACGAAGAGTCTTAGCTTGGATATTGTTATTGTGATAACTAAAAATATCAATATTTGCTGATATATTGATAAATAATCTACTATTAGCGATACATACACATTTACACAATATATGTATATTTGATAATTGTAAACATTAGTGCCCTTCTAAAAAAAATGTAACACTTTTTTTTTTTTTTTCAATTTCTGTTTCTTCATATAAGTTATGTATTATAGTATAAACAAATTGCTAATTTGAAAGGTTTATTTATGTATATATTAAAAATGTGTAGAATGTAATGTACTAGAAATAGTGACGTCAATCTTCCAGTCACAATTACACCAATTCTGTTTTGTCGAAGTCTGTTTTTAGTAGAATTTGTCAATGTCCCTTTAATGAAAATGTTAAATAAAATCAAAATGAAATCCAAGGTATACAAAGAAAGTTCACCAACTAAGAAAAATCCATAGTTCATGTTTACTGCACGGAGGGGGAGATCAGAGAGAATAACTAGTTTTTCAAATTTATCAGTAGAAAGTCCATGGTTATTCATGTAAGGCTTTCACAGTACAATCTTTGCTGATATTTTTCATTAATTTTTAATTGACTGCAATTTTTAATCAAACAGTGTGTTTTAACAAAATGTGAGTGTACTGTGTTAAAAGCCTTTCAAAAACCTCTTGTATACTCCATTCATCATTGTGCATTTTTTTATGTGCATAAAAAATGGATGTTGTCATCAGAAAGAAACATTCTGGTTTTACAGTATTACTAATTGACATCAATTACATGATGTATCCCTGTAAATAAGTCCAATTTTAGAAAAAGAAAAGTATGGCTTATATTTGAGTGAATATAATATAAACCATATCTATGTTTTTAAAAAAGAATGCATAAAACATATCTATATTAATAAAATAACAAATCGCTCTGTCTGTCTACGTGTGTGTCTGCGATAGTTAGCGAAAACTACGGCACGTACGAGGTTCAAATTTTTTGTGAAGATTGTCCAAGTCCTTTCCTAATGTACCTGACCCTCAGAATTTTAAAATTCTAATAATTAGTTGAGAAATTAATTAAAATCCCCAAATTAGAAGAAAGGAAAAGTACTCATAATTCAATAAGAGCATTGAGTTTTATCAAACCACAGAATATTTCTTCGAAAACTCAAAGAAAAGGAAAAGGGTTAATGTAAATACAGGGTTGCTATGGCGATGAACGTACTAGGCTTTTTAATAAAGGGCTGTATTTCAAGTTCTTCTGGGCCTAAAAACTCAAAAATTAGATAACTACATGCAGAAAAAATTCCCCTTTCAGAAATTCTAAAAATTATTTTCATACTCCTGTAAATGGTTGAAAAATCCGTAAAAATTCATTTATAAAATCTCATTTTATTTCCATTCAAAGAAACAGAATTTCGATAAATCTTTCTGAACAAGAGCAGGTGTTTTGGAATGCAGACAGCTGGGCATCAGATAGTAGGGGCATTTTTAGACGACCTGTAACTATTTTGAATGTTAAATTTATAAATTTAATTTTTATCAATTCAGATGAAGAATTTTTCGCTGATTTTAAATATGTAAATTTCTTCACAGTCGCTCAATTACAACCTGATATATTAATTATTAATTCGTTACTTAGATGGCTTGCTCTATTTAAAATAAGTTTTTCGAAACCACAAATGATTTTTATATTATGATTCTTTGTTACGCTGCCGTATTTTTAAAACTGCACCATTTAGAGATTTTAAAGTTATGCATCGAGCAATATCTTTAAACGCTGTTTAATAATATTTAAATTTATAAGAATTCATTTTTTTTTAAATAAAAAAGTCGATTTAAAAAAAATAAAATTAAAAAACAAAAAATCTCCCAAAACCTTTTGGAGCTTTCAGATAAATTATAACATAAAGTAAATATTTTAAAGAGTATCGAACATCAAATATAGGGCAAGAGGATTTTTAGAGGGGGGGGGGTCAAATATTTAAAATGGTACCGTTTTCTACCATTTCAAATGCAGACTTTTTACTAAGCACTGAGATAAATATTACTTATTAAATATAAAACTTGCAGATAGTTTAAAACACATAATATAGATTTTAAAGAGTAGGGGATGTCAAATTATGTGCAGGAGGGGAGGGGGGTCAATTATTATTTTAGGGAGAGCGTGATCAAATATTTAAAACCGTACCGTTTTAGATGCCATTTTTTCAGAGCTCTGGGATAAATAATACTTAGTTAATATGAAATTTTAAAAGTGTACTTACTCCTATTTTCGAATAATAATTTCATCAAATATCTTTCTTAAGTTTACAAACAGTTTTGTTAAGAAAAGACTTCGCCCCTGGTTCTGGAATATGAAACTAAAAGATTCCAGACCTCCCCCCCCCCTTTTTTTTTTTTTGCCATGTGTGCGAAGCCCTTTTGCTAAACGGTACCGTAGGCAGCCGGCATTCGTTTTGCAATTTTTTTTTTTCCTTTGAGATTTTGTAGTATAAATTTCAGGTTTAATTAAGAATATTATTAGGGCCGGATGGCTCAGCTAGTTTATAAATAAAAAAAAAAGTAAAATTTTATGTCTCAGACTACATTTAGTGTGCAAAAATGAAAAAAAAAACAAAAACATCTGAATTAATGATACTTACTAAATCGCAGCAAGATGCAGTAAACTTTTGGGTTCGACTTAAATCACATGAATCATCTTCTTGTTCACTCTCTTTACCATTAGTTATTAATAAAAATTCATCCTTATTTATTTCAGTAGTCTGTTCATATGGAATGCTTTCCTGATTATTTATTTTTACTTTTTTGTCTAAGTTATCACAGATTTCAGATACTTCTTGAGTTGTTTTTAAAATGTCATCTGTCCATTTGCACGGATTTTCAATTGTGTAATTTGGTATAAAATTGCAGTAAGAAATTTCAGTGTCTAATTCTGCATTCCCAGAATTAAAATCCAAGTCAATGAAATCATTTGAATTAACTTTGTCTGTTTTATCTTCTATGAGAATGTTTTCAGTATTATTAGATTGATGTAAAGTTGAATTAGATTCTTTGTCTTTGAATGGTTCTACTTTTTCAAGATCTGGTAGTTTTTCAGACGTGTCTTCCCATGTATTGCTGATTAAATCTGATAAAATATCTACATTTTCAGTTGCCTTTGTTTCACCTGTTGAAAGAAAAAAAAGAAAGATATAATAAATGAGTAAGTAAACACATTGAATAAAAGAAATATTCGTAAATTAGGCAATGCCTTAAAAATATTTCATATGGGGGGAGTTTCAAATGTAATTGCTTTAACCGTTCACTACAGGATTTTTCTTTTCTTTATGAAAAAAAATATATTTTGGTTACTTTAAGTAATCACAAATGCAAGAAAAACAATAAAAAGATTCTGACTTCATATGTATTTTTTTTAATATGGATTTTTGTGGTATGTGCCATATGTGTCCCAAAGCACACAATGAGACATTTACATTTTTGTACCAAATGTGGCATGAAACTTGCAATGCTTGTGCGTTATATGTACAAAAAGAGTATAATGCATATTAAAATTTTATAGCAGGTATTTAGCCCTTTGAGGGACAAGCAATTGTGCCTCTGCAATGTTGAATTCACACCGAAATATTTGAAAAAAATCAATTTTGATTTTTTTTCTTCAAAATTAGAAGTATAAAATTTAATTAAAAGTTTCTGCTGTGAATTCTGATTCAGATCACTTGGTATATAATATATACTCAGGATTAAGCATACTCTTTATTTTTCCTAATTATATTTGTGAATGTTTAATAATCTGTAAATATGTGGGTCTATATTCTTTATATATTTTAATTTTCCTCTTTTCTCTAGTTATGAGTATAATGACTGTGACAGGCAGACAAAGGAGTGATCTTATAATGGTTTCGTTTTTATTTTTTATGTAACGGGAGCCTGAAAATGTATTGAATAGAATAATTTCTTCAGTCATTCACTTAAAATCCCCACAGAATGAGGAGCAGACCTTGATTCAACATTTACTAATCACATGAAACTCCGCTGGAGTTCATTTACACTATGATTTTATTTACATGAGATTGTTGATTCGATTGAGTAAATTATAGTGCTTTCAGTATAGTTATTAAACGAATCTTCACTGAATCTGACGGTGTAATTTTACCTTATATACTGTTTGTATTGCATCTCGGGATTAAAAATTTTAACTATTATGTTGTAGAATTTGGAATTTTGTATATTTTTTAAATCCTTATTTCTTACTTGCATGTCTTTGGCCAAACCTTACCTATAGTACCTAGAGCTTACTTACCGAATGCTGGGTGTATTACTTTTAGAAGAAGCATTTGAGAAAACGGCTTAAAAAGCTCTGCCTAGAGACTCAAAGTGCCTTAATCGGGTTCTGTATGCATATGTACCCATATTTTTACTCATGGAAGTAAATAATGGTTTTGAGGGAAATAAACAATTGGTTGTCAGTATTTACAACTTTTTTGTAAGATTAAATCTATTATGAACAAAAATGTTCAAAGCTTTACTTATTCACTTACTTACTTATATTTATTTTATATTCTCGATAATTTTTCAGAAGCTCTGTGTTACTTTTACAATTTATCTTAATGGACTTTAATGTCTAACCAGCATGTTTCTATATGTGTGAGATTGTGAATACTTACTTACAAGGAAGGTCTCCATACGGGCATACTCAGAAAAATCTGAAAAAAATACAGAATGTTCTTCTCATATAGTTATACATGTTTATAAAAAACATTTCGGCGGAATCTCCTTATAACGTCCGTAAAAAAATAATAAAAATTTCGTTTATTTGGCAATTTATCTCCGGTTGGCGAAAAAACGAAATTTTGAATGGATCGACCTTGCTCTGGGGCGTTTCAAGCCTCCCACAAGAGCAGTTGGATGGGAGTTGGAGCCTCGTGAGACGGGCACCCAGCATAGACGTATAAGGACGGTTCTCAGTACGGAGATACCAGTCCCTCGCCCCCGTTACAGGGTGAGAGTGAAGGATCTGAACCTCGAGAAACTCCGAGTGGCCCTGTCTCGTGAGATAGGGAGCATGTCTTTGGACTGGCTGGAAGGGAAGTCTGTCAACGTGTGTGTCGAGTCCTTGACAGAGATCGTTCAACGACTCTGCAACGAATCCATCAAAAGGAAGGGAAGTAGGAAGAGGAAGGTCCCGTGGTGGAGTACTTCTCTTACGATCGAGCGAAAAGGGGTACAGGCAGCGAGGCGCCGTGCCCAAAGATGTAGCAATGAACTGCAGCGAAAGGAGTACGAATTAATTTATCGTAAGCTCAAAAGCAAATTTAGAAGATCGGTCCGTCGGGCCAAGTGGGTTCATTATCGGTCAATTCTCGAGGAGATAAATCCGAATAATCCTTTTGGCCCTCACTTCGACTGGATCAGAGGCCGATCTACGGGTCGCCTCAAGCTCAGTTCAATAATCGATCGGAGTGGTAACAAAACCGCGGACTTCTCCTCAACTATAGATGAACTGCTTAATTATCACTTCCCAGTAGTTAAAGGAGAAAATAACGATGCACGACCTCGCTGACGACGACCCGGAATTCACTCTGAAGGAGATTGAAGGGGTTTTCAGGTCATTGAATAGAGGTAAGGCACCTGGAATGGATGGATTACCTCTCGAGATAGTCGAGATGCTCTTCAGGGCAAACAAACCCCTTTTTAGAGGGATCTTGAACCGATGCCTGCAGGAAGGTGTTTTCCCAGATTCGTGGAAAACGGCAGAACTGGTTCTATTTAACAAGTGCGACAGGGATCGTTCGGCTGCTAGCTCGTATAGGCCCATTTGTTTGTTGCCTGCTTGGAGTAAGATCCTTGATAGGCTGGTGACTAATAGGTTAGCTTACCATGCCAGACAATCAGGTTTTCTTCACGAGAACCAATTCGGGTTTACTCCTGGTGTAGGCACGGAGAACGCACTCCATGAAGTGCGAAAGACAGTAGATGACTGTCATAGGAGAGATAACGATTGTTGTATGATCATGTTAGACATAAGGGGAGCATTCAACAACTTGTGGTGGCCGTCGATCTTTGAAGCGCTAGCAAAAATGGGGTGCCCTCGTAACCTTTTCCAACTGGTGAAGAGTTTTCTGTCCGAGAGGAAGGTACTGTACCGAACTGAAATCTTTTCTATGGTGCATGAGTATAATGTGGGTTGCCCGCAGGGTTCTAATTCCGGACCTTTCTTCTGGAACTTGGTCGCAAACTCACTCCTAGAGCTGGAGTTGGGGAGGTTTGCGCGGCTGATTGCGTATGCGGATGACTTTGCACTTCTCATTGAAGGTCCGAACGCATATCAATGCGGAAGACGAGCAGAACAAGCATTAAGCAGAATTGCAGAATGGGCAAAAGCACACAAGCTAGCTTTCTCTCTGGAGAAAACCACTTCCATCTATTTCCGCCTGATGAGACGGATGGGACAGAAGAGGAACCCCTCTACTGCTCCACGTATACGTTTTTTGGGACGAAACGTTCAGTCAGTACAGTCTGCCAGATACCTCGGTGTTATGGTAGACGCAAAACTCAATGGAATGGCACATGTGGCGTACATAAAGGCAACGATTGCGAATTACACTAGGTCCCTACGCTACCTCAGTCAGAGGGATTGGGGCTTGAGCGGGTGTGTTCTGAAGCGATTGTACAAACTGGGAATCGAGAGGATAGCTACGTATGCAAGTAGTTTCTGGTGGACAGGTACACAACGCATGAGGGAGAAACTGGTCTCCGCGCAGAGACCGGCCCTCTTGTCAATAACCAGGTGCTTTCGTACCACAAACACGGAAGCCACACAAGTCCTGGCTGGGTGCCTCCCACTGGATCTACAATGCGAGAAGGAATGCATTCTCGCACGCATCCTCCGATTAGATTGTGATTTGGATTACGGTCCGATTCACTTTAGAGCAGACGAAGTAGAAAGGAAAGTGTCACATTTCAGATACCACCCGGCGAGGGCTCCATCCATCGACTGGAGGGAAGCTTCTTTACAAAGTGTGGAATTGGACCAGGGGACATCGGTGTATACTGATGGGTCCAAAACCGAATCAGGTGTCGGTTCGGGGTTCGCAGTCTATGAAAATGGGGCATTGGTGGTGGAGAGGTCTTACAGCCTCCCACCGTACGCCACGGTCTTTCAGGCGGAACTTACAGCAATAATTAAGGCTATCGAGCTGTGTGGCTCACTGTATGAGAGCTTCTCAATTTACACGGACTCAATGTCGTCTCTGTATGCGCTTTCGCTCGCAAATCCTCAGAATCCACTTGTGGTGCGAATACATGAGCTGAGGGAGGGTCTGGAGATTAAGTGGTTTTGGATTAAGGCGCACGTTGGCGTCAGGGGTAACGAAGCTGCAGATAAACTTGCAAAAGCAGGGACTGAGCTTGATGTTACCGAC
Source organism: Maratus speculifer (assembly GCA_964019185.1). Taxonomy (NCBI): domain Eukaryota; kingdom Metazoa; phylum Arthropoda; class Arachnida; order Araneae; family Salticidae; genus Maratus; species Maratus speculifer. Next base: position 341,660,697 of record OZ025293.1, read on the forward strand.
ACCCATGTTTGCCTTCCACCGAGTGTTGTGAAACACTATGTACACCAGGAATTTATTAGAACCTGGCAAGACCGGTGGGAAGGCGAGGCTCTGGGCAGAAGCGTCTTCGAAATCATACCGCGAGTTTCAGAGAGACGCGCCTGGACATCTCCACTTATAAACTGGGTGGTTACCGGTCACGGCCCTTTTCCTGCTTACTACAGACGTTTCCGGATCAAGCCCTTGCCTCGTCCGTGCCCGTTCTGTTCATCTCCTGCTCCAGCATCCAGTCGTCACATTCTGTTGGAGTGTGTGGGAACTCAGCCACTGAGGGAACGTCATTGTCCGAGACTCTCATTACTCTCGGTGCGGAACTACTTTGTGGTTCCAAAGCTCAGGAAGGCTCTTGAGTCCTTCTTGAGGGAGGTAGAGCCTCACCTTTGGTAGGCCTACCTTTTCCCTCGTGGAGGAATCTCATAGTTGAAGGTCGTCTTTCTGGGGGTGTTCTGTGCTCAATGGAATGGTTTAAGTGTTGGCAAAAGAGGGCAAGTACCTTATTGTATATATGTAAATAGTTACTATATTCATTAATTATTCTTTCCTATTTAGTCTAACATGCGAATACCGGTGTGGAGACACCCATTAATTTAGATGTAAACCGCTCCTGCGGTTCCACCCTGATCAACAGTTCTCTGTTTTGTAGTTTTATTAATAAAAGGAGTTTTGAAATAATGTGTGAGTTGTCTTTATTTCAGGGAACATAGCCCATGTTGAGGGTGGGGTCGACGGGGCTTGGCAGGCCCTCCTGCTCACGTTGAGAATTGTGCTACATCCGGACTTCCATCTTCGACCTAGGAGCACGAGCGGCAACTGGGAGCACGAGCAGCGGCGTCAAATGTGCCAAGTGTGAGGTGAGAAGAACAAACGCAGGGCCAGATTTCAGTTCCCCCGCGGAAACTCTAAGTTGACTGAGTGTAGGTAAGGAACTTCAAGCTGAAGTTGATCTACTTCAACTCGATGAGAACCAACGTCGTTGGCTTTTCTAGGGGAAGTAGCGACCCCTTGTTGAGGTGATCCCATAGTCTGGAGTTTGCCTCTCACGGTCCGAGAGCTTCAGCAAACGTGCATATCTGATAGACGGCCAAAGGGGGGCTCTCGAGCGCCGTGGCGGCCCCGATCATTGATAGACGGCCAAAGTGGGGCTCTTGAGCGCCGTGGCGGCCCCGATCAGAGCACGGTGTGATGACCAGTAATGGTCGCGTGCACCTACCCAATTACTTTACTTTACTTTAAGTGTAATTTTGTCACATACGTTTATACGTACTTAAACAAAATGAAATTAATATATTTTATCATTTAAAACACAATTTAAATTGATTAAAATTGTTCCAAATTGAAAAATACACTGTTAAAAATCTGCTGCATTTTGTTGCAACGCACATCCCTTGCTTGTATAGAAAACGGTTACTTGGCCGTGAAATGGAGCTTTCTCATTGGTTGGAATAGAGATATTATATACAAGCGGAGGAGTGCGTTGCAACAAAATGCAGCAGATTTTTAACAGTGTATGACACGGCCAATTCACGGTGCTATGGAGCATTCTCATTGGTCAGAAGAGAGATATTCTTTAAAAGTAGTGGAGTGACGTTGCAATAAATGCTGCAGATTTTTAACAGTGAAGTCAATTGAAATCAATTTTCAGATTCGTTAAAATCGTCTGCTTTTGGCGAGGAAATGCACTGTACGCCAAATCCCGCGTCGCTTTCAGCTTTTCACGCCAATTATTCCAAACTATTTTATTTTTTTACGTACCTAATAATGTAATTCCGCCGCTAATTTTCACTGATCTTTTATTACCTACATGAGTAGTTTAATTCGTATTTTTTTCAAAAAATTCTGAGTATGCCCCCAATGGAGACCTTCCTTGTTAGTGTATTCCCCATACGCTCACGCATGAAAACTAGCGGTTGTATATTTTATGTATGGGGTGTGAGTAAAGGGTGCACTCACGAAGATAGTTATAAAATTCAAATGCATCCTTGGAAGTAAAATGGTTGATGAAATGACCCCTAGATTAAGCAATTTCCTTAAATAGCAATTTTATTTAATACTGGAAAGTGTGCTTTACGAACTTAAAAATTTTTATAATGCAGACTGAGAATTTTCAGCTGTGAAGAAAGTTTCTGGGGAAACAGCTTTTCTATTCAAAGATCGTGAAATTTTATGTTAGCGTATTGGAAATTTGAAACATGGGCGTTCTCATTTCCCAAGTAACCCTAGTTACCAATTCACCCTGGATGGGTTTTTTTTTTTTTTTTCCTTTTTTGGCTTCGCAATTCATGGGAGGGGGGGGGGGGGCATTCAAATTCAGGCTTATCTATTGACTTCTTGACGGGAAGGGGGTGAAATTTTTTATATATAATCAATATCTGTTGTTATAATCAGATGCTTTTTTTAAATTTTCAATCTCCTAAATATTTTTTTTACTTATGACACTCCAACGTCGCCTTAATATTGCGTTTACCAATTACATGTGAATTGTTTACATATGAATTGTTTTTTGTTGAACATTTCTTTTCTCGATTTACCATTAGTTTAACAGTAATAAAAGTCTTGTGTATGGAAATTGTCAAGGAATTATTGTTCCTGTGCACACTGCATGCGTACTGCATAAGAACAACAAAAACAATAACAATGATAATAATAAACAAAAAATGCATATATTTATCTTATTTAGAAGCTAAATATTTAAAATGTGTTCAAAAGAGAAAAACTCCTGCGGTAGATCATATATGAGGAACTAAAGTGTTAATAATTTTAAAAAAAAGTGTAAATGACCAAATATCCATTTATATTGCGTTTTTAAAAATCGCTTTTCTAAATTTTAAGTAGTACTTTTAAACGAGTAAAATCTTTGAATTTTAACTGTGAGCGAAATTTATAGTACTCTCAAAAATTCTTAAAATTTAAGGAGTCAATTTTTAGAAACATAGTATATCGGCATCAAAAGTCTACTTTTAAAATTATTACTTCAGAATTTTTTTCAATTTATTGTTTTTCTTAAAATGCTAAAACTTTTTTTTTTTTTAAGACCCTAGTGCGTGCGTATATAATGGCTATCTTTTGGAGGGTAAAATATGAATTTCGATAACTGTATTAGAGGACTGCACTGGCCTGGGCCGGGCCGGCTGACCATATAAATGGACCTCAATGGCGGATCTAAGAGGGGGGGGGCGATCGCCCCCCCCCCCCCCTTGAGCCCAATAAAGGGTCTGCAAAATGACATTAGATGCACGCACGGAAAAGGGGTTAGATCTAAATTCGAGACAGGCGCGACCCAGGTCGGGTCGCGCCAACTATTATGCTGAGTCAGGTCTTCACATTTTCAGAACCGGGGCGGATCGGGTCTTATTTTTTTTCTGCAAAGCTGGACCGAGCCACACTGTTTTTTCAGGTCGGGTCTGGCGTGGACTTCCTTCTTCCTAGAGGTAAACATAAACACTAAAGATGAGACGGGCTCAACCCGAGCCCGAAAGACTGAGCTCGGGCCTGACAAGAACTCTGGCTCTATTTTTATTTTAATCTTCGGGATTGGGCTCGTTTTTTTAAAACGGAAAATGTTTGTATATTCATGTGTAGAAAATATTGAAGCAACTTTTTTCCGCTTAAAATTGCGTATTTATTCATTTTCAAGTCATTATGCTATTTTGATCAAAATGATGGGAACTGAAATCGTGTTTATTTATTTTAGTATTTCATTGCAGTTTCAAGCTTCAAATGAAAATTTGTGATAATTACAGATAGCCCAGTCATTTTAGCAAAAATAGGAGAAAAAATTAGAACAAAGCTGGATTTTTGCATAGGTGCTAGTTGGGTTATGTAGTTAAACATACTAAAAGTCCCCATCGATCCGATGTGAGCTTTCGCCACCAGGGGGCGGTAAACAGCTTGAAAATCAGTTTTTTGTGAATATCTCACGAACAATGGCATTTAGAGAAAAAAGGTGAATTACAAAGTTGTAGATAATTTAATTTTCTATAAAAAGTGTCAGTAACATTTGTTTGTCACATTAACCCTTTTCTGTCAAAAATATAAAAACGTGACCATATTTGAAAGTAAAATTATAAAAATTCAAAAAATCTGCTGCTACTTAATTTTTTTTTTTTAACAGATCTATAATTCTCATCTTTGAATGGGGAAAGTGAATATATAATATACATTTATGCTTATTTCCACACCACCCTTAAGGTAGAACACTTAGTGCGTTTTTTTTTTTTTTTTTTTTTTTTTTTTTGTGTGTGTGTTTTTTTCCGTAGGCATATTCCACTTATAGTGACTGGCTTAATCCAATTTAAGTCGTTTAACTGCTTTAGTAGTTCTTTGTACAGCTTGTTTCTACACTCGATTCAGATTCTTAATTATCTGTATTTATTTCTTTCGTTGCTGTACTGCTTTCAGTATTTTTTGTTTTCCTTTCGATACCATCATTGAATACAGAAGTAGCGCTTCCCCCCTCCCTTGCAGTGGGCAGGATACTGTCAATATTTTCCTCGTCTTCAAATTCAATTTTACTTGAAATGAAACTCCGCAGAAATTTATGAAATATCAGAACATTTCAATCCAATTTTTCGGCATCCACATGCTTTTCCACATCCTTTGGAGCAAGTATAAAAAATAGATTCAATAATACCTTTTGGTGCGGGCGGTAAGCAGGCCCGTAGCAAGGATTTCCTTTCGGGAGGGGCTCAAATCTAGAATTTTTTTTCTAACCTGAAAGTAATAATCTCCCTTATTTAAAGTGTAAAAATATAAATCAGGATAAACCTAAGGAATCTGATGCTTGATGCCTCTGTTAAAAATTCTTTCGTATTGTTTCAATTTCTGTTAAAATTTTCGGTTTTCAGAAGCTCTTCCAGTTTCCAAATCAATTTGGAAACTGCAGTGCTTTTAGGGGGGGGGGGGCTGCAACAAAAATTATAAATCACATACTAACAATGCTTGGGATAAGCCTCATGTATTCTATGAGAGAAAAAATGCCTAAATATTGAAATGCAATAAACAATTTGAATATATTAGAACACAGGATCAATATTACCAATGCTTGGGATAAGTCTCATGTATTCTATGAGAGAAAAAATGCCTAAATATTGAAATGCAATAAACAATTTGAATATATTAGAACACAGGATCAATATTACCATGCGAGTGTCCCGTATTAGAAGCGAGGGGTCTTATTCCATAGATGAAATTAATTACACTTTTTCCCCGAAAAGAAAAAAAATTAATTGCAATAGATACATGTAATCATAACAATTATATTTCATATTCTCTGATTACAATAATTATAAATGCAACTGAGCAATCGCTGATTATCTTATCCTTATCAGGGTTTACTGTAGTATCCATCGAATGGAAATCATTGCAAGACCATTCAGTATTTCGTCTACCATAACGCTTCGAGACAAAGATTTAATTCTTTTCATGTCGTAGGCCTTCCACACTTGCTTGTTACCAGAATCAAGATTGTCAGAAAGTATTTTATCATATTGTAATATATTGCAATACAGTACTCCAAAGTGTTAAGACCACTGTGTATGTGACAACATTGGTAATCATCTCACATCATAACTCATATTCAGTTTTCACTTAAAACATTGTCACCTTATCGTCAAAATATTGATAGACCGGGAAGCGACAGCACAGACAATCACCTGATTGCGTTCACGGCCGAAAATCTAGAATTAGTTAAATTTCGATTCGCATATTAAAACGAAATCGGTCTGTCAAGTCATATCTAGGTGGAGAACACCTAAAAAATCGAATTTAGCGGTTGACTCATAGGTTTACCATTATGTTTTCCTGCTTCTAGTCTGCAATGTTTTCATACTTTTGGTTTTGGGTGCAGGAAAGCACAATGGTAAACCAACAAGTCAATCGCTAAAATCGGGTTTTTAGATGTTTTCCACCAATTTATGTCTTCGCAGACCATTTGCGTTTTAATATACGAATCGGAATTTAATTAATCCTAGATCTTTATCCGTGAACTCAATGATGTGACTGCCTATGCTGCCGCCTCCCAATATATGAGGGAAATTATCAAATTTGTTTGCTTTTTACTGGAAGCAAATCCTGGAAGAAATGCTTGGAAATTATTATAATGTCTTCATTCGAAATGAAGCTTTCATTCAAATTTTTAATAAGACTTTCTACTTAGAGATTAATATAATCCTGTAAAACTCTTCAGCATAGGCCATTCGAGGATTTGCACGTGTTGCATGCCTAAATATTAATCTTGGTATCTTTATTTCATTTCTAATGAAGTCTTCCCGAAATTTTGAAGCAGAATTAAATATCTCAAAAGCTTTCCATTATATTTTCTTTGTGCTTTTGTAAAATAAATAAAAGGAACATCTTTAGCATAATTTCTAGTCAATATCATATCACGAAATTTTTCTGGAAGAACTGACAACAACTTTGTCAGACTGCTTGTGAAAAGCTTGTCACAAAGAACCAAGCTTATTTAAAAAACACTCGATGACTTCCAAGAAAACTCTAGCAATTGGAAATGTATTTTCATGTGTTTTCCTGAAATATTTTCTAAGCGAATGCAAATACATTTAACATTGTAACAGCTCCACGAAAGTTAATATGTTTTCATGCCTTTCGACAAATCTTCTATTGCAAAAATAGATATTTTTTTTCTGGGACAGATGATGAAATTGTTTTTTGAAGGAATAAATTTACTATTGATTGATTTTATAAAACATTTGTCACTTTATTCCACATTTCACTTCGTTCGTTCCAATACAGTTTCGGATGACAGGAATCAACATGATGTTGAACAATGCAAATTTAATCTGTGGCTTGCATAATGGATCTTTCTAATTTTTGGATTCTTTTGACGAATTCTAGATTGGACTTCACTAACATGAGCAAAAAGATTGGCTACCATGTCATATGTTTGTGTACGAAACCCTACATAGGGGTAATCAAACCTAAAATTGATAATTCATCTAAAGACAACGAAACTTTTTTTAGCTAGACTACTCTGTAACCAGAGATGTAGTGGAAGATATACGGGGGTATACGTCGTATACCCTCTGAATTTTTTTGAGGAACACCATATACCCTCTGTTTCCCAAGAAAGCTGTAAGTATACATACTCTAGGGTATACCCTCTGTCTTGAGCGTATACCCTCTGCTTAGACCGCATACCCTCTGTTGTTTTTACGACTACACGACTTTCTGTGACATATTTTTTCTATTAAAGATTCATAAGCAAACAATTTAAAAGCAAAGTTCTCCAATGAAAAGTGGGGTACGTCAACGGAAGGCTTTGAATTTTATAATATCCTATCTTTTTTCTTTGTAACATTCCTTTTCAGAATTTTCTGCTACTAGATTTTTTTTTTAATAAAAAGCCTTTTACACTTACAACGTCATTTTGAAAAATATATGTTTTTTAATTGTAATTTTCACATGATATTACATTATAGGTGGATAATTATTCCTTGATGAACAAGCTGTCTAATATTGTCTGTTTAATATTGAATTCTTATCGAAAAAATCGAAACATTTTGTTTTAAAATAAGAAAAGACAATTTTTCAACATTTTGCCGCCAAAAATAAATAAATAAATAAATAAATAAATAAAAATAAAAATAAAATAAAAAAATAATAACATTTCTTTAAAAGTTTCTGGAGAAAATCTCGTTTAAATTAGCTGGGATAAAATATATTCTGTCGCCCCCTTAGAGATTAAAACTTTTAGCTTCTTTCTTTACAAAGCATTTTAACAGTGGGTAACTCTTAGGTTTTCATTGCAGGCGTGATGTAAATTAAGGATAAAGAAAAGTAAGAATCATCATAACGTGCAAGTAAATATCTTATATTTTACTTCTAAAGTTAACATACGCCATACTCGTATTCCACTTACTTTTCCTTGATTAAATTATGATATGGAATTACACTTATCAAATTTTACTGTACATAAAGATAGTTAAATTTGCGCTTTAAGAAGAACTTATATTTTTATTGATAGATACGAATAAGGAACAATATATCCAAATAATATATAACGGGAGATTACAGTAACTATCTAACTTTATATTTTTATAACTAAACATGCATGCATACTTTAAATGTAACGGAAGATAGAAACAAGAAAAACATTGTCAATTTTCACAATCATTAACGATAACTTTGAAAATTAATTTTTTAACTTTCGGGAGGGGCTTCAGCCCCCTTAGCCCCCTCCCTGGCTACGTGCCTGGCGGTAAGGTAGCAAGAATTGGAACCAAATTAGGTGCATTTTGCCAGCCCCAGTTCTCAGGAAGTAGTTTATTGCTCAATCAGTATTGTACTTGATGATAAATACGTAAACTGTACAATCTAGCTGCATCTTCGGCAGGCAGTTTTTTTAACCAAGAGCAACTCTTTTCTTGAAACATACATAACGGTACCTTTTCAGAGAAATTTCTGCTTTACTACCGTATAAAGCAAGAAAAATAGTTTATCCAGCCTCGGAAACTTCAAATTAAGATACTTGATCACTTTTAAAAATGCTGGCAGCTTGTATGTTATGATCTTCTTCCTTCTTCAAAAATTTTGCTAACGACATTTTGCCTTTCCCAAACATTGCTGATGTCGAGTCACAACCTGAAAAAGCGTGAAGGAACAATGTATGATCTTTCAAAACAGCATCATTGTTAAAACTGTGCGATGAATACAGGGTGGTAACAATTCGTTCTCTTCCAGACGTAATAAAAAATATCTCTATCTCTGGAGGTGCTAAAACTGTCAACAATACGAGCAAGTCAACATCATCGCCAACAACAGCAGTAAGCGCACCAGACTTTGCTACTTCAATAACTGTGTTAACAATTAGTGTGTCTGCATCATCTTCTGCTTGTTTCGCTTCCAAACCATTCTCCATAAATTTCTCCATAAGCATAGATATGAGACGTGTCTTATTTTAATGATTAGATTTAAAAAATTCTTTTCCGCGATACTTTAGAGCTTTCTTTTTTTCCTTCTGTAAAAAATCTTCGTCTAATGTATCAGAAATAACAAACATTTCCCCTTAAATTCAAACAGACTGTCATTTCTCAATTTTTCCTTCAATGGATGATTAATTTGTGCGGATGTTGATCGTTTTTCGGCAATAGATTTATTGTATGATTTAATAGAATTCTTTCGTGAATAATTTTTCTTACTCTTTGAATGCACTGTAAATTCATTATTGTTTTTAGCCATTTCGTCAAATATTTTCCACTTATGGTCATCTCTTTCCGAACTTGCTGTCACAAGCGACTTCAGACCCCTTTTTTTCTGTTTTTACAAAATCTTTCGAAACCCAGTCCTCATCTCATGCAAGATAAACTATTTTGTCAATCTCCATTTTTCGCTCAGAATCAGCAATTAAGAAAGAGTCATTTTAAACTGTCATAAATAATTTTAAACTTTCTACAACATGCGTTGAAAATAAAATTATTCCCTTCCTAAAATCTTAAAAAAGAATAAATACTTCGTTCAATAAATTAGGGTCATTTCATACTAGCGAAATGAGCACCAAATAAAAATAAAATATTGAAAAGTACTTGCACGTGGTACATTTCGACAAATGCAAAGGGAGATAGGGTGTTGGGCAATGACTATTCGTCACCTGAGAATAATAAAGTTCTATCTGTGTTTTTGAAAATATTGACTTATCTATATAGAAAGACTCTATTTGTATCTATGAAGGCATTTTTGCATCAAAATGATGTTATGTATAATTTACATATAATATTACAATTATATTACATTATTTTAATCCAGAAATGCCTTCATAGATACAAATAGAACATTTCTACATCGATAAGTCAATTTTTTTCAAAAACACAGATAGAACCTTATTATTCTCAGGTGACGTATTGCACAAGCGCGCGAAAACGCCATACAAACAATGGGGGAGAGATGAGGGGGGGGAATCAAAAGTTGTTTAGTATTTGTTCTGCCTCTTCGCCGCGTTATGATTGTGCTTGCATATTCTTTTTCAATAATGTTTATTTTATCTTAATTTTTGGCAGGGAAGAGTTGGTGTGACAAAAAAATGTTACTTACACTTTTTGTAGGAAATTAAATTATCTACATTTTTGTAATTGAACTTTTTTGTCTAGATGCCATTGTTCGGGAGATATTCACAGAAAATCGATTTTCAAGCTCTTTAGCGCCCCCTGGAGGCGAAAGCTCACATCGGATCGATGGAGACTTTTAGTATGTTAAAGTACATACCCTAACTAGCACCTATGCAAAAATCCAGCTTTGTTCTAATTTTTTCCGCTATTTGCAAAAAAAGGTGCTAAAATGACTGGACTAAGATTTATGTCTACAGAATTTCTGGCGACGATCTAATGGCGCCAATCAACTCAACAGTGAATTTGCGTTCAGTTGGCTTTTCGTTTTAGCAAAATATATTTTTTAATTTATTTATTTAAAGATCTAGAAATTTATTACATAAGTAGTTTTATGTAATAATGTTATGTAGTTTATCAATGGCGGATCTAAGGGGGGGCAGGCGATGGGTCGATCGTCCCCCCCCCCCTAGAGCCCAATAAAGGATCTGCAAAATTTCATTAGTTGCCCGCACGAAAATGAGGATGGAGCTAAAACTCGAGACCGGCGCGACTCTGGTCGCGTCGCGCCAAATTTAATTTACTAGACTGCGAGTGGGTCAGATCTTCACACATTCAGAACCGGGGCGGGTCGGATCTTACTTTTTTCTGCAAAGCTGTATCGAGCCACACTGTTTTTTTTTTCCTTCAGGTCGGACCTGGCGTGGACTGCCTCTTTCCTAGAGGTATACACGGACTAAAATTTCCAAGCCCAGGCTCCATCTGGTATAAAAGTTAAACGCTCAGTTTCGGGGGGGGGGGGGGGGGCGTTGTCTAATAAAGGGTTTGCGAAGCGACATTATGTATCCTCGTAGAAAATGAATTGGAGACCAAATTCAAGTCCGGCGAGGCCTATCACGGGCCGCGGCTTTTTAAATTCATGAGACTGGGGCTGGGTCAGGTCTTCTCACTTTCAGAGCGGGCCGTGTTCTTATCTTTATTTTTCTGCAGATTTGGGTGGGTCCAGACTTCTTTTTCTTCTATGTTGAGTCTGACCTGGAGTCATTCTTCCTAGATGTTTGGAAAGAGATGAAACGACTCAGACCAAGCCCATGCCCGATACGAGCTCGGGCTCTATTTTTATTCTAGTTTTCAGGCTCGAACTCATTCTTTCTGAAAATTGAAAATTTTATTTATCGACAAATAGAAAGTGTTAAAAGAACTCAGCTTCCCCCCCCCCCCTCCTTAAAAATTACTTATTCCTTTTCAAATCTGTATTGCCATTTTGATTAGAATAATGGGAAGCAGAAAGTGTGTTTTTTCTATTTTAGTATTAGAATGCTATTTTAGAAGTAAATTATTAGTCATATCTACATATTTATTTTTGCCATCGCGACGATGCTCCGGCACCAACGAAAGAGCGGGAATAATGAATTTATTTTTAACAGATGTAAATTTTCCATGTTTCATGTTTGGGTGAAAAAAATCCGGACCAGGATTCGAACCAGGGATGTATTGGCTGAAGCCGCCAATGCTCTACCAACTGAGCTATCCCGGACACGAATACTGGAGGATTATTTCACCCAAAAACTTACATCTGTTATAATTAATTTAATGATTGAATAATCTTGTTTAAACTTAATCTAATGGAATTTATCTTTAGTTCGATATTTGTTTGTGGCAGAGGTTATTTTGCCATTGTATCGTTTATTTCTTTTATTATTATTATTTAGGCATCTAAAGCGAAGAGAATATTTTCTTCCGATTTGAGTTTGCGAATATTTTAGATTTATATTGTACAAAATGCACACTAGTAATCACTCTTCATGTAATTTTAGTTATCATTATTTCCTTTTGAACTCTGCTTAGGTTGAAGTCGTAATCTGCAATTTATGAAGCCACTTTCAGTCGTAAGTAAATATAATTACCATATTATTCCTATAGAAAGAAATCGAGCTGTGTTTCCTCTATTCCTATAAAAGCATCGAAATTCAAAATTTTTAATTTAAGGTTATTTTCTAAATAACGTCTATCCCGAAAGATTTTTATGAGGAATGAAATGGTTAAAATAAAAATGTGCACTTTTAATAGAAAACTGATAAATGTTGTTCGATTCCACAGGTAATAACAGTAATTTCTACAAGTCACATGCATTTATTCATGGAACATACTTCATTAACATGTTTTATGAAAAGAGACCAAGTATGAGAATTTTTTTATGTAGAAAGTGCAGTTTTATTTTATACCAAACTTTTTTTGATAATATTAAATTTAAAATTTCGTTTAACAGGCATTTCTATGTAAAAAATAAATTAAAAATTACAATTATTTCTTGAATTTTTTTTTTTTTTTTTTTTGTAAATACTATGCAGTTTTTCTTCTACTGTATATTTTCGGTACCGAGCTCGGGCTCTGATAGCGCAAAAGGTTTCGAGTTCAGGTGTGCTCGGATTTAAAATCGTCGCGAGTGGGCGGGATCGGACTAAAGAGAATCCGAATTTATCTGTAGCAAAATTTCTGAGCAAAATTTCCAGCCCGGGGCTTGCCCCCAGAATAAAAGCTAAACGTTCGGTCTGTGTCCGACCCAGCCTGTAACGGTAAGCATTATTGGCCCAACCCAGGGTTCTCGCTGGTTTCGACCAACATTGGCGATTCGGCGAATAAGAAATGAAAAGCATTAACCAAATGAAAAGAAATATTAGCAAAATAGATTCGGTGTCAAACACTGAAAAATCTATCTTTGGCCCCTTATTGTGTCAGTATTATTTTTTTCAATATATTTTAAAATATCCTAATTTTTTGTAATTGCTTATAAAATAGAAATTCGACCATCCGCTATGTAAACTATTTAAAATAAGTACATTTTAAATATTTTCTAAAAGTGTACATTCTTCAGGCATTCTTTTTGTAATCTAAATAAAATTATTTAACGACTATTTCTTGCAGCACCATGTATCGCTGCTATTAAAATGAGCCGCTAATCAAGAACCGCTGTAAGAAATCTTCTGATATCTTATGCAACCCTACTGCGAGATTTCTTTTTAATAGCTGTCACAGTCACCTTGCAAGTTACTGGATTTTAAAATTAGTCTCCATTTTAAGATACCCGGTGTGTTTCTTTAATAAGTTTCAAAGCATAATTACAGCTGATCTTTGGTATAAAGAAACAAGTCAGCCTTTTACCAAATGAGTATTTTTTACATAATTTTGAAGTTTTAAAAGTAATTCTAGATAATTATCTGGTCGTATCCGCTATGGGGCTTTTACTGTATATAATTTTTATCTTAAAAAATATTTAGATTTTCTTTTGGAAAATCGAGTCCTTCACGCAAGAGTAAAAACCAAATTCAAAACTGATCCAAACCCAAATTATTGTGTATGTCAGTCTGTCTAAAATCCAACGCGTTAGACGCAACTAAAAATTAGAAGTCATCAAATCGACCCGCAGCAAAAAACAGAACGAGACCAGCAACAAAATACAGTCATCAACCGGATCGAAACCCGACTTGCAGCAAAAAGAAGTCAACCGGATCCAAACACAACCCACTGGGAAAAAAGTATAAGTTAAGCCGACCAGTAGCCTAATCTAGTAGACAACCCGTCTCAAACTCGACACGCAGCAAAAAAATAGAAGTTAACCTGACCCGCAGTAAAAAGTAGAAGTCAAACGGACCCAAATGCAATCCCCCAGAAAAAATAGTTAACCCAAACAGTAGCAAAAAATGGAAGTCAACCGGAACCAAAGCAGATCCACAGCAAAAATAGAAGTCATCCGGACCCAAACCCGACCCACAGTAAAAATAGAAGTCAACCGGAAAGTCAACTGGACCCAAATCCGACCCGCAGTGAAAAAATTAGCCTCGACTCGCGATCAGATTCGAGTCTCCAAATTTTTGAAATCGTCCCCCCAGGGGTGATTCTCGTCCGAAATTTCCGAAAATTTAAGGCATCCTCTTCCGAAAATTTGAAATTGGGTTATCAGTTTCGCATAGTTGCCAACTTGTACGGTTTTGCGCGCGGAAAAAACAATTGCGTGGAAATGCAAATTTCGTGATAGAATCGCCGAAATAGCATACATTTCGTCTATAATTCATGGAAAAACGACGATTTCGTCAATGTTTTTGTAAACGAACTTTGTCAAAAGATCGATGAAAAACGCGAATTTCCTGTGCGGATCGCGGGAAAAACGGCAATTTCACCAAGATCGCAGATAAAACGCTGATTTCTTCTGAAGATGGCGGGAAAACGCCGATTTCGTCTAAAGATTGCGGATATAACGCCGATTTCGTTAAAAGATCGCCAGAAAAAACGCTGTTTTCGATAAAAGATAGCTTAAAAATATTTTGTCGAAAAAATATTTGAAAAAATACGCCGATTTCATCAAAAGATCACGGAAAAAACGCCGATTTTGTCAAAAGATCGCGGGAATAAAGCGCCATTTTCGAGAAAAAATCGCGTAAAAAAGCAAATTTTGTCTAAAGATCGTCGAAAATACGCCAATTTCACTTAAAAAGAACATGGGAAAACGCCGATTTCGTCAAAAGATCGCGGAAAAAAACGCCGATTTTGGCAAAAGATTGCAATAAATTGCTGATTTTGCTAAAATATTGCTGATTTCGTCTGAAGATAGCGGGAAAACGCCGATTTTGTCCGAAGATCGCTGGAGGGGGAGGGGAACTCACGACCCCTCCCCCCTCCCCCGCCGATTTCCGAAAATGCAATGCGAATTTCAGAAAAAAAAAATTCATCCAGAATCACCCCTGCGTCCCCCTCCCCCTTGAGGACTCTCCAGATCCGCCCTTGATGGACATGCAACAAAATTGAATGGTCATACGGACCGAGCCGATTAACAAAAAAATAAATAAAATAAAATCGGCCCGATATAGAATTTTCAGTAAAAACTATAAAATATGAACTATTTTCAATGAATACGGCTTTAATGAGAATAAATAGTATAACGAGAATAAGTATAAATGTGCATCACGTGCCGGTACTAGTTTGACAACATCAATGCAGAAATGTAACTTGTACAGTGCAGAGATCGGCATTGGACAGTTACTTTGTGTCTAATCCAGGCTTAATATTATTTTAGCCAGTGTTGAATTCAGAGGGTGACCCAGGGAGGACACCCCCCCCCCCGGAGTTATCAAATGTCCCCCCTCGGAAAATTTGAAATTTTGTGTTTTCAATGGTAAATACGTGTAATTTCTCCCCCCTCCGGAACTCTATTGTGCCCCCCCCCCCTCGGAGATACAGAAGTCCCTCCCGGAGAAAAGTGTCTGAATTCAACACTGATTTTAGCAAACTCGTGCCGGACCGAGATCAGGCTTGCGTTGTTTTTCTAGATATAGTCGAGCTGGACCGGAACTAGACTTAATTATACTCAAGATGTGTAGTGCAGACAGCATGATTTTTAAAAGTATTAATAGCGAAAAAAATTTTATGTTAACGTCATCTTTGGAAATATATGGTGGTTCTTAAATTCACTTCTTAACAACACGAAAGTTTGACACATTTTCTGACTAATTTTCAACTGTAAAGGTATAAAATTGACAAGCCACTATCGAAAGGATTTGGAATCGAATAGCGTTTTCCATTTTTGGTGGATAAGATACTTATAAGTACTTGTTGAGATATAAGAGATTCTTGTCACGTAGTTGTAGATTTTTCTCCCTTCCATACTGTCACATCCGAAAATTCAATTCAAAATGCTAACTGTGACAGTAATTTCTTAAATTGCTTATATCAAAAAATAGATAACGCCAATCCATTACATATAGTTTCTGAATAAAAACACCTGCTAATCTTGTGCATTTCCGAAAAGAAATGAATTCAGAAATGTATCCGAAAGTAGCTCTTTTGGATTTGAGAAATTTTTTAATAAAATGATGTAGAAATATTTTCATAAATCTACTTTTTATTATACAGCTTCAAAAGTTATGATGTTTTGAACTTCCCTTTTTTTTCTTTTATTTTAAACCATATTAATTTTTTAATGAATTTTTATTTGAATGTTGAAAGTCTAAGAATCTAAGTAATCATTAATGTTGCTTTTGTGTATTTTCTGCAAAATATACTCTAAAATCATCCCATAAATATCTGTACAGTATTCTTTAAAGAAATATTAATTATATGATAAAAATCTGAATTTGCTCGAAATAGTAAAAATTGTGTCGGGCCAGATCGGGCTGTGCCTAGTTTCACTGATTTCTGTATTGGCCGAGCCTAGAAATGTAAAAATATAAACGGGTGGGGCTCGGGCCGAATTTTTTAACATTACACCGGGCTAGGCCCGGCCTGGAAATTCCAGCCAGTGCAGACCTCTAAATTGTGTTAGGTAATAACAATAATAAAAAAAAATCTTGTGTTTAAATTTCATCGTAGTTTTAAATGCTGCGGTTTCCCAATTTCTTATAATAAGCTCCAAAATGGTCTGTTTTTGAATACCAGTATTTCTTTAAAAAAATTCGTTACAAGTTTCTACAAAATTCTCAGTGGAAAAATAGCCTTCCAGCTGAGATTCTACAAAATGTGCATATAAAAGTGAAAAAAAGAATTGTTTGAAATGTGAGGCATTTAAAAAATAAACTATTTGGGAAACCGACAAAAATTGCTGATTCTTAACCCATAAATATAATTGCTGATTCTTAACCCATAAATATAATTGCTGATTCTTAACTCATAAATATAATTGCTGATTCGTTCCCATAAACATTTAGCTGAAATAAGTAACCATTATACTATTGGGAAATCATTCTTGAAAAAATCTCAAATGTTAGGTGATTCTCAAATTCTCTGCTCAACGGCGCGAAACTTTTTTATTCATTATTAACGTAAATATATAAAATTGCCATACCTGATTATTAAAGCGGTTTAGAATCAAACACCGTTTTCTATTTTGTTAAATAAATTATTTGTGGAGCTATAAGAGATTCTTACAACAACAAGTTTTTCCATTATCTCGTGCTTCTACGTTGATAAATCGGTTTAAAACACCTACTTTGATAGCATTTTCTGAAAAATCTTTTGCTTTACAAAAAATAAAGAAACAGAGACAATAGCAAACGTTATTCAATTACATAGTTTCTGAATAAGAACATCTATTAGTCCTGCACATTTCCGTATAAAATTGAATTCGGAAATGTATCAGAAAGTAAGTCCTTTGGCTTTGAGAAGACGAACCATAGTTGTTTTTGCTTGTTTGTGAATAGTTTAATAATAAGAATTAAATCAATAGCATACTCAAAGCGTTTATGGAAGGAGCCAATGAAATATACTGTATGTATGTTATGTAATTAATATCAATTATGTAGTTAACAAACTTTTATCTAATTAATATCAATAAATCTGGTAAAAGAATTTAGAATTACAAAATATTAGTGACATATTGCGAAATGCATGCATTCGAAAATGTAATTAAATTACAACGATTGCAGTGTATAACCTTTATAAGTTGATTACCAAAATAAATATATTTTAGGATTATATTTAAAATTATACATTATAAAAATCTTACCAGTTAATACCAGTCTTGTTATTAATGCTAAAATAGTTCTTAAAAGTGAAAAAATAGAAAACACAATTTTCTCTAGTTAAAATAGAGGTCTGCACGGCCCCGGGCCGAAATTTGTGCTAAATTGTTCCGAATTTTCTAACGGGCCGAGCCGGCAGTATTAGAATAATTTTTTCAACGGGCAGGGCGATAAAAAATTTAACGGGACTACCAACCCGTTATGAAGATTTAACCAAAAAAGATAAAATATGAGATATTTTCAATGAATATGGCTTTAACGAGAATAAGTATAAATGTGCGTCACGAGCCGATACTCGTTTGACAACATCAATACAGAAATGTAACTTGTGCAGTGTAAAAATCGGCAACGAACAGTTACATTGTGTCCATCTCGGGCTTAATATTTTTATCAGACTCGTGCCGGGTCTAGATCTGGTTTGCATTGTTTTTCTACATATAGTCGAGCTGGGCAGGAACTAGCCTTAATTGTTCTCAAGATGTATAAGACAGACAACATGACTTATAAAAGCATTAATAGCAATGAAGTACTTATGTTAACGTAATCTTTGGAAATATAACTTCTTGGTAGTTCTTAAATTCACTTTTCAACAACGCGAAAGTTTGACACATTTTCTGACTAATTTTTAACTGTAAAGTTGTAAATTTGACAAGCCTGACTATTGAAAGGATTTGGAATCAAATTTCTTTTTCCATTTTTGGTAAATAAGATACTTGTATGTACTGTTGAGATATAAGAGATTCTTGTCACGTGGTTGCAGATTTTTCTCCCTTCTCATGCTGTCGCTTTCGGAATGCCGATTCAAAACGCTAACTTTGACATTATTTTCTTAAATTGCCTGTATCAAAAAATGGATAAGGACATTCGATTACATAGTTTCTGAATAAAAACACCTGCTAATCCTATACGTTTCTGAAAAGAAAACACCTGCTAATCTTATACATTTCCGAAAAAAAATGAATTCAAAAATGTATCAGAATGTATCTTCTTTGGACTTGAGAAAATCTTTAATAAAATGATATAGAAATCTTTTCATAAATCTACTTTTTATTATACAGCTTCAAAAGTTAACATGTTTTTGTCTCTTTTTTTTTTTTTTCTAAACTATATTAATTTTTTAATAAATCTTCATTTGAATGTTAAAAGCCTAAGAATCTAAGTAATCATTAATGTTGCTATTGTGTATATTCTGTAAAACATACTGTAAAATCATCCCATAAATATGTATGCAGTATTCTTTTTAAAAAATCTTAATTATATGATAAAAAATCTGAATTTTTTCAAAATAGTAGAAATTGTGTCGGGCCAGATCGAGCTGGGCCTGTTTTCCCTGATTTCTGTACGAGCCGGGCAGGGACTAGAAATGTAAAAATATAAACGGACAGGGCTCGGGCCGAATTTTTGAGATTTGCACCGGGACGAGCCCGTGCAGACTAGAGATGCGTTCGGGCTCGTTTATCGGGGCTCGGGCGTAAAAACATACAAAATAAAATTGTATGGTATTTAAAAATTGTTTCAAAAGTGATATATGAATTTAAAAAACTTCTTACCATAGATATAATTTTTAAACGAAAATTTAAATTCAATCTTATCAAATTCCGTATAAAATAAAAACATACTTCATGCTTAAAAATATTCTCATATTTTTTTCTTTCTTTAACTAGCAAATTTGATGGACACTTTTGTGTCTAATGAATAAATGCATGAAATTTGCAGAAAATTGCTATTTGTAAGTTGGCGAATCGAACAGTGGTCTTTAATTTTCTGTAAAAAGTGTACCTATTTCATTATAATCGATTCTTTTATCATAACAATCTTCCGTGATTGACAGGTACCTGAAAATCAACGTAAATTTAAAAAAATTGACATTGTTATTTTAAAGGTCCGATACTTTTATAGGAAAAAAGGAAACACTGATCTATTGCTTTCTGTGAGAACAACATAGTAATCATATTTACTTACGAAGGAAAGTGACTTCGAAAACGAACAGCGTTCTCAGCATAAGCAGAGTTCATGATGACAAATATATATAATAATCACTAAAGTTATTTTCATAAGAAAAACAATGTCATAAGAAAAATGATTCGTGCACAATCGAATATTAAATGATTTGCAAACCTCCAGTTAATTCTCGTCTACCAAAAACAGAAGAAAATATTATCTTCGCGTTATGTAACTAAATAATAAATAAATAAACGATCCCATTAAAAAATATCTTCTGCTAACGAAAAGCCAACTAAAAGCAAATTCATTGTTGTATTTGTTTTGATTGACGCCATATAAATAGATCTGTAATTATCAGAAATTTTCATTTGAAACAACAATGAAATACTAAAATAAATAAACAAGCATTCAGTTCCCCCATCATTTTGATAAAAAAAGAATTAAAATGACTTGAAAAGGAATAACTAGGCAACATTAAGTGGAAAAAGTTCTTTCAATCTTTTCTGTACATGAATAAATAAAATTTTCTGGCTTCAGAAAAAATGATCCTGGGCCCGTCCGAACCCGAAGACTAGAATGAAAATCGAGCCCGTCTCATCTCTAGTGCAAACCTCTAAGTTAAAGCTTATAATGATTTTTAAGAAATAAAAAATTCCCTATTTTGTGGCGAAAAGGTTAAGAAGTAACAATTTATTATTTAAAAAGTATATTCTATTTCGAAAATTCTCGTCATAATCTTTAGAAAACTCTATCTGGGAAAAAAAAATCAATTCAGTAGATTCACAAAAACTACTTTTTGAATTGAATTTTTCGTTTGAGATATCCTACTCTTTTAAATTCTTATTCTTACCTAATTAAATAAATTGGAGAAAGAAATACAAAATGGAGGGAGGGGGGGGGGGCGCACATGCACATAGTTGAGAACAGTGGCCGTAACTTATGAAAAATATTGGATTGGCTCAAAAATATTGGGTGGGTTCAAAGATATTTTGGTAAACTGGTACAAACAGTTTATTTTTCTTTGAAGGGTTTGGTTTGGTTTGGTTTATTTTTGTCGTCTGATTATCTACGCTAGGGATATAGGACCAGGGGGGGAGTGCCCTTCGTGGGGGTCTTTCTAAGGGAACCTAACCCGTATTTACGCAAGGTTAGAAGAAAACCACGAAAACTCCGAACGGTTAGGCCGACAGCCGCGATTGGGTTCGAACCCAGCACCTGCCGTCTACCAGTTGAGAGGTCCGTACCTCTCGGCCATTTCTTTGAAGGGTGAACAACTTGGTGAAAGATGAGACTTTTAAGTCGAGCTATCATGTTTTAAAATATTTGCAATTAAAACTATATTTCTCATGCATTTTTCCATATAAAGACACTAACATATATTGTAATATCATCATATCATTAACATGACTGCAACTTGAAACAGTAGAAAGGTAAACATTCAGTCATTTTTAATTTATGGGGATTATTAATTAAAACGCGCTGTCATTGTCAAAATAAATTTTGTTCTAAGGCGAAAAATGAATAATAAAATAATAATGAAATAAATAACGAAATAGAACAATGAAAATTGAGAACGCTAGGATTCAAAATTATTGGGTGGGCTCAGGCCCCACGGGTCTGTATAAGTTGGCGCCACTGCTTGTGAGTAGAATGTTTCTTAGTTTTTCGTTACATTTTCTTTCTTTTATTTTTCCTTCATTCAACAATAGAGATCAGATTCATTCTTCCTGAAACCACAAAATTATTTATTAGTGTGTAGAAAATAGTATATTGAAATAGCTTCTTTGTCCTTAAAATTACTTATTGTTTTTTCAAGTGATTTTAGTGCTATTTTGTTCAAAATGAAGGGAGGGGGGGGACAGAAATCGTGTTTTTATATTTTAATGTAGCTGATAGCTGTTTCAAAAAAAAGAAAGAAAAAAGAGATGTTTGGAATTTACGTCTACTGCATTTCCGGCGACCATCTGGCGCCAACCAAAACAAGCTCAAAAAATAAATTATTTTTTAACCGATCGTTTATTTATTTATTTATTTAGTAATTAGCCCTCCAATAAAGTTGAAAGTGATTATGCATTCGGTTTGTCTGTTCGTCTGTGCACGCTCTCAGTGGCGCCAACTTTTGAAAAATATTGGGTGGGCTCAAAAATATTTTGGTATATAATGATACGATCGGTTTGTTTTCCTTTTAAGGGTGGACAGATGTGAAAGATGAGAATTTTTAGTCAAACTATCATGCTGTAATAAAGTTGCAATTTTATTAAATAATATTCTTAGGCGTTTTTCCTTATAAAGAAACTAATATTTATTGCAATATCATCGTATCATGAACATGATTACAAATTGAAATAGAAAAAAATTAAATAAGGAGGAAAATATTTCAGTTATTTGAGATTTATGGGCGCCAGTCGGAAAATTAAAACACGTGGTTTTTTGGTAAAGTAAATTTTGTTCTAGGAAGAAAAATGAATAAAGTAAAATAATGAAATAAGTAACGAAATAGAACCATAAAAATTGGACACACTACAATTCAAAATTATTGGGTGGGCACGGGCCCATATAAGTTGGCGCCACTGGTTGAGAAAATTAATCTAAAAGTTAAATTATAAAGATAATCATTTAGAATCTTAACAGGAGACTAAAAAATATCTAATTTCATTCCAATGATAGCATTCTGCCATTTTCTTTTAAAATATAATTAGATGTGTAAATTAGGAGCGTGGTAATAATCTCTTGAATCAAGGGAATTTTCAGAAAATTAGTAATAATGTACGATATACCTACTAAACCCCTTTTAGAGTAGCTAATGATTTATTACGATTATTTAAGTTTATGGGAGCTCCGTCCTGAATAAACCTGTAACCTATTTCCCACAGAAGTTTTTTTTTTTCTTTCTAATGAGAAAGCCTGTGAGATTATAACGCGTTCAATGAATGTTACTGGCGAGCTCATCCAGGAAAAGAAAGCAAAAGTAGTCGAATCACGTAAATATCCAAAATATAAACGAGTTTTAAATTGTCCGTACCGATTAGAGACCTTGAACTGTCATTTATTTAAATACATTCAAATGAGCAGAATTTTTCCTTCTTTGCTTCAGAATGACAGAAAAAGGGAAACAAAGCGTTTCGTTTTGAAAAGGAAAGTAGGAGTTCCAAAATAATTTGAGTTGCTTACCTGTCAAAATATGTGCGCTTTCCATTTTTGAGAAGTCGATGCGTAATTGAGTTTTTAATGCACTTGACTTATTATCTGTCGTTTCCCATGTGTGAAAAGGAACTGCCCTATCGGTTGACAATGTATCTACGTCACGTATAAGGAAGACTACTGTCGGAACCGTTATCTGTAGTTTATTTGCTTTCTAACTTAAGTAAGCTTCAAAAAATGCAGAAGAAACAACACTGTTTCGTTTCAAATGAAAATGAATTTTCTAATGTGGTATGAATTTTGTATTATGTTCTTACAAACTATTGCCCTTAATCTTTTACGAGCCAATGTTCCCTGTGGAGAGCAGTAAATTAATTAAAAAATGTGTTTAACTAAAAGTATTAATTAATTTTTTATTGAAACCGATGCCGGAGCTCCGCTCACGCCATCCTTACAGTGCTATTAAAACTATTTATTATATAATATACAAATTTTCGTAATTTTGTCCAGTTTCATTTCTAAACAATGATCTTGATTTACAGAAATTTACGGATTTAACCCTTTATCTACCTACGGTACTTATAAGTACCATTAAAATTATTTATGATAAAATTCATTTAATATATCAATTAGTTGTAATACTACTTAGAATGAGTTACAGATACATTATTTTGTTCCAAAAGCGTTATTGGTTACTCAAAACAAAAATATTTTTAAAAGGATGATTTCTTTTGCCTTTGTATCTTTTCAGCATTCTTGGTGCTGAGGACAAGGCCCTCGCGAAGACTTTTTATTGGTGGGGGGGGGGGGGGGGGAGAGAACCTAAAATTGCCAAGTCAAAATTTAGTATTTGCCAACTAGTTTTATAATTTCACCAAGTTATCATAATTTGAAAATGCAACATAGTTTTTATTTGTAAAAAGCTTAATAATTTTTCTAATTATATTAGTAACATTCGTCAAATCTATCAGAAATGGTAGTTTTTTATTAAAGTTTTGAACTAATTTGCCAGTTATGTTTGTAAATTTGCCAACTGTATCAGCATGTGCAAATGTTTGGGGGTGGGAGGCTCCCCCCTGTCCCCCCCCCTTAGCGAGCCCCTGGCTGAGGGAGGGGGGGAGGGATTTCCAATTCGGAAATATTTCTTTATTTATATTGTAAGAACATCATATTTGTACATTTTATAATTCTACAAAATACTAGAAAACAATTTAAAGTAACAGATTTGAGTGGGGTTATAAATATTGCACAAAATCCCTGTAAATTCAAATTTAATTAATTCTTATAAATCCTTCAAAAATTTATTAAATGATTATGTAAATCTTTTAATTTAGTTTAAACAATTTACGTAAAATGCTTTAGAATGTAAAATTTTCATGGATTCATAATGCGGTAGATAAAGGCTTAATTCCTCGTGTCCATTGAAATAGTGCATTGATCTTGCAAGCATCTTTTATGAGTTCGTTAATCTTAATTTAAAAATAATTGTCTTTTGAAAATCCGAATAAGATTACGACCAATGAGGACATCACAATTCATTCCCAAATACATGTTAAAATTCTTCGATTTCAATAAAATTTTTAGAAGTTTTTTTTTCTGTTAAAAATTTTCGGTGGTTTACATTAAATAGTTTATTTGAATCTAGTTTGAACGTAGGGTATAACATTACAGCGTAATAGACAATTTTAAAATTACGATTTAAATAAATTTATCCATATTTTATATAATTAGCTCATATCCATTCAGTTAGTCAATATCCCCCCCCCCTTCAAATCACCTTTCTCGCCAAAATAGAATGAGTTAAACCTGTTTAATTTGTTTTAATTCTTATGTATGTAACTTTAAATAATATCAATAAATTAATCTTCCGACTGAGCCGGAAAGGATTGTTATTTTTAGACCCGAATGACATTGAACCGTGACCATCTCTCATCTGCAGAAAGAAACGTTTCTAATATAAAAGGTGTAAACATCTGACCAGGGACCTGCGATTACATTTAAAGACAACCTGAAACCCGACCCGAACCCGCGAAAAAAATTCTTCTTGCCATTAAAATTTGGAAATTTGAATAATATTATTTTTCAGCACATAGATAGGAAAATTCTTTATTCTTCTGTAAGCTTCTAATTTTTATATCCTTTTACAATCCAAAATTGCAAGTGAGTAAACCCAAATTATATTTTTTGAAATTTTTACGCATTTTAAAATACTCATAACCATCTTTAAAATATTTTAAGTTTACAAAGGAATAAAAAAATCTTCCTATCTACATTCTGAAAAAAATATTGTTAAAATTTTCAAATTTGAATGAAAAAAAAAAGGATAAGTATAACACGGCATTCCACGTTTCTTTCTCTCTCTCCACCAGGTAAGTTCCCTTAGGAGGCCACTCGACTCGCTGAAAAAAACCCGGATGATAATGTTAAGTCTATGGGGGCGTTATTTTCAAATATCTTGCTCAATTTTTAGTATTTGCACGTGAATTTTTTTGGATTGGATAGCTGAGGAGGATCTATAACCTGGCTAGTTTTTACTTTTTCAATTTTTGTTCCGGATTTAAAAAAAAAAAAAAACCTTTCGAAACCGGTTTTGAAATTAAAACAATCATAATATATAAAAAATGTAACCAAAATCGGAAAAGTAAAAACTAGCCCGGTTGTAGATTATCCTCAGCTATCCTATGAAAAGAAAAAAAAAAAAGGTTCAAATATTAGAATTTGAGCGAGGTATTTGAAAATAAAGCTCCTATAGACTTAACATTATCATCCGGGTCTTTTTCAGCGAGTCGTGTGGCCTCTTAAGGTCTACTTCAGTCAAATGAAAAGACCCGTTCGCTAATACTAATCCTATGGAAGAAATTTATAAAGATATCTCGGTTGCATTTCAATATTTTTAAATGATTTTTTGCATTAGATAACTGAGATTGATCTGAATGCAGGCCGTTTTTTACTTTTTCGATTTTGGTTGCAGATATTTTTTATGGGGGTGCTTTCGCCTTCCAAACAGGTTCCGAAAATGAAAGCGGCCTCATAAAAAATATCTGTAAATAAAATAAAAAAAATAAACAACGGTCTGCATACAGATTAACCTCAGCTATCCAATGCGAAAAATAATAATAATAATAATAATAATAATTTTAAAATATTGAAATGCAACCGAGATATCTTTAAAAATTTCTTCCATAGGATTAGCATTGGCGAACGGGTCTTTTCATTTGACTGAAGTAACCCCTTAAGTCTAGTCTCTGGGTCCAGATACATCTGTCCCATCCGTAAAAACTGTACTTCTGTTATCTTGGAAACTACTTGGATACTGATTTTACATTTAATTCTTTATATTCATTAAACGTGTGCGATTCTCAGTGAATAAAATAATAAGAATAGACAGGGTTCATACGCTCCAGGTAAATTTCCAGAAGAAACATCAGTATTTATTTATAGAAAAAGTAAATCTAGTTTAAACGTGCGTAATTTCGACGTATTTAATCTGGAATTTTCTGTAAGAAAATACTGGTACCGGATAATTTCCTGGTCGGAAAATTCCAGGAGGCGTACGAATCCTGATAATATTAATAAAAATATTTAGTGTCTATTTTTAGGTGCGTTCGTAATTATGTAAATACGTACACCTATAGTTGTCTTTTAATTCGTCCGTCTGTCCGCATATAACAGAGCAAAAACGACCCAAACGAATCGTTTGAAATTTAAATTGTACAATTGTTGCATAATTGTGTCTAATCATTTCAGATTTTATGAAAATTGGATGCATAATTTAATTACAAGGACAATCTAAAGTATTCCGTTACATGACGCCCAATGGGAAAAAAATAGTTTCAAGTGCATTTTGATGGTGTAACATTCTTCCGAACATAATAAAATTGATATACATCTATGAAGTATGTACTAAAATACACATTCTGTACAATCTGTGGTGCAAAGAACATTTGTTATTAATTTAAAGGGCTAAACAAAAGTATTCCATTACATAATGGTATAGAGGGAAACTTATTTGGGGAGCGTTTTAATATTATTAAACTATTTCACATTTTATGAGATTGATAGACGTTGCTGAAGTTTACTATAAATTACTTCCTGTATGATAAAAGACAGACAGTATTTACTGGAATGCACAAAAGATTTCGGATGCTATACTGTATCCGAAGTACTGTATACTATTACACCAAGATCTGAAAATATTTTTAGAACGTCCTTATAATACGAACGCACCACATTTGCTACGCTTGACGTGCAATTTCCAACTTATTAATTCTAATAATCCATCCCTATACCAAGTTGTTCAAAGTAAGAACCAAGACGAAGCCTTTGAAGATTTTAATAGTCTCTGTGAAAGACTTGTTTTAATTGATTGCTGACAGGTATTAACCCTTCAGCACACATGCTGGAATAAACTTTACCCCAATCACATTGTGAACTCAAACTACAATTGTAGACACGTGTGCTGATGGGTAGGCTCAAACGGTTTATTGCAATCGCTTAAAATTATAGCTACGCACAAAGTACGCATAAGATTAAATTTCAAACAGCTAAGAAGTCTAATATCTGTTAAAGGTAAAACGCGTTGTAAATATGCGTGTGTCACATAACTAAAAAATACCCGCAATATTTGCTACGTCATTTACGTCTCTATACACCTGTTCTAACTGTAATGAACATTTTTTTTTTTTTTTTTCTAAAGCACTAATACTACTTACATTTTCGACGCAAAATATTGTAGATCCATTCTGTCAGATCTAACATTTCACTAAATGCCGCTAGTGCGTGATTCAAGTTGCAGATCTGTATTGAATACATCTGATACGGTGTCTTCATTCACAAATCACTCTGTATAAACGCATGTGTTTCTCTCTTTCAAAAATGATTGTTTCTTATACCAGCGGAACAGAACAATGCATCGTCTATTATGCGTCAGCACATACGACTGTATTAATGGTAAAAAATGCCATCGTAAACTGTATGTGAATGTGAGACTGACATGTACTTGAACTATGAGCGCATATTTCACTATCTGGCCGTTTTCGTCCGGAATCGTAATTTTTCTCCGTTTTTATTTACATTTGCGTGCTCTGATTAGCTCTTCAATCTTGTCCTTTGATAAATCCTTCTCCTGTTTATGAGCGAAGATTTAAACTGATATAAGAATTTTTAAAAATTAAACTCAGTTACAGCATTAGCAAAATTAATGGAGGGGGGGGGGGTCTATTTTGATTGAAAATGTTTTTCCCGTTTAATAAGTAATGCATAGAAATGGAATTCGTGCATGTAAATATAAGTTTAACCCTTAAATGCATATTGTATCATTTTCGATACCATAAGTGTTCGCGATTTATTGGGGGGTTTTATTCACACATTCCGTAGTCTCACCAGAAATTTAAAAGAGCAATTTTCACTTTACTTAATGACAGACCATTCGTAATTAAATAAAGAAAATTTTACTATTTAGATTTTTATGATATGAATTCTGATTCTTTGAATTGCGCATTTTTTGGAACGCGTTCTATCCTATGCATTTAAGGGTTAAAAAGCAAGAAAAAAAAAATTTATTGAATTTCGCGAGAAAAATATATAAGAAATATCCGTATATAATTAAGAAATTTTGTTGAGGCAAACAAATTGTTGTTGGATTAACGAATTAATTTTGCAATTTTTGATTTTATAAAAAATGCTTAATTAAATGAAATTTACTGTTTAAGAAGTGTGGTCTAATATGCTGATAATCCAAGGCGTTTGACTTAACAAAATTCCTGTTTGACAATGTTTCTCTGGTAGTTTTGTTATGACAACTATATGTTTTTCCGTGCTTCATCGTATTGACTCTTACGCTCTTATTCACCAACTACTTCGACCCCGAGTTAAGCCGAAATCCTCGGTCAAACGCACAAACGGTATTCACCTTTCATCCTGATTGGACGTCTCCTTGATAATGACCAATCAAATGCTATCATGAATTTCATTTGAGCTTTCGACCAAGCTGTTCTGGGTTGAGGTAGATGGTGAATACGAGCATTAGAGTATTTGCTGTTATAGTATTTATAGTCCAGTTTTAAAAAACCTGTGAATTTTTTTCTCCCTAAGAGACAAAGATCATATTGAAACAAGAACTATTTAACATGGAGTTTTATTTTTCTTTTGTTTTAGGAAAGAGCAGGGTCGGACTGGACCAGGGAAAAGGGCGCAGACCTTGGATTTTCAGAGGGCGCAAAAATATTTAATGAATGCTCGTCAATTTTAATTGCCTGCGTTCTACCTATAGCTTAATAAGGTTTAACACACTCGCGTAGCCACTTCAATTAAATAAAAAGACCCATTTGCTGGAGGTAGTCTTATGAAAGAAATTTATAAAGATATCTCGATTGCATTTCAATATTTTTAAATGATTTTTTTTTCACTGGATAGCTGATATCGATTTGATTTTACTTTTTTGAGTTTGTTTACAGATATTTTAATGTGTACACTTTCATTTTCGGAACCGGTTTGGAAAGTAAAAGTATCCTCATAGAAAATATCTGTAAACAAAATCGAAAGAGTAAAAAAAAATGGCCTGAATCCGGATCGATATCTGCAATCAAATGCAAAAGAAAATAATTTAAAAATATTGAAATACAACCGAAATATCTTTATAAATTTCTTCCATAAGATTAGTATTAGCAAACGGATCTTTTCTTTTTATTGAAGTAGCCTCTTAAATATGAAGCCGGCTTAATCTCTGAATCTACATAGAAGACTTCTTCTATATTCTTCGTGCATGCTTAAAGTTCCATAAAAGCTACAGACTTTTACGCAGTATTCTGAAACTAATCGTTTAAAATATAACAGTTTCAGCAAATTATACAAATTTTATTATTTGAATACAAATTAGCTTGTAAGTTAGGGCTTTCCGGTTTTATTATTTTTCCAAAAGGTCATAAGACGAAAAAAGTGATCACCCCCCCCCCCCCTCGACTAATACTCTTTCAAATGACTGTATGAAAAAGACATAAGTACCAACTGATTGATAAAATAGACTATTAAATGTTATTTATAAATTTTACTTTTGAACCTCTTATCCTCACCAGTGGTCGAGAGGTTCTGCGCTCGAAACTGGTTGACGGGAGGTGTTGGGTTCGAGCCCAGTCGCGCCCGTCGATTTAATTGTTCGGAGTTTCCCGTGGTTTCATTCGAACTTTGGATTTCTTTGCGTAAATATGTATTAGGTTCCCTTAGAAAGACACCGCGAATGACATCCCCACTCTTAGGGCCTATACAAAACCAACTTTGGAGATTGTCTACATATTAAAAAGTACAGCTCATATTCAAAATATTAGAATAATTGAGAAAAAGTAATAAGAAAAAATTATTTGTCATTTATTTATTTTTTATACTAAGTAAATGCAATTAAATTTCTTATAAATTAAATCTGGAATGTTTAGATAAGATTTTAACATTTATAAAATATAAAATACAGCACAATAAATTAAGTATACAGCTTCCTTAAACACACCAGAATATTAGAATAAAATTCTCTATTGGTTCAAAATATTAGAATATTTTATTTTACGCAACAATATTACCTTATGAATATGAAGTAAATGGTAGTTAATATTTTGTAGCATCCCCTTTAGCTTTCATAACAGCGTACAATCGATCTTGCATACTATATACAAGGTGTTTACAAACATTTCTATCAATATTAGCCCAAATAGACTTTATACGTGCCACTAACTCAGTTTTACTTGAAGGAGGATTTTCTTGAAGTTTTTTCTTCATTATACACCATAAGTTTTCGATGGGATTAAGATCTGGTGAATTTGGTGGCCAAGGAAGTACCTTAATGTTGCGTTGGCGGAACCAATTCTTAGTTGACACCGAGGTATGCGGGGACGCTAAATCTTGTTGAAAGATGAAATCATCTTCAAATAAATCTTCTGATGATGGAATCATGTAATATTCTAAAATTTCTTGATATATCAGAGAGTTAACCTTTTCGTAGATGATGCATAACTTTCCAGGTCCTTCTGCACTCATACAACCCCAAACCATGACACTAGCAGCAAATTTTACGGAACGTTTAAGGCATTCTTTATCAAATGCTTCTTGCTTCATTCTCCAAACTCGAATATCTTGATTACCCTATGAAACACAAAACATACTTTCATCACTAAATAATATATTTTTCCAATCTTCATTGCTCCATAAACGTCTTGATTTACACCAATTCAATCTTATACGCTTTTGTCTTGCAGTCATGAGAGGTTTTGTTTTTGGTACACGAGATTCAAATTTAAATTTATGGAGACGTCTTAATGTTGTCGATGTAGAAACTTCAACTCCTTCTTCTTTCCATTTTCGGTGCAAGAATCGCACACTTTTAAAACGGTTTTTCTTAACTATACGCTTCAGTTTCCTGTCATCTCTAGCAGATGTTTTTGGTTTTCGGCCACCATTTCGGCGATTATTTTGAAATTTTCCAATTTTTGAATATTGTGTTAGTATTTTACTAACGCTCGATTGCGAACAATGTAAATAATTCGCTATAAAACATTGATTTTTACCGTGCCGATACAAATCAACCATCAAGTTTGGTAGATTCAGGAACATCACTCACACGGCCCATTTTAAGACGAAAAAGAAACAAACTGCAAAAAGAATACTGATTTTAAATAAAATAGTCTGAATTTAATCAATGATGCCACCAGTTAAGAATTGGTAATAATTAAAGGAGAATTCATGTGAATTATTCCAATATTTTGAACCACTTGAATAAATATTCTAATATTTTGACTTTTCAAAATAATTTATTTTGCAATTAATCTTTTCAAAAATGATATTAAATTTAAGATAACAAGTAAGTTTAATCAACAATAAGTTCTTAATAAAAATATCGTTTGCATATTTTCATTAAAAGACATTAAATTACCAAACGATATTTTCAATTTCTAAAAAAAAGGTAATTATTCTAATATTTTGAATATGAGCTGTACATGAACATTGACTTTTCAAATGGTATCATATGCGTTTGACACCGTATTAGAGTCCCTTACCATCCTAAAAACATACATAGTACTTTAAATAATTTTCTTAAATCTTAATAAAATTATAAAACAAAAAGTGATCCATAAGCTTAGGAAAAGAAAATGAAGATCTTATAAGAAAAAGTACCAAAAATACTCAATTAGTCACCAGTAAAATTTTACAGAAATTTTAAATTTATAATAATATTACTTTACTTTAAAGAAAATCCAAGTAAGTATTTCTGGTAAATGTTTACGATGTTTTTTTTTGTGACTATTTTAATAATAATAATGATGATAATAATAAGATGGTCCCTCTTAAATTAAGGAAGGCAAAATTTTTTTCTATCTCGAAAACTAACTATTCAAATGAACTGTAAACTTACATATCGATGTTTTTGACAATTGTGGTTCGTTGTATTCAAAAACTAAAGTATGTCATAATCCAGAATTTTATTTTTTTAATATTATTTAATTTAAGAAAAAAGTCTTTGAACAGAGAAAATAGTCTGTAATATGTGTAGATATATTATGTAGCCGTATATATGTGTAGACGATGTATCTGTTTAATAAGTTAATAAAAAATTGAATCAGATGATTTTTATAACCATATAAATTAATGTTTCTCAAATGGGTTTATTTTAGCGTCCTTAAATTTACACTTTACTTATTCTATGAAGATTTTTAAAAATGTGGATAACTTTTCCTGACTGGATCCAATAAACTCAAATAAGATGACAAAACTGGGCTTTATTGTTTGAAAATTCGAAGTTGGTACAACTTTTAAATGTAGATGAATTTATAAACATAATTTATTCATAACAATAATTAGAAAAGAATATTCAAAGTTTATATTTACTTAGATATTTTATGATTATTTTTAGCAAAAAAAGTAAGGACCAACCACTTTCATTCCAATTATCATAGTCCAAGAGCCGACAACATAAAAACCTAAAGTATCGAGCACAAAAAAACCTTTATTTTATGGAAGATTAGTAATAGGGAATCTAAATATCGATGTCTGCCGGAAGTGAAGTGGTGTATAACCCAAAAATTAATACTATCAGTGGTTTATTCGTAAGTTTAGCAGTGTGTTTGCCGTACAATCATTTCATGCCTTTGATTGTTAACCTATATTTAAATCACTAGTGGTATTTGTAATTTTTGGCACCCCTTCACTTCGACAGACATGGATCATTAGATTCCCCTATTAGTTCTCTTCCATAAAAAATAAAGTTTTTTTTTTCTTGTGTTCGATGCCTTAGGTTTTTGTGCTGTCGGCTCTTGGACTATCATCAATGTCACACAGAAAATTAGTAGAAAATTAACAAGATTTTTTTGCACGTGGCGCGAAATAATGTTGCAGTTAAGGGCTTCAACTTTGTTTTTATCTCTTTAATGTAATAAGAATGAGTCATCAATCAGTTAAAAATGAAATAAATTTTATTTGTTAGAATCTGAACAGCAATTTCTTTTGCAAATCCGATATCTTGTGGGAAGAGAAATTTTCTACCAATTAAAATGACCATATATATAATCTACCAAATATGTATCCATAAAATAATTTAAGATCTCTATAAAACGAGTATACAAAAAATCAGCCTTATTTGTTTAAAATCATTAAAATCATTTTTTATTATTATTATTATTTACTCTTCTGTGCACGTTCTTCGCATGATTCATAAAATTCTTATCATAATTAGAGATCAAAGGAAATATATAAGTTTCGAAAATGGAGAGAAATGCCTTAAAGACTATATTCCTGAAACATGCAGAATCCTGTGACCATTAAAAAAAAAAAAAAAAAAAAAAAAAACTATAATAATTTCTTATTATGTCCATCACTTTAAGTAATGGTAGATTTTTCCGTGATTAAATTGAACTTTTTTAAAAATTTAAATTGCATACTAGAAACTCTTAAAAGTTATTTAACCGTGGAAATTATATCATTAAATTAAACGAAGATTACTAATCTCATATTATGGTATAGATTTTGGGAATAAAAATATGCTGGCCACGTTGGATTCCAAAACTTGCAAGATTGTAATTTAGAAGTGTCATCAAGTTTCTATTCCTCGAAAAGTAAGGTAATGTTTTCCAATCAACAACAAAATCCACACTTTTTTTGCCTTCTAATACTTTTTCTTTTCTTTTCTCAAGTTTTTTCAAAAAGGACTGTTTTAATTATAGGTGCATTAAAGACTGGGTTTAAAAAGATAGGCAAGGTACAGAACAGAAAAAATGCAAAATATTTGGTTAAAATCTAAGCGATATCATTCATAGAAACGATAAAAAAAAATCCAACTGAGGGCGTCATAACTAGATTTCCCTGGGCACACGTTTCCTCCTCAACTGCATGCAAAGATGCCTACTGAAATTATTTCGGTATATATTTAATTTCTTTGTTATAGTAAAAAATACCTCTCTTGTGCGTTTGTCTGTCGAATGATTATTATTCCCTAACGAATTCTCGAAATTTAGTACACTAGTCAGAATTCATGTATACAAAGAAGCAAAAAAATACTGGAGAGACTAAGACACTCAGGGGCGCAAAGTTTTCTCTGGAGGAGGGCGCACCGGCCATCGGGCCGATGGGCCGGCGGGCCAGTCCGAGCCTGGGAAAGAGGAAATCTATAATTATTGTGATAGAGCTTAGTGCAATATAATGGAATATAAAAACCGAGCATATAGCGTATGCTACCAAAACCAGTCTACTGGTAATTTAATATATTTGGTGCCTTTTAACGTTGCTTACTTTTTATATTCCAGGAAATGTATAGTCTAGAAATGAGACTATAAACATTACTACAAACTATAAACATACCACATTACTATAAACATACTACAAAAATGAGCACTTATTTGTTGTGTAAATATCCGTTAAATTTTCATTTTATTATAAAGAATGTGTAATCGTTTCATAGCCTGAAACTATTTCCTTTCTTATTCTTTTTTCCTTTTAGTCACTTTCATAAGGCCGTAGCCAAAGGGAGGATCACCAGGGTTTGATCCCCCTCCGAAATTTGTATCAGATTATTACATATTACTAAATATTAGTCAAGATTCGAAAATCAACTAGAGTCAAAATTCTAAAATAAAAATACTACTCTAGTATAAATTTATTGTTTGATTCTGTTAGTAGGTTCAGAAAATAAGTCAAATTTCTAAGAAACGGTAAAGGCAAAATGTCGATAACATGTACAATAGATTGATACAGATTGTCAGATCAGTTTAGCTCAAATTCTTGAAGAATGCAATAAAAGTTATTAAAAATATCCCCACACTTAGTTGTTCTATTCTGACGTTTGCTACTGAGACATTTTTACTTAGACATTTTTAGCAATGAAACATTTGAAAATATGCGTGCAAAATTTCAAACATCAATTTGGTTGATCACTAATATTCAGAAATCCCCGCAGAAGCATTTAATTGATATTATAATTTTGTTTAGAATAAAACAGTTTATATTTTCATATATGATCTTTCAAATTAAATCATATGAATCCACAGTAAAAATAAGATTCTTGACAATCAATAAAAAACAATTATAAAACAAAGCAATTACAGTTTGGGCCTCAAATCCTCCTTCGAAATATTTATCTGGCTACAGCCTTGGAACGAGACATTAGAACTACAGTACACGTTTTTAGCAGTGTGAGTATTGTCAAATTAGTTGAAGGGAAAGAAAAAAGTAACTAAAATTTTTGGCTTCATACGTCGTTATTGGAAATTTGTCTGACAAGTGTAGGCGTCCAGAAAAATTTTCTCTCCCACACAAAATTCTTTAGCTATGCTCGATAGACTAAAAAAGCTTCGTTACGTATCAGCTAGCGTTGGTTGGTGAAATAGATAAAATTTCTTTTATCAAGTGAAACAGATATCATAAGGCAATAAAAAACCAGAAATGCGGAATTGAATGGGGGAAAAATCGGTTCTCAAATTAATAATGCATAATACTTTCATTCATTTTTTCAATTTTCATTTCATATTTTGTACGACCTTTTTTGCGGGGTTGATGTACGAGTTAGTTTGTAAATGGTTTTTGTTTTGAAAGGTGGCCTAATTCTCAACATTTCAAATCGAGCACAACACAATTTTTATTATAAAGAATCTTGGAAGGGAAATGCAAATCCTAAAATAAAAGGAAAAAATAATTTTCAACGCATGCGTGTATAATTTCGTGTTCACTTTAACCCTTTCCGGCACGGGAAAAAATCTGTAGTAAAGTGAGAAATTATAGACTGACACCGGAATTCACAAACGAATTTTTTTAATATTTTGAATTCCTGAATTTCAGCTTTTATTCTAAAAGCAAAATTTTACTAAAATATTATTGGTGCCGTTTGCAATTTCGGAATTAAAATTAGGTATCCCAGACCGGGCATAGTGTGCCGGAAAGGGTTAAGCATTTTACGCGCACGCGGACTCCTTAAACGCGTGCGTGTTTCATCGTTGTTGTATGTGGTTTTTGAAAAGCGAAATCTTATGACGAATGCGAATTTTAAAATTTGAAGATAATGTGAACAGAAATATTATTTTTACATAGATCTACTGTTGTGCTATGCCTTTTACATTTCGGATCTAGTGGTTCTCGTCTTTTTTTTTTAGAGCAAGTTCCACACCTAAGCATCTCTAAAATTAGGATGCCCTTTGGAAAATTTAATTTTCATTTTTATACAAAAATGACATTTACATGTCGAAAAACTTAAAAAAAAAAAAAAAAAAAAAAAAAAAAAAACGTTTAATTTAGTCCAAACAAATAATAACTCTTTCACTAATACACAGAAGAAAATGTAACAGTTGAAATACAGAAGGAAAAGTTGTACATATATACATGTTTTTTTTTTCTTTCATATTTTTCTTTATTTTGTGAGGTAGAGAGCCCTATAAGTTCTCAATTACAATGTTGGTGTTTTAAATTAATTTGTGTAAATAGATGCTTTCTTATTTATTTCACCCCCAATCCCACTGTGCGTATGAAGCATGAGATTGGATAAAGTTTACTAATACTTTTGAAAATTTCGTTGCCGAAGGCAGGTACTTTTCATACCCCCTCCCCTTCCCAGCTCTAACAAAAAAATCTGTGTATGTCCATGTATATAAGTGTAGATATAAATAACATTTAATACATTTCTTTACAAAGTATATGGAAGTCAATAAAATTTTTAAAGATATTACTTGAATTAAGCTATTGTGATAATGAAATAATTCTCTAATCATCACGTATCATTAATCCTGCCTAGTTAAAATTTTAATTTCCCATTTACATAAATAATTAATTGAAATTTCATTACCTTTTAAAAATATATTATTTTCTTCATCTCTTTAGTCGTTAATAAAGTAAAAAAAATAAAAAAAAGTAACTCCTTTCTCATCCTGAAATTTTAACAGTGCATATTTTTCTGGCTGTTAAAAAATAAATAAATAAATAAATAGTTTTTTACTACGTGCCTTCCCTCCAGCATTAATCTAAACTCTCATTAATCCTTACATACTGTAGCCAATACAGTGTGTCCACTTTCAACGGTGGTCAATGGCTAATTTCTAAACCGTTAGTCATAAACATGTAGTGCCAAATGCAAAAATGTTTTTAAAAAGGTAAAAAAATTGTTTTTTAAACGATTTAGGCAACAAAAATTATATTTAAAAAATTACGAAAATTAAATTTTTATATCGTCTCCCGGTCCTATAAGTGATATTTAGTAAAAATTTTCATCACTAACGAGCAATACAAAAAAGACCCCATTCTTTTAACATTAAAATTGACTAAATTATGAAACTTTAAATTTCATGACTTAAACCACTTTTCTGTAATTGAAAACGGATAAATTGGACTAAGCTTTAACGGAACATACACCAAGTGCTTAAAGTATTATAAAGGGCGTCCATTTCCAAATGTCTATCCAATGGCTAATTCCTAAACCATTTATCACAGACATTTAGTTCCAATTATAAAAATGTTTTAAATGAGGTAAAGAAATATTTTTAAAACGATTTAACTGAAGGTGCTGCCATTGTATAAGTTTTATGGTAGTGTTAATTTTAATTAATTAGTTTCTAGATTGGTTAAAATAATTGAAGACGTGAGTTTCAAAATTCACTTTATCGAGAGAATAAAACTTTGGGAAATCACGAAAAACCTTTAAATGCGCTATTGGTTTTCATTATACAGGGTGTTTCACTACCAGACCGACAAACTCTGGGGGGTGATAGTAGACATAGAGACAAACATTATTAAATAGGAAACCATGGGGCGCAAACGTCTTCTGTAGGAGCTAGGGGCCATTAAAGTTTGAGGTCCAAAACTTCAAACGATGATAAAAAACGGAGAAAAGGGTCGATTTGTTTGCAGTTTTCACTAAAATCATTCTTTATATCACGATTTTTTAAGAAAAAAATTTTAATAGTTACGTTCAAAAATTGTCGATAGAGGGCGCTTTAGACTTTAGAGTAACGAACAACTACTTTTTACCGTTATTTTGTGCATGGAGTTCAAGTTATACTAAAGTTTAGTCTTTAACTTAAATTTTAAGACCAAAATCGGAAACATTGGGATCGGATAACTAGTAAAAATTTAACTGAACAGAGCGGAGAATTTTAAACGCTCATAAACATTGGACAAACTAGTCGAATTTGTCGCGGTTTGCGTGTAAGTCATTCCTTTGGTAATTATTTTATTCAAAATGACGTACAGCTTTGATGTCTTCATTTTTTGATAGAGGGTGCTTCCGACACATCTCCGACATTTCAATGGCTTTACTCCTAGGTGTTTTACTACCAGAACAACATACTTCCAGGATGTGTTAGGGATGCAAAGACTACTCGGAATCACATAGGAATGTAACTTTGGAAATGCATTTTTTTGGAGTTACGGTTAAAGAAGCAGAGAAAAAAAGCAACAGAAACAGCAGAGAAAGAGCAACCCATTAATGTGAAAGAAAACAGTTTATTTAAATGTTTTACTAGAAAAGGTGTTCGAAATTACGACCAGAAATAGTCCGGCATGCTTGATAGCGACGTCGCATGGAATTCCTCACATTTTGAAAGATTCCTGGCATCCCAGAAAGCTTTCTGGCAGCTACAGAAATATCAGCTGCGAGGTCTTCAACTGATGGTACGGAAGTCTCATACACCCAACTTTTTACTTGACCCCAGTAGAAGAAGTCCATACATGATCGGTCTGGCGATCTGGCAGTCCAATGAACCAGGCCACCACGACCTATCCACCGCTATCCATATGTTACTTTGAAGTGTCAGCAAACGTCATTGGTAAAATGTCGATGAGTCCCATCGTGCTGTTCATCGTTCAAATACTTCCTTCTGCTACCTTTGGAACCGGTTCGCGAATGATAGCTTCAAAATGATCACTGTTCACGCGCCGTTTAGCGCCATCTACCGTCACTGTCGAACTTGCCGGAGTATTTCTGGTCGTAATTTCGAACACTTTTTCTAGTAAAACCTTTAAATTTACTGTTTTCTTTCACATTAATGGGTTGCTCTTTCTGTGCTGTTTCTGTTGCTTTGTTTCTCTGCTTCCTTTAACCGTAACTCCAAAAAAATGCATTTCCAAAGTTACATTCCTATGTGATTCAGAGTAGTCTTTGCATCCCTAACACATCCTGGAAGTATGTTGTTCTGGTAGTAAAACACCTAGAAGTAAAGCCATTGAAATGTCGGAGATGTGTCGGAAGCGCCCTCTATCAAAAAATGAGGGCATCAAAGTTGTATGTCATTTTGAATAAAATAATTACCAAGGGAATGACTTACACGCAAACCGCAACAAAATCGACTAGTTTGTCCAATGTTTATGAGCGTTTAAAATTCTCCCCTCTGTTCACAGTTCAATTTTCACTAGTTATCCGATCCCAATGTTTTTGATTTTGTTCTTAAAATTTAAGTAAAAGACTAAACTTTAGTATAACTTGAACTCCATGCACAAAATAACGGTAAAAAGTAGTTGTTCGTTACTCTAAAGTCTAAAGCGCCCTCTATCGACAATTTTTGAACGTAACCTTTAAATTTTTTTTCTTAAAAAATCGTGATATAAAGAATGATTTTAGTGAAAACTGCAAACAAATCGACCCTTTTCTCCGTTTTTTATCATCGTTTGAAGTTTTGGACCTCAAACTTTAATGGCCCCTAGCTCCTACAGAAGACGTTTGCGCCCCATGGTTTCCTGTTTAATAATGTTTGTCTCTATGTCTACTATAACCCCTCAAAGTTTGTCGGTCTGGTAGCGAAACACCCTGTATAAATTTGGAGTTACATTAGTGCAGATTTGTATAGACTGATAGAGAAACTAAAGCGATAAGGCGAGTTTTGAAATTCACATGCTCAATTGTTTTTTTACGTATGTTTTATTTTGTAAGGAAATGAAGCTGTTTCTTTTCATGATTTTATTTTAAAAAGGTGTGTTATTTTGATAAGCTTTTATTTTACTTATAACGTTCGTATTTATGTTTTCCTAGTTCAAAATTTGTATTCAAATTTTAACTCACTGCCAAATATTCGACCGAGTTTCAATTCGCATAATTATTTATATCCAATGTCAATGTAATATTAATACGATTTCAGGATTTTAATCGCAAAACAATGGGATTTTTTTTTCTTTTTGTTTTACTTGTTAGAGTAGTGGTAAAAATTTAATAAATATCATTTATAAAACCGGGGGACCGTATAAAAATTTCATTTTCGTAATTTTTTAATAAAAAGTTTTTTTGACCTAAATCACTTTAAAATGTTTCTTTACCTTTTTTTAAACATTTTTGCAACTGGATCTATATGTTTATGACTAACGGTTTAGAAATTAGCCATTGGCCACCGCTGAGACTCTACACACTGTATAAATGATTATTTTATTCATATTCTATTATTTGTTTATCATAAAAGGCGCTTCGTATCTCTCCTTCTCCTTATTAAAATTATCCCTCTTTTTTTTGACATGCTAATGCATACATTGTAATTTCAGTTATACCAATAAAAAATCTGGCTGTCTGGAATCTCAATTCAAAATTTATATTAAATGTGTTATCTTTTAGGGTTTCCATTTTACTTACCCATCATACGTAGTATAGGGTAAGTCTTGCAATCATTTTGAAAATCGATTTAAAAAAAAAAAAAAAAAAAAAAAAAAAAAATGACGGATTTACGTGTTTCAGAAACTGGAGATTCAGAAAAATATATTTTTAGAAAAAAAAAGTGCTTACCGTCTGTCTGTTTAGCTTTGTGTCTGTAAACGTTCTGCCATCCGAAAGCATTGAGATAGAGACTTGAAATTTGGTGTGTACTTAATATGCAATAATGGAAAGAAACCTATTTAATATCAGTAACCTCGAATATCCGGAACTATTACTTTCTTCTATCTCCAATAGAAGAAAGTATTGTAATCGAAATTTTTTTCGACTTCCGGTTTTTGACGGATTTACACGTTTTAGGGGTCAGAGATTCCAAAAAACATGTTTTTACAAAATGTCTGTCTGTCCGTGTGTCTGTGTGTGTCTATATGTGTGTGTGTGTGTCCGTATGTCGCCATTCTACCATCCAAAAGAGTATGAAGATATGCATAGAATTGAACCAAATTTTTTGTGAATGTTTTTGGCTGGGGCAAGCAGGTCCCCCTTTAATGTTGAAATATTCCGCCGGAAGGGGGCGCTGCAATCGTGATTTTTGTGCCATTTTTAATATTGTACCGACCAAAAGTGTATGAAGTTATGCATCGAATTGAACCAAATTTTTTGTGTAAGTGTATGGCTAGGGCTAGTTGGCCCTCCCTGAATTTGAAAAAAAAATACGCCGGAAGGGAGCGCTACAATCGCGATTTTTGATCCATTTTCAATATTGTACCGACCAAAAGTGTATGAAGTTATGCATGGAAATGAACCAAATTTTTTGTGTAAATGTTTGGCTATTGTTAGTTGGTCCTCCCTGAATTTGAAAAAAATCCGCTGGAAGGGAGCGCTACAATAGCGATTTTTGTGCCATTT
This sequence comes from Maratus speculifer, assembly GCA_964019185.1. Lineage (NCBI taxonomy): Eukaryota > Metazoa > Arthropoda > Arachnida > Araneae > Salticidae > Maratus > Maratus speculifer. The sequence continues at coordinate 341,702,378 of OZ025293.1, forward strand.
TCAATATTGCACCACCTAAAAGTGTATGAAGTTATGCCTAAAACTGAACTAAAATTTTTGTGTATGATTATTTTTTTTGGTATGGCAAGTAGGTCCTTCCTGAATTTGAAAAAAAATCTGCCTATCATTCTATTGTCCATCAGCTCGTGTACAGACGGAAATTCGTTTTTACTCCAATTGACTGAAGCAGATATTTAAGATGAAAATAAAAGTTGGTATAGTATTGAAATAAAATTATTAAAGAATTAACATGGGTGACTATTTTTTTTAAATATTAAAATGTACGTATGAGATAGGAGAAAGTTTTGGGATTGGCACATCCAACTAGTTTTTTCGGACTCTCGAAATATTCGTTCTGATGAAAGGGCTATAAATTTTACAATTTTTTTATTTTAGGGAGTGGATGTAAAAGACAATATAATAACAAAAGTTTTGCATAAAGAATGAAGTCAATTAGATGATTAGTCACCGAGATATTTGTAAGCCTATTTTCCAATCTCTTCGATTTTTCATGACATTGTGTTTCATTCAAATTTCAGTTCAAAGATATATTTTAAATTTATATAAGACGCTTAATCCGACGCAGTAAACTGTTAGTATATATGATTATTATTTTTGGAGTTATGAGGATGTTTCTTTTACGTAATTTGGTACTACTTGAGTAGTTTGGCGTTTTGTATAATTTGTCGAAATTGGTTCATCAGCAATTCATTAACAGAGCATTACTATGAGTAAAAAATATTTAAATATACGTTAAAAATTTTATTTATGAATTGCGATACATATTATAAATAGTTTACACATGTTTTATTTTCATATTTTATATTATGCTTATCCATGATGGGTAAATATTACAGTGGCCCTCCCAACGACTAGTTTCATTTGAGACACACTGTAATCGAATCTTACATGATTCATGATTCTTAAGATGATCGGTAAGGCGTTCGCTCTCTGACTGCTATGTAATTGACACCTCGCGCTGCCGCATGATGTTTCGATCCCTCTCTGCTAATGCACTATTATTCATTTATCCTCATAATGTTCTAATTTTGAAAATAAAACCAATTGTATTTGGACATACTTCATTCATATTCGTTTCTTAAAGATTTCATGCAGCATGTATGAAAGAAAACTTCAAAGAACCTGAACTTTAATCGAATAGGTATAACTTTATCCATACCCTAGCAGAAACACCAACTCAAACAATGGACCAAGTAAAAACTCTTACTATAGCTAAATATCTGAAAATCTCAGCTCCCAATCGAATAACGATGTTATAAAAAAAAATATGTTTGAAATCCAAAACGTATTTTCTAAAATTAAAATAAATAATATTTTTGTCTCTTTTAAATTTTTGAATTTATCAATCACATAATTTAATAGTACTGATTTTCGTCTATTTCTAAATAAGGACATGTAATTTTTAAAACTATTCTGTTTAACCCTTTCAAAGGTGGTAGTATGTTTATGAGACCACTTAATTTTAATTTCCAATAGGCACAATGATACCAGAATTTTGGAATAAAATTTTCCGTTTATTATGCATAGGAAATATAGAACTTTTATTATTTCCAAATAAATTTTCGTAAATTCCGGTGTCATTCATCCATTTCAACATTTTAGCAGTCGGAATGCTTTGTCCCTGAAAGAGTTAAAAAAAATATTTCCTGCTCTATTAAATATTTAGAGCAACAGCAAAGGATTATAATTAATTTATCTCCTATAATTTTTCCCTCAACCCAACACACAAATTCTAAAATATTTAATTCTTTTGTCTAATTTGTTGTTTTATAAAAAATTAGAAATAAATCATTTATTATTTAAATCTCTCTAAAATGTCTTCTTCCCCCTTTTTACCCCCCCCCCAGAACTCAAATTTAAAATCTTCAAAATTCGTATGTCTTTTTAAAAAAAATTCTGTTCTAATCGTTTGCTGTTTTCTTATTCTTTGCATCTGCCTTTTTTTTTTTCTTTTTTTAGTAGCACTAAATAAATAATCAAGCATCTAAACTCTCCTTTCCTCTGGATTACCACCCTTGTTTGCTCCCCTAGCCCAAACATGTTAAAATCATTAAAAGTGTCACTTTTTATTCCTTTTTAGCTCACAGGCTATCATAGCCTGAGAGCTTATGTGCCCGCCCGTTCTGTATGTATGTGCGTACGTTCGTACGTACGTAACGCGATAACTCATGATAAAAATATCCCATCCACTTGGAATTTTGTATATAGGTGTATCCTGATAAGGCCCTTCCCTGATTAGTTTTTGGAGTTCATTCGATATGTATAAGAGGGGGAATGGGGGGGGGCTCATGCCTCTCCCCTTAATTGATATGATTGGGTTTTTCATGTAGAAATATTAGTTTTTGTTCAAAATTTACACATAGGATCATTTTGATGAAGCGCTTCCGTGATTGGTATTAGGTGTTCATTGGATAAATATAAACGGGAAATGGGGGTTCTAATGCCCCTCCCCTTAATTTATATAAATGGGTTTTTCACGCAGAATTGTCAGATTTCGTTCAAATCTCTGAATAGTTTTGGAAGTTTAATGGTTAAGTATATAAAAGAGAAGGATAACTCTTCTTAAATTATATAAATGGGTTTTTATTAAGAATTTTCCGATTTGCTCTAAATTTTGGAAATGGATTTTTTATATGATAAAGTATGTGACTGATCAGTTTAGAGGGTTCAATGATAAGTATAAAAAGGGGAAAGGGGGGAGCTGATCCCCCCTCCTTAATATTTTTTTTTTCGAATGGAATTAACCCTTGAAAATATAAGGCTGTAATGTACAATTAGTATGCGTAGTCTGTGAGCTCAGTGCCATCAGTTTAACTGGGCCATATTCTTTTTATTGTCATGATTATTACTTTGAAGTAACTACACTGGTGTGCAAAAATTAAAGACGGAACAGATAAATTAGCATAAAAACGAAACAAGGCAACAGAACGGATTGCTTAAATAGTTTTGATCTTTTGTCCCATATTTTCAGATCTTGGAGACAGTGCCAAATTTATGGCAGGGCATTCGGGGCACAGGCCCCCTGATTTTCACTGGCCCCAAAATACTGCTGAAGATTTTTCAATTATTATCCAAAAACAGATTTAGTTTTAATATGCAATGAAATTTTACATCTCATTCTACATTCTGTTATGTTCTAATTGTATTTTTATAGCATTGTATATAAAGTCTGAAACATCCATTTATTGATTTATTATAGTAACTACTAGCTGACCCGCCCGGCGTTGCCCGGGTCCGTATTAACAATATTAAACGAACTTGAAATTTGTATGATTTTATCATTAACTGGAAGCATGCAGAAATGCATTGTCTGAAATACGTCGCAGCTGACTTTGTGAAAAATCGGTTTTAAAAACAACAACTAATATTAAGATCTAAAAATACTTAAAATGAGCAAGGAGAAACACGGGAGGGAACATGTATCCAACGATTGCGTTAGTTTCGTGTTAAAGTGTTGATATTTACCCGTAAAAATCACTGTTAAAACACGTAACTAATTATTTTTTTCGCATAGAAATCCCAAGTGAAATATTTTGAATTTCAAACTAATTATATTACTCTTAAATCCGACTATACCGTGAATGAAATCGATACGCGATGATAAAAGATTGGTATATAGTATTATAATTTCAGAGCCATTTAACAAAAGTGTATATTTTTATCAAAGCATGTGTAATGTTGACTCTGTGGACAAATTCCTAACCGTAAATTTTTGTACCATAACCATAATCTGTCTGCGACTTAACATTACCCTACCGTAACTTAAATATAACATAAATGTAACCTAGCCGTCACTTTGAAATATCAATATAGAAGCATCATTTAAGATTTTGCTTGAAAAGTTAGCATTCTTTCGTTAATGTCTTAAAATCGTCTGCACTCTGAAATCTAGATTTTAGACTAATATTTGTTATTTAAGTTTTCGCGCATGATTTTAAAAGAATGTTTTCATAATTATATTTTATATATTGACATAGAGCTATTAATATATTGTTAAATTAAAAACATTTTTTCATCTACGTTATAAAGTATTAAAAAGTTCTGAAAAAAAAAAAAAAGAAAACTTTTAGTAATACAATTTTTAGTTCAAATCAAATGTTTTCAATATTTTATTTAATTTTATTTTTACATTTAATTTTTTCGAATATATCAATTCCAATTATTTTAAAAGCAAACATTTTTTAAAAATAAATGATATAATAGAAAAAAGACCATTTTAAAAAATTACTATTACTTCGTAAAATACGCTTCAGCTGTAATTCATTCCTTTCAATTCGTCTTAATACAAAATCCCTTCCACATGCTTTTGTTTGGGACATTAAAATTTGAGCGATAAATGGTTTAATATTGCGACCCTTTTTCGGTTTACTTCACCACCACCTATCTTTTTCCTCCATGGTTTACAACCGCTGTGATAAAAAATCATCATTTAAACTGACAGTTTGCCAGTCTATGAATTTTAAAGGTCTGTTCCAGCTTTTTTAATTATTTATGCGAAAATTTTATGCAACCAACCAACCATAAATAAATGAAGGGAAAAAAAGAAGAAAAAAGGCGATTTTTTATAAGAGTGATCTTTGGAATTTAATTAATTACTCAGTTAATAAATAGAATTTCGAAATTCTAAAGCTCAGGTGCATCAGGAGAGATATTGGGCTACTCTCATAAAAATTTTGAGCTTCGTACGTCCCATAGATTTTGCTAGCCATCGCAGACACACACACACACACACACACACACACACACGCAGACAGAGCGATTTGTTATTTTATTAGTATAGATTTTCTTTTATCTTTATCACTTTAAAAATATATCATATTATTTTTAATTTTTGTTTAATCCTTTTCCTGTTATCGTTAGATTATTTGAGTGTTCGTGAGCGTAGCTTGCAGGTTGCAGAGTCCCTTAATATTTTAAATAATTGTAGTTTTGTGTTGTCGGAAATTTATTATTAGTTGTTGCATACTTTAACATTCCAGATATATAGACTTAGGAAATGGTAATTAATACCACCATTAATACCACGCAATTATAAAATGTCTAATTTAAATTTCGTAATTGTGAAATAATGATTTAAAAGTAAAGTATCGATTATCGTACTTAATTTTTTAATGGATACTTTAAAGTCAATAATGGTTACTTTAGTAACTATCTTTTTTCATTTTTTTTAAGTCAATCCCCCTGTAAATATCAGTGGAAGGGAGGCCCCAAAATTTGTAAATCGGTCCCTGTTTTGAGATCTTATAGTACGATATCTGGAAAACTTTGTTACGATGATACGTCCAAAAAAAAAAAAAAAAAAAAAAAAAAAAAACTCGTCCTTAACTTTTGCACACCGTTGAACCAAAAGTTAAAATTAAAGATCGATCGAAACAGGATTTTAATCCTTCAGTGTAACCTTGTGCCTTATCTGGCACATACCTAAAAACACTATAATACTCATTACGTGCCATAAATTGGGCCAATATTATCGCTGTAACTGATCAAGAACAGTCCAAAGAATTGAATTGCATTTATTTTGTCCATGTCCAGATGGCTGCATTGGGCAAAAAGTTAAAACTTGTTTTTCGGGGGGAAAGAAATCAATCAAGTTATTAAGACAAATTTTACTTTTATTATTCTTACTGATTTCTAAAAAAATATTAATATAAAGATAGTTGCAGAGTCTTATGCAGATAAAATTAATTTTAGCTCTTCTAATTGCAAACTATAGAAATACAATATTTAAAAATCCCAATTGTGTATATAGGATACACGCTATAAAATGTAAAATTTTAGCTGAAAATTTGAAATTTATTATTTTTTTAATAATATTTCCATTATTAGACCGACATACAGATTTCAAATTTTACCTAAAAACACTATAACGATGCCAAACTTACACTAATGCTGCTATCTATATTTTGAGACCAAAACCTTGCCGTTAACTCAAGTGATATAGCAGATTTTTTTTTTCTCTCTTGGTCCAAAGCAGGGCTGAGGAGTCGGTGGAAAAAATGGCCAACTCCGACTCCGGAAATTTTAAGGTTCGACTCCGACTCCTACTCCTGGCTGGCTAATACACTAGTGTTGCTGTTGGTTAAAATAATGAGAGAAAGCAAGAAAATAAGGCGAAATTTCCACTATTTCGGCATTAATTCAGTTCTTAGAGCTCAGAAAGAAAAAAAGGAAAACAAATACATTTCGATTTACTAATTTTTCAATCCCGCATCCCAGAAACCCGAAAAATCCAACTATCGAAATCCAAAGAAGAAAACTAAAGAGAAATTTTACTATCCGGCCTACAAAAGTTAAGGTACAACATGTTTTTCAAAGCTCACCAGAAAAAAAAAATGGCAGTCAGATATAGTTCATAGTTTATGTGAATGACAATAATAAGCTTTTAAAAAACTTACGCTAAAATTACAGCTACTACTTTTATTTCATGGAAAAGAATAGGTATTTTTGAATGGTAGAAAAATATGCAATTACGAAGCTTTCATAATTTCGCGTGTAAGTTTTGTTGTATTTGAACCAAATTTGTCAGTTTTGTTCACAACAAACAGTAGAGTCTAGAAATGTCTGGAAGAAGTCATTTGCTCGATTCATTAAGGTGGCGGGCGGTAGGATCGATGGAAATGGCGTTTTCACATGCCGATACTGCTGGACGGCTCAATGAGTCTTGCAGTGTAATACAACGACTCTGGGATCAGTATGAAATCGAAGATTCTGTGTCCTGAAGACATGTTTCCGGCCGCCCATGCGTTACAACACCTGCAGAAGACCAGTTTCTAGCTCTTTCGGAACGTAGGAGAAGACGCACTACTATGCCGCAACTCATTGCAGGCTACTTTGCAGCATCAGGGAGAATAATCTCCGTTACTACGGTGCGAAGACGTTTTCACAATGCAGGTCTCTACGCAAGGCGACCAGTTGTGTGTGTCTCCCTCAACAGACGACAGAGAAAGGCCCGCTTATGTTGGACAAGAGAACATGTTTCCTAGACCAGACTACAGTGGGCTTCTGTACTCTTCACGGACGAGTCCAGATTCACACAGTAGAGTGATTCTGAACGTCTTTTGATCTGGAGAGAACAATCCCCTAGGTATCATCAATTAAACACTGTCGAAACACACAGGTACAGAAACGGTGGAATCATGGTTTGGGCAAGGATCTCACTCGGAGGCCACACTGACCTGAATGTGTTCCATGGAGGACTGGTGCGAAATATCGGGAGAGATCCTTGATTCGTATGTGTGCCAATATGCCGGTGATATTGGCGATAGTTTCATTCTAATGGATGATAATGCGAGACCACACCGAGCTGTGGTTTTTGAGGATTATCTCCAGGATCACGGTTTGGAGAGAATGGAATGGCCAGCTCATTCTCCAGACTTGAATCCGATAGAACATATTTGGGACTATCTTAGAAGACAGGTTGCGGCTTTAAGTCCGCCTCCGAGGTCATTAAATGAGCTGGAATAAGGCTTACTCCATTTCTTGTGAGCACTACCTATTTCGGTGTCCAACAATTTAATTGAGAGCATGGAACGTCGATGCCACCAAAGCATTTAAGTCCGACCAATGCATTCAAGTCCGGGGTGGACATATTCCGTATTAGAACCGGTTTTTTAATGTTTCTGTCACATTTTACTGCATAATACTGCGATGTACTGATTTCTCCAAGAATGGAAATTTTCCACCATGAGACCTTTTATGTTGTAATTTCATTTATACGTTTGACTTGACGTTTGAGTAAATTTCTATGTCGCATTTAATAAATAACAGTTTAGCTCTCATTTCCTCCAAATTTGTTATTTCTCTGTTCATTCATTTGCAAATTAGACACAAAAAACCAGGTTGTACCTTAACTTTTGGAGGCCAGTGTATTTCGGATCCGTGAATTTATAAATGGAGAATTTTTAGAATTTTGATGTTGATTCGAGTCTTTTAGAACAGAAATATTCCGAAGGATAAAAAAAGAAAAAAAGATGAAAATTTTACTAGTTAGGAAATAATTCGGGATCACCTAGAGCAAGGATGTAAAAATCTAGGTGCCAATTCACCACTAAATATATTATTATTTTTTTTTTCGTCTAATATGTGTAAAATTCTTTATAGAGTGCTTTTAAACTTTCAGCGAAGAAAACTTTTAAATTTTAGTGATAAGAGACATTGGCGCCTAGACTTTTGTACTCCTATAGAGTTTTCAATTAAAAACGGTTTTCATCTACTGTCTGTGCACTCCAGGTATTGGGAATCTTTTAACTTAGGTAGCCTGATATAATCCAAAAATAACAATAATAAATTATTTTTATGGATTTAAAATTACATATAACTGGTTTAATTTCACTTTAAACTGTCTAAAAAAAAAAAAAAAAAAAAAAAAAACGGAGTCGGAGTCAGCTTGTTTTTTAGAGACTCCGACTCCGATTCTTTTGCTTAAAAATGGTCCCGACTCCGCAGCCCTGGTCCAAAGTTAACCTGATAGATCAAAGTTATCCTGATTAACTGTATTCGAAACACTTTTGTTAGAACGGAAAGTGGCAACACAGACAATCACCTCATGAAATTTCAGAATTAACCAAAACTCGATTCGTACATTAAAGTGCAGTTGGTCTTCCAAGTGATATCTTGGTGGAAAACACCTAAAAACCCGATTTTAGCGGTCGATTTGCAGGTTTATCATTGTGTTTTCCTGCAGTCCAAAGCTATGAAACACGGAACACTGGGAACAAAAAAAAAAAAAAAAAAAAAAAAAAAAAAAAAAAAACAGATCCTTCGAGACAACCGCTGAAATCGGGTTTTTATGTGTTTTCCACGAAGAGAGGACTTGGCAGACCAGTTGCGTTTTAAGGCTCCTGTCCCTTCCCACGAAGACACTCACGAGCTAATGCTAATCCTACGGGGAGGGATTTTTTTAATATCTCGTTTGCATTTCTACATTAAGTATTTTTTTTTCTCATTTGATAGCCGAGGTGGTCTGTTTCGACATCGCGCCTTTTTTATATTTTCGAATTTGGTTGCAGATATTTTTTTAAATGACGCTTTCATTTTTGGAACCGGTTTTGAAAGTGAAAGTAATTTAAAAAAAAAATATTTGCGACCAAAATCAAAAAAGTAAAGATGCGATATAGAGACGGTCCTCGTCTGTCTAATGCCTAAATGCAAACGAGATATTAGAAAATTCCTTCCCCATAGGATTAGCATTATACCCCGCGAGTGTCTTTGCGAGCAGGGACAGAAGCCTTAATATTCTAATCGAGACTTGACTAATTCCGGAATTTCAGCCTCCAACTCGATGATATATTTGTTTGTGCTGTCGCCACCCGGTCTATGTGGTTTCAAACTGAATTTTCTGTAATGCTGTTTAGTCTGCAGCTTTTACTGAACGTGTGAAATGAATTTATAAAGCTTAGTCGTATATGCGTTTTTTCGCTTTATAATTTGCATTCACGTCTTGAATAAATCATGACTAATTATAAACAGTTAAGTTAATATTAATAAATAAAGAGTGTCTCATTTAAACCGATACAGCTCAAATTAATGAGAAATGTTGAAACTTTTCAAAGAAAAAAACAAATATTTCGAATACAGATAGTTTCGAAACTCAAATTTTGAGCCAGAAACAAAAATCAATTTTCGGTCGATTTCTAGTTAAAATGCATTTTCTGTGACAATAGAAAAATTGTAATAATCTCATAATTTTAACCTTTAAAAACAGGTACGGCATGTAGTAAAATAAAAACATGGGCAGCGCACTGTTCACGCCAAGGCATTTTAAAGCCTAAATAAAATTTTTTAATGATAACCATGCTTAGTGTAATGTAAAGTAGTAGTATTAAAATAATAAACATTAAACTGATAAAAAAGGACAAATTTAATTAAAATTAATATAACACGGATGGTTTGTAGTAATACGGACTGCGTACTCATATACGCGAATGTATTTTAAAGCCTAAATGGGTGATTCTACGATAAGAGGTTTCAAGTACATAGAGGATGCGGCCAAAAAGAAAAGTTTGAGTTTTATCAAAAACTTTTAAATTATGATTTTTGTCCCGTTTATTTACCTTTTCATATAAGGGCAAGTCACTTTATACATATTTTATAACTTTTTCTGGTCAGTAACTCTCTCCCCTGGCAGTTTTGTTGACAGGGGAAATATGGCAGGGGAGAGACATTTTCATGTAAATTCAAATTTTTTAACTGACTGAATTAGTTTTTGGGTTAATTCTGTATTTCATTTTAATTATTACCGTATTGTTTAATTAGGGCAGTAAATGCAATTGAATTCAATGAATATTATAAGTTTTATGACTTACCAGGGGAGATACACGATCACCGCGCAAAACCACTACACCGCACGGTCGCGTCGCAGCAACTAAAAATGGCTACGCTTAAATGGCTTGCGCGTTTAGTATTGCTAACTTCAAGCTGATAGATGTCTTTAAGCGCTACTTCCGATATAGCCATCCTTGAATTTATATTTGTTTCAGCGGAACGAAATTCGACAGGGTAGATTACACAAAAAAGCGGGACAAAAGTTAATTAAAAAAATTATTTGAAATTAACAAAATTGTTTTATTTTTTATTTTATAATACGTAAGTATAATTACTTAAATTCCAATTAAACATACTTTAGCTAGCATCTGATGGAAAAAATATATGTATCGTTTGAAATTTAAATTGAAACCAGCAAGGGGACATGCCAGGGGAGAGACTTTTTAGACTTTGTAAGAAATTTGAGAAAAATGTGTTTTAATTAGGCATTCAAGTGATGTTATTTAATAAAGTACATTAAGATGATGCGATTCATTGCAAAAAATAGCAAACATATAGAATAAAAAATCTGTTTTAAATGGATTGCCGTACAAATTATCTCTTATCATAGAATCACCCAAATATAAAGTTTTGATGGTATCCTTCTTTAATACAATACATGGTAATAGAAAATTAAATGCATAAAAATTCATATTAAAAAATAAGTAAGAAAAAATAATTAAGGAAAAAGTGGAATAAATTATACACCTACACAGGCAGCAAATTGGAACGCAAGCGGTGACTTACTACTTACCACAAAAAATGATGAAATGGAGCAGAAAACTTTTGAATTTCTAATTTTAAACATTACTTAAACACTAAAGAATCTTTGTAAAGAAGGTAAAATGACGCATATGTGTTAATTGCGTAGTTATTTTAGATTTGAAAGCTCTTTTTTATTAAGTGGCGCTTTTCAGTACACCATCCGTGTCGTTATGCTTTTACGTAGTTTATTGTTACATTCGCACTTCACTTTAGTTGCGTTCGTAATTATGTAAATACGTAGCACCTACAGTCGCGTCCGTCCGCATATAACAGAGCAAAAACTACCCAACCGAATCATTTGAAATTTAAAATATATAATTGTTGCATAATTTTGTCGAGTCATTTCAAATTTTATAAAATCGGATGCATAGTTTAATCACAGGGACAATAGTTATATTACGACCAAAGGGAAAAAATATTTTCAAGTGCACTTTAATGGTATTACGCTCTTTCGACATAATAAAATTGATATGCATCTATGAAGTTATATACTGAAATATACATTCTGCACAATATGTGGTGCAAAGAATATTTGTTATTAATTTACAAAGCTACACAAAAGCATTCCATTACATAATGGTATACGGGGAAATATTATTTGGGCCGCGTTTTAATAATATAAAACTATTTCACATTTTATGAAATTGATATACGTTGCTGAAGTTTACTACAAGTAACTTCCTGTATAATAGAAAGCAGATAGTATTTACAGGGATACACAAAAGATTCCGGATACTGTATTGTATCCGAAGTACTGTATACTATTGCACCAAGATCTAAATATTTTTAAAACTTACTTATAGTAGGAACGCACCTTATTTGCCAAGCTTGACTTGCAATTTCCAACTTGTTTCCGTGTGCTTTCATCGTTTTTATTGGCGCGAATTATTTCATTAGTATGTACGTCACTGTTATGTTGATCAAATGTTAATAACCAGCCGAAAAAGTAATAAACGAAATAAAAATGTGTATGAGCACGTAAGGAATATTGATAAAGGAAATTTAATTGTTGGTAAAATGAAATATCTCACTAATAATTGCACAGCGTTTATTTATTAAGTAAACATTTTAAAAAATGCACCAAATCGAGGGTGTCGAGGAGAAAGTATTTAAATATTTTAAAGTTTGTGCGTTGGAGGAGGAAATTAGTAAAAGAAGGAACTAAAACTTTGAGGGAGGGATCTGAGTTATAGTGTATTTAGTGTATCTATAGTGTTTTAGGTATGTGTTAGATAAGGCACAAGGTTACACTGAAGGGTTAAAATCCTGTTTCGATCAATCTTTAATTTTAACTTTTCCTCAAAGGGGACTTATTTAACAGAGAAGAAACAAAGAATTCCACCTATATTCTATGGGGGAAAATATTTGTCCTTGTAATTTCAAAATTGTAACTCGAATTTCAAAATTTCAATAATATATTTTTATTTATTTATTTATTTATTTATTTATTTATTTATTTTGCATGTAGATGGAAGGTTTTTTTTTATCGATCTGTAAGCTTAAAATATTTTAAAGATAATTATGAGTGTTTTAAAATTTGAACTAAAATTTGAAAATTCAGAAAAGTAAAAAAAGTATTCTTGACTAGTTTGTTACTTTGGACAGGAAAAAAATTAAATGAAAAAAAATCGAAATTTTTAAATTTGAATGAACAAGGAGAATAAGTAATTTTCCCATAGGATAACACGGGATTCCCCTTTGTTTCTTCCCCATCAGATAAGTTCCCTTAAATGTTGAACATCATTGTTACAGAATCAAATATTTAAATTTGTTTCTATTTATTCTGGTAATTTATTTGTTTTAAATATTCAATTTTCAACGATCATGCCATCTAAATAATTTGACGCCATTTTTCATGTTATAAAACAAATGTAGATCGTGGCATCATCTCATTTTATATGTGGGTGGTATGTTCTATTATTTAAGAAGCCGTCATTAAAGAAAATATCTTTTCATACCTCAAGGTCAGGATTACACATGAGCTACGGCATAAATATTCGTCTTAATTGATCGTGAATGTCAATATTTTATGCTGTTTTATTTTGAAGGTTAAGGCTAAGGACAGGTCACAGTAATTCTCCTTTCCAATTTAAAATTTTGACTGAACGCAACTGTATAATTTGTAACGGTTAATTGTGTTTAACGAATATGTTTCGCTTGGATATAAAGCAGCTGAAGGCGTTAAAAGATGCCCTTTTTGGGGAGAGGAAGGGGTTGCGGAGCAGTGTTAAACGCGGCTGTGCTTATCAATAAATTGTGAACCGATGGTGTTGCATTTTCGTTTAAAAATAAATATTTTATTTATCTCAGGGTTAAATTTCATAAAGAACAAATATCAGATCATTTATCGACTGCTATTTGAAAGATCAAAAAGGGGCTTTAAAAAATATTTTTTTTTTCCTTATTTTGTATTATGAAAATCGTTAATAACTCTTCGATTCAAGTATTATTTGCTGTAGTTAATTATTAACTAAATTCCAGTACCTTATTTTGTTTTGAAAAGTATATTAGTTATGGCAAACGTGTTACTTTTATTTTTGAAGACAAATGCTAAATGCATATAAAATGCTTTTTTTATATGTTTTAAAATATTTTTCTTTAACGATAAATTATATTTCCTTTTGTTGAAAAAATATTTTAATAAAATATATGAGATGCCCTATTATATAAAAATACCCAGTTTAAATGAACACTTCTTAAATTTTAGTTTAGTCAGAATTACAGAAGATTCTTCATTAGCGAGAGAATAACGATGATATAATGAAGATATAAACATGGTTTTCACCAAACTTCAAAATAAATATTTGAGGACGTGAGTTTCAAAACTCGTCTTATCCAGAAAATCAAATATTTTGGGAAATCGCGAAAAACCTCAAACTGCGTCTCGCTGTTAAAAATCTTGTCCTAGGGCGTGTTCAGCGAACTTACCAAAGTGACCAACGTAACCGTTAACTTACCGGAATGGTAAGTAACCGGTAGCTAACCAATTGACTGATTCTCTGGACGCACTGGTTAGTTATGTCATGTACGGCCATCTATATTCCATTTTGACATCGAACATCAGAAAACGAAACCGAATCTACCGCCTGTTGATTTGAAGTTGCCATTTATTTTTAACTAAATAACATGTAACCGATCACGTGACTCAACTAACCAAGATTTTTCCCCGGTTAGTTCTGTCACTTACCGGTCACATCGGTTACTTGTGCTGAACGACGTTGGTTGCTTACCGGTTACAGCACTGAACGCATTGGTAACTAACCAATCTTACCGGTTACTTACCGATGACATTGCTGAACACGCCCCTAGTTTGAACCAATATTTGGTGCTCAGTAGCTGCCGCCATCAGATGGTAAAATCTCGAACCAACATTTGGAGCTCTAGTTAAACCAGAGTTCCAATATTTGGAGCAAGATTGCAAAAGGAAGCTCCAAATGCTGGTTCGAGGTTTCACCATCTGATGGTGACAGCTACTGGGCACCAAAACTTGGTTCAAACTTAAGACAAAATTTTTAACAGTGTATAGGTTTTCCATGCAAACCAAGATTTTACAATGGCAGAAGTACGAGATAAACTGTTTTGCTTTTTGTTTTTATCAGAGATCGTTGTGTGTTTTTGGTACAGGTTTGCCAAGAGAAAAAATTGATAGAGTAAACTGGATTTTTATTTAAATTTTGGATTTGACGAGTTTTGAAACTTACGTTCTTATTTCTTTAATTAACATGATTACGAAAAATGATTTTATAACTTCTCAAAAGTTATAAAGCTACAGTAATTTAATGTACAGTCCTGAGGGAGGAAGAAAAAAGGGCAAACACACCTCACTAATTTTTATCGCAAATTGTTGTGTATACATGATATTGTTGCTAATTTAGAGAAAATAACGCCTATTGTTAAATTATTTGCACTAATTAAGATTTGCAAATCGTCTATATGTTGAAATTTGAACTAACTTTTGAAATTTTAGTAACATCCGATCCCCCCCCCCCTCAAAAAAAAAGAAATATATATATATATATATATAACGTATACATTTATTCCAATAACCAAATTCCATGTGCCATCGACCAAAAGTTTTGGGGATTAAAATTATGCAATTTTTAATGCTCTAATGTTAAATAAATTTTTTGTTTCTTATTTTTATTTCCTAAATAAATAATATAATTATGCGGATATTTGTATAAACATATTAATTAAAAACCGAATCATAAATGTGTTAGACTCGTTGTTCTTATCTTTTTTTTTTACATGAAATGTGTATTATATCTCCGCTAATTTTTTTTTATTTTGGATTTTCAAAAAATTTTAATTTTGGATTTAATTTAAATAGTTTGATTTGAACATTTTTAATTTGATTAAAATAAATAATTTACTTTTATAATTATTTAAATTAAACTCATTGGTGCTACCATCTATGTAAGAATTTAATAATTATAAATTTGGACTTATTAACTAAAAGATAAATTGTTTTGAAGGAAGTATTAAACACAACCCTCTGTGCAATCTGCGATCACATTTATCCACTTGTTTTAATTATCCATAAAAAAATCATCATAGTACTGGATGATCTAGTATTTTAAAAAGTGACGGATTTACTTCATTATATATTTAAGTATGTGGCATTTTACTTTTGTCCAATGTGTACAGAAAGTTTTGCGTTAAAGCCCTGTTAAAATTTCAATAAAAGCAACTTGTTAAAATATCGGAAGTTTTAATATTATGAGTTATCACTATAAAGACCGGATTTCAAGCTCTAGAAAACCGCTCAAATCATCTCTTTAAAAAATGTTTAACTCTGAATCTAATCTTGGGAACGTTCTATAAAATTCTATTCTATGAAGTTGAATTTGGACTAATTGAAGGGTGTAGTATTTTTTGTGCCACAATTTATTTATCATTGAAAAAAAAAATGTTTATTTAATCACCTTGTTTGTTTATATCGCATGTGATACAAAATTTTCCAATAATCTCAAGATTTTAAGGAAATCTTTTCAAGTCTGCCATTTATTGATGTTAAAAAACATTCCGCTATACAGAAATGAAGTTCAAATTCTCAAAAATTCAAACTGTTTAAATTTTAAGAGACAAAATGATAGGTTCATATTTGTGGAACTCTGAACCGAAGGATAAATACGGGGGAATTACCTCACAAGAAAATAAATTATCAAATTAAAGTAGACGCTTGTGCGAATCGAATGGTATCGATTTAATTCGTCTGATATTATTTGTAGTGAATTATTAAGGGGCATTTTCCTTTTCTCGTCAGGTCTGTACATTCATTTTACTTAGCATTTCATTGAAACATCAGATGAAAATTGTATAAACTTACCCACTGTACTCAATAATGATGAACATTCAAATACACTGCTGAGAGAATGATAAGGACTACATTCGGCGGAAGCATATTGAGAACTGCAAGAATCACTCCATGAATCTCTCTGCGTTTGACTGTGATTATTTGGAGATAAACTCGATCTACTTCTTTGTGTTCCAAAACCCGAATCGCTGTCATTGGGTTCAGTTTTTATGGAGCTTCTATCGTTCGGTGAATAATTATCTTTCCAAAGCGATTCATTCAGCATTATAACATCTGACTTATGTGTATCTGTATCCTGGTAAGTTTCTATTTTAAGTAGTTCATTTTTAGGGTTTAATTCATTCAAAAGAATTTCTTTGGTTCTATCTTCACGACTAAGATCGACGAGATCTGTGCAAACTTCACTTAAAGATTCTGGTGTGTCAAAAACTGTAGTAACTGTATTTATAAATTCAGTTTCGTTTTCTCTGAAAATTTCCGACACAGTATTTTTATTATTGTCAATTTCATGTTTCTGACTTATGATCTCGGTATCATTTTGAGCTCCACTGAAACTGGAATCGCCTTTCAATAGAAACTCATTTTCTTTGGAATTCGACAGACTTTCACAATCATCCTTTTGTTGTTGTTGATTTGCGTTATTTTCATTTAAATTTAACTCATTTTTCAATTCAGAAGCATTTTCTAACAGGTTTTCATGATTTTCTTTTTGTTCTAAATGACTTAAACTTTCATCGCTATTTTGACTTTCATTAGAATCCGAAATATTTTCTAATTTGCACTCAATTTTTGTAGAATTTTCTGGCAGACTCTCATGTTTGTCATCTTCTTGTAAGTCATCTAAAATACTGCTATCATTTTGTTTTCCATCGGACGTAGAATCACTTTTCATGTTTAATTCAATTTCAGTGAACACTTCAACGCTTTCGCTATCCGTACATTCCGTATTAACATGCTGATTTTCTGTTTCTAAAGGCAAAGGTAGTTTTGCTATTTTATTTTCTGTTTCTGAAGGCAAAGGTGTTTTTACTACTTTATTTCCTGTTTCTGAACAACTATTAATAACTATAGAATTGCTTGGCCAAAAAGAACAAGTTTCCGAGGTCCTCTCTGAAATTGATGTAATTTCAGAATTTGAATCCATATCTGGTACTTTAATTTCTGTCTCTGCGATTCCTTGATTAATCAATGTGTCTTTGGTTTGTTTATCTGCAGATATCATGGAATCTGTCTCATCGTGTCTTTCTTTACTAGGTTCTTGATTAGAACAACCATTTTGCTGTTCGTTAATTATGGGGGTTTCGTCATCTCTGTAATGAAAATATGACTCGATGTCTGATTTTGTAGAGACATCTAAATTCCAAAACGAACCTCTTTCTTCTTGACTTTTTTGAATAGCTCGTAAAACTCGAACACTTTCTAAAATTGTGTCTACGGTGGGGATATCAATTTTGCAAGTTCTTGTCGACTGAATTTCGTCTTTAAATGTATCGTTATCTTTGGATGTTTTGCTCTTATCCAAGCTATTTTCTTTGAATGAAATAGATCCATTCCTTTTAAGAGTGTTATTTCCCGACTGACTGCCAGATGAGGGAGAAGGGAAATTCGCTCCATTGATGACTAGCTGCTCTTGAAAAAATTTCAAACTGTCCCTGAAGTTGATGCGATTATTCTCAGGTTCTTCTACTGTTTGGAGAAATGTTGTTTGCGATGAAGACAGAGTTGTCATGGCTCCTTCTGTAGCTGCCATCTTTCTTTGGTGTGTTTCATTATCATTTACCTATGAAAGAAACAGAATTGTTTTATTGATATCAGTTATACAATTATATTATTATTAATACTACCATTTTATCATTCGAATTCTGATATGGTATCTAAATTTTAACTAGAAAATGCACATCAGTAAATTTTATCACAATTAAGAAATCATGCATTAGCAAATATATTTATTATTGATGTTAATAGATCACAGGGTCCCCTTAAAAAACCAGAAGGCCCCTTGCATATTATATTATTTCCTTATTTATTCTTTTAAGTTTATACATCTATTGAAAGGTATAGACATTATGGTGTTATAAAATCTAATTGATGACACTCAAAATATAAAATATATTGGCTTATAAAAAGTGTGTGTAAAATATAATTCATATTTAATATTATACAGAAAAAGGAATTTCACACAGTATATACAGGGTGATTCTAAAAATTTTTTACAATAAAAGAGAGGTGATAGTACACATCAAGACAAACAATATTAAATAGGAGACCAAGGGTCCCAAACGTTTTCCAAAGGAGATAGCCGCCATTAAAGTTTAGGAACTAAAATTTCAAATAAACATAAAAAACGGAAAAATCGGTCGATTGATTTTCGGGTTCCACTAAAATTATTCTTTATGTCAGCATTTTCTTGAAATTAAATTATAAAGATAAATTTCAAAAAATGCCGATAGAGGGCGCTTTAGACTTTGGAGTAACAAATAACTATTTTTTTCCGGTATTTTTTGCATTTCATTAAATGTTTTCTTAAGCTTAGACTCAAACTTAAATATTGAGCTCAAAATATGAATAGTTGGGAGTAGTTAAGTAGCACAAACTGAACTGTGTTCAGAGGGTTCAAATTTCAAATGATTATAAAAAACGGAAAAATTGGTCGATTGATTTGCGGTTTTCACTAAAACTATTCTTTATGTAGGTATTTTCGTGAAAATAAATTATAAAGATAAATTTCAAAAAATGCCGATAGAGGGCGCTTTAGACTTTGGCGTAACGAACAACTCTTTTTTCGCGTTATTTTTTGCATCTCATTAAATGCTTTCGTAAGCTTAGACTTAATTATTTACTTAAAAATTGATCTCAAAATCTGAATAGTTGGGAGTGGTTAAGTAGACAAACTGAACTGTGTTCAGAGGGTTCAAATTTCAAATGATTGTAAAAAACGGAAAAATTGGTCAAGTTGTTTGCGGTTTTCGCTAAAACTAATATTTAGATCAGCATTTTCTTGAAAATAAATTTTAAAGATAAATTTCACAAAATGACGATAGAGCGCGCCTTAGATTTTGGAGTAGCGTACAACTATTTTTAACTGTTACTTTTTTAATTTCATTAAATGCTTTCAAATGCATAGACTTAAATTTTGGGCTGAAATTCTGAATCGTTGGAAGTGTTTAAGTAGCGAAAAATTGAATTGTGTTCAAGGAGGGGGGAGGGTTAAATTTCAACTCCTGAAAATACTCCAGTTTGCGCTTCTTAACCCCTCCCAACGGTTCAGAATTTGAGCTCAAAATTTAAGTTTAAATCTAAACTTCCAAAAACATTTAATAAGCTTTTGTAAACATTTAATAAGAACCAAAAAATAATGGTTAAAATTAATAGTTGGATACTCTGAAATTTAAAGCGCCCTCTAACAGAATTTTTTGAAATTTATCTTTAAAATTTATTTTCAAGAAGATACTGACTTAAAGAATAGTTTTATTTTAAACCGCAAACGAATCGACCAATTTTTCCATTTTCTATAATTATTTTAAACTTGAACCTCCCCCTCTCTCTAAACACAGTTCAGTTTGTGCTACTTAACCACTCCCTACTATACAGATTTTGAGCTCAAAATTTAAATTTAAGTCTAAGCTTCCGAAACATTTAATGAGATGCAAAAAATAACGGCAAAAAACAGTTGTTCGTTTCTCCAAAGTCTAAAGGGTCTATCGACTATCGACATTTTTAAAAAATTATCTTTATAATTTATTTTTAGAAAAATATCAACATAAAGAATAGTTTTAGTGAAAACCGCAAATCAATGAACCAATTTTTCCGTTTTTTATAATCATATGAAATTTGAACCGTCTGAACACAGCTCAATTTTTGCTGCTTAACCATTCCCAACTTTTCAGATTTTGAGCTCAAAATTTAAGTTTGAGTTTAAGCTTACGAAAACATTTAATGAGGTGCAAAAAATAGTTGTTCTTTACTCCAAAGTCTAAAGCGCCCTCTATCGGCATTTTTTGAAATTTATCTTTATAATTTAATTTCAAGAAAATGCTGACATAAAGAATAATTTTAGTGAAAACCGAAAATCAATCGCCCGATTTTTCCGTTTTTTATGTTTATTTGAAATTTTGGTCCCTAAACTTTAATGGCGGTTATCTCCTTTGGAAAACGTTTGAGACCCTTGGTCTCCAATTTAATATTGTTTGTCTTGATGTGTACTATCACCCCTCTTTTATTGTAAAAAAAAAAATTGAAATCACCCTGTATATACAAAGTGTCCAGTAAATGACTGACCCATTTTGAACGTAAAAACGGTTTGAGATTGTTTGTGTGTTTCTTTATTGAACAACATACATCTGACTTGTGTGCTCGACATCAGGCCTGCTTATAAGCCATCGTCAATATACAGGGACGAGATAGCACACAAGGAAATATTACAATACAACAGAAGTACAACCAGGAGCTCCACACAAAGAGTGTGTGCAATGGAATCAGTGGGATTCGAACCCACAACCTCACGATCAGCGGCGTGATGTCTTAACCACTCAGCCACGGAGGCCCACGGTTTGAGATAAAAATGCTCTGTTTGCTGTTTTGTTATTAGAAAATCAATAAATTTTTAAAAATGCACGTTGTTCAAATAGTTCGAATTTCAGCCAAAGATGGCTCTGGGGGCAACACCCTGTCGGAATACAGACATTAGTTTTTCATAGTCATGAGATTTTTAGCTCTTTTTGCAGAGTCGAATCTTAGTAAACATGTTGTATCTACTTTCGACTCACCTGCAAAAATAGGGTTTGTTGATTGGAAAGAGATTTAAAATAATATTTATGATTGTACAATGTATATTATACTTAACCTTCTCAGTCCTGAGACAAATATCACGTAAAACTACAAAACTAGTTTAAAATTACCATGAAACATATCTAAAGGTGTATCAGTCTATAAATCCTTCTCTCCCTTCTATGAAGACATTTATTTTTATTTCGAGACTTTAAAAAGTCTCGAAATAATTTTAACAATTCTAGAAACATTTAAATTAATTGAAATGAATTTCTTAAGTGTCTCCTCCATGCGACATTAGAAATGAGGAGGTTAATAAAAACATGCAAAATATACTTTATAATAAGAAACAACTTTTCACAAATTACCATAAATAAATTCTATTCAGTATATGTGTCTTTAACCGCTTAACTGATTCTCTTTTTTATGTACAATAAATTAAAAATATGGGATAAACACAGCTTATTTAAAGCTAGAAAAATTGCAATGTTTAATCTAAACATTTCTTCCCTTAAATAGTATGAGATTGTATTTAAAATATACAGGGTGTCCCAAAAGGTCATGTCCAAACGGAACACATGGTTGTGTCAGGTCATGAGGAAACAGAATTACATAGGAAAGGGGGGTCGGAAACGCGATCTAAACAGTGAAATTGCATCGTAACCGTCACGCAAAGAAAAGATAACAAACAGTGTAAAATATCTTTATTTTACAACAAAACAGTACCAAATAAAAAAGAAAAATGCTACAACTCATAGTAAGTGCTCATCCAAGTGCTCATCAACTGGTTCATCCTTTCTCTGCAACGTCCGCGCTTCGAATGATCCGACTGCCCGCGCTTTCGTCTGACATCGCTTATCGCCCTCTAGCGGATTACAATCGCGTTTCCGACCCCCCTTTCCTATGTAATTCTGTTTCCTAATGACCTGACACAACCATGTGTGCCGTTTGGACATGACCTTTTGGGACACCCTGTATTTAGTGGTATCAAAAAGCTTTAAGTGGTGGATCAAGCAAACTCTTCTTGCCCGTACGTCGGTGGTCGAAACAGTGATCAGTAAATAGTGTTTCCAAGTCCCCTGTCTTAAAATTGGGGCAGTGATTTATAAATCGGCACATTAAAATATATTAAACAGCGATGAGAACGCTCCGACCCAAGTGACCGATTACTACCTTTAAATTTGAACATTATTCTTTACGTTATTAAATATGAGAAATTCTGTCATTAAACAATGCAAGAAATGCTATTAAAATTTAGTGGTAGTAATCGGTCATTTGGATCGGAGCATTCTCATCTCTGATTAAACCTTAGAATAAAGGAATAAGTCTATAACAAATCCTGTCTTAAACATAAAAAAAATTGATCCCGACGGAGAAAAGAACATACGAAAGTACCTCTTAAGATGGAAACCTGCCTGAAACGAAATATTGTTAATTTTTCCGAAAACCTAACTAATCCCTACATATTTTGACATATTTTGACATTTAACATATTTGAAAACCTTTTTACGAAAGCCACGAGAGATTTTAAGATATCTTTTATACACACTTCCCCTCCTCCCAACCGCAAACGCATCTACGCTGAAATGGAAGGATGCTTAAGTATAAAAAAATAAAGCGACGTACCTGTTTTATATCCTGCGAGTAATCCCTTTTCAAAATTTCAATATAAAAAGCATCATATATTCTGAAATACATTTTTCGTCCCCTCCCCTCTTTCTTAAACTATTAAGCATGAGGAAAAGGACGAGTAAGAAGAATTCTGAAAATAACTCCTAACCTTTTTTGATACCATTAAACTTTTTAAATAGAATTTCATACTACTTAATAGCAGAAATGTTTATATTAAATATTATGTTTTTTTAGCTTAAAAATAGCGGTATTCACTCCACGTTTTCATTTTATTATACATAAAAAAGAGAATCAGTTAAGCGTTTAAAAATCATATTCTGAATAGAATTTATTTATGATAAATGTGTGGAAAGTTGATTCTTACTAAAATGTATGTTTTGCTAGTTTTTATTAACATCTTTAGTCCTGATGTTGCCTGGAGAAGACACTGAAGAACATTCTTTAAATTAATTTAAATGTTTCTAGAATTATTAAAACTACTTCCAGGCTTTTTAAATAAATGTTTGCATATCATAAGCATTCATTTATAGACTAATACACCTTTGGAGATGTTTTATAGTAATTTTAAACCAGTTTTTATAATTCCATGTGATATTTGTCTCAGGACTGAGGAGGTTAAGCATAATAGAAATTGTTCAATCATAAATATTATTTTAAGTCTCTTTCCAGCAGTGGCGTAACCAGGATGGGTGCCCAAGTGCTCTGAATACTGGTATTTTTTAAAGTTCTGTTTGCTTTAATTATCTAACCAGAAATTTTTTTGCTGTGAATGAAGAAAAAGAAAACCTTGTAATATTACTGGTTTTGGGCACCCACCCTGGTTACCCCATTGTTCCAACAATCAAACCCTATTTCTGTCGACGAGTAGAGAGTCGGCTCAATATGTAAACTCAGATTCGACT
Organism: Maratus speculifer; assembly: GCA_964019185.1. Lineage (NCBI taxonomy): Eukaryota > Metazoa > Arthropoda > Arachnida > Araneae > Salticidae > Maratus > Maratus speculifer. Next base: position 341,726,084 of record OZ025293.1, read on the forward strand.
CTGCAAAATAAGCCGAAATGTTCATGCGTATAAAAACTAGAGTCATGTCTGTATTTCATCAGCTTGTTGCCGCCAGCGCCATTTTTTGGCCAAAATTCGAACTATTTGAACAAAGTGTATCTTTAAAAAATTATTGATTTTCTAATAACAGTATAGCAAACTGCGCAATTTTATCTCGAACCATTTTTTTTTTTTTTTTTTTTTTTTGTTATTTACGTTTAAAATGGGTCAGTCATATATATATATATATAATACTTCACATTGATGAAGCAAAGCTCATCAATTTAATTTTAGCAAGTAAAGCTATGAAACAGTCAAATTTGTTAAATAGTAAGTTACTGATTGTTACGAAGGAATTTGAAGAAAAAGGAGAGAGACTCATCATTTAATATGTAATTTAATAAACCAGTCTACGCTTTTAAGAACATCACGTCAACATTGGTTGGGAGGTGGAGGAGATAGGTGAATAAAATAAATCCAAAACTTAAGACAAAATGAATCTTTGTACATATAGATTGCAATTCTAATTAATGTATGATGAGCCCTCTTAATTATCGTACTGTACATTAGATATGTTTTTGCCTACAATCTACAATAATTAGCATTTGTGGAGTAAGAATTATGTGTACTATCATTATTAAAGTGTTGACGAGACACCAGTACCTCAATTTTTCTAAATGCACATTTTTTTTTTTTTTTTCCGAGTTTTGTGTTATTTTGATATTTTTCGTTGAGGAAAAGCTAATAAAAATGTAATGATGAAAACTAATAAATAACTATAAAAAACAGTGGAAATTTTTAAGAAAAATAAAATTTTGACCTTTAATAGATTATTAAGATTGCAATCATAACCAGGAATTAATAAAAACTAATTTTTTTTTATGATTGTATTCATATACAAAGTAGCTATTTTAACACATTCCTGATTTTAATTTTCGATGCATGACATTTATAGATGACCATATGTAACTACTTACTCTTATTCAAATAGTTTTCTATTTTTCGATTTAAAAAAAAGGGGGAATTTCATACAATGGCACAAAATTGCCATTTTAAACCGAAATTCTGGACGCGACGCGACATCCAGAAAAAATTTGTTAGCATACAACAATCGCTTATAACTCAAGATAACAGAATTAAAGAAAAGTAAAAAAATATATATAAGATTTCAAATCATTTCAATAATCATGCCTGCCCGTTTCTTTTATGTAAATAAAATGAGAACGTGACTGTTTCATAATTTCGCTTTCTTGAGCGGCGAAGAGCGAAAAATATTTTTTGATAAGTCTTTTAATCCCTACTTATATCATATAAGGTAGTTTCTTTCTCGTAGCGTAGCGAGCCTTGCAAAGGTCACACGCTTTCTTAACATATCTGAAGGATATACTTTGTTGGTGACTTTTCAAAGTACTTGTTTATTTTTTAATAGATGCCGTCATTTTCATAGATCTAAGGATTTTTTAACCTATCCCCACTTCTGCTATTGATTCTAAAATGTCATTTGAAATTTAGAGCTGACAAAATCTCTTTAAATAATACACACTGACATTATTCTTTCCGCATGGCTCACCTTTCTGCATGGCCCTGCTTTTACTCCACCCATGATGAACTATGATTCACAGGTATCTTTCTGGTTGCATTGGCTATTACCAGAATGTTGTTCCTGTGTTGCGTAACCTCTTTTTAAATAAAGGCATGTAGTTCCTGTTTTACATAATATTTTAGCCTAAACCTTTCTATTGCGTTGTATTTTGAAGCCATTTTATTGTAAACGCTCTCTAATATATAATATTATTACAGGTAAAAAGTTATTGTTATTTTTCTTTTTTTATTGATCTGTGGCGCATATGCACAACAACATTATTTGGTGCCTGGTGTGAAAAGTTCTCCATTTTCTACCGATCATCCGTCAATCAGTGGTGATAACTGAAAGAGCCTATCTGACTTGGCGCCTAGTGCCGGCGCTTCTCTTGCACCTCCCGTACTTCGATTCTGATTATGCGTATCTAAGTAATTGCGATTTTATAGTTTGGGCGTTCTTTTCGGTACAATACGACTGGAATCTGAAAGCTTGACTTTCAGTCAACTCGACCGCACTGATTGAAGAAAAAAAAAATTATTTTCGAGCCAAAATTCCGACCTTGAATAAATGGGCTACCTCGAAGTTGAGTAGCCCAACCCGACATAAAACGAGAAAATTAATACAATAATTAAATGCTGAACAATACTGTATACCTTTCTGTTATCAGTTTTTATCTTATATGAGAATATATTATTACTCATTCATATCCAAATATATGTTATATATGTTTCATTTGTTACAATAATCTGAATTTTCTTTTGAAAAATTGTTTGTACCTGAACCAAATTTGCAAGAAATAAAATCTAATCTGAAATCTTAAAAATTAAAGTCAAACCAGATTGGCTGCAGGATTCTATTTTAGATATGTCGTTCCATTAAAAGGACATGTACTATATAAAATATATTATGATTAGGGATTACAATCCCAAGACTAATTTCCAATCCTGGGAACACAAAACTTATAATTTCTGTAATATCAGCAATTTTTACAATAGCTAAATATTATTGTCTTATAGTCCAGATAATTAAGTCAAAAATACAGTCCAACTTACTCGTGAAAATATGCCAAGTTAAAAATTTATTACTTTAAGTAATTTTCAAAAAGTACAAGATAAATAACAACTATTGAAAATTAAAATAAACATCTGTTGGTGTTTGAGAGTGTAACAAAATACATTAAAAGCCTATCTCTCATCTGCTACATTGACTTCTTCTATTCCCTGTTAAACAAGTTTTTGAATAGCTTATTTTTTGCAGTATTAAAAAAGAATTAATATCACTAACTTTATTTGCATAACTACATAATTAAAGATTACTATTCTGGGATATTGCAAACGCAAGATTTTCTCTAACTTGAAACTTTCCCCCCTTTGAAAAAAAAAAAAAAAAAGAAAAAAGAAAAAAAAGAAAGAAAGAAAAGAGAACACATGCACAGGGGTGCAAAAATCTAGGCGCCAGAGGGTAGTCTCTCACCACTAAAATTTTAAAGTTTTTTTCGCTCAAAATTTAATAGCATTCTAGCAGGAATTTCACACGAAATATTAGACGAAAAAAAACGAAATAAATTTTGAGGTGAGAAACTGCCTGTTGGCGCCTAGATTTTTGCACCCCTGCACATGCATATACAACAATTAAAAAAAAAATGCATTGATTGAACTTCTAAATAGTGATAGTTGTTAAAATTCAAAAACGTAACATAAAAAAAGAAAAAAAATAATAATAAAAACCACGAGAAAAAAAATTATTAGTTTAAACAGCGAAATAAAATTAAAGAAAAAGCTACTAAAGAAGTGTATTTAATATGTTAAAATGTTACTAATATAAAAGATGTCATCACATAAATAATATAGCTTTTAAAATTTAAAAATATCCAAAATTTCGCCCCGAGCGCTTTCGATCAGATATTGATCGTCATCAGGGCTGCTCTGGTAAAAAAAACGGATAACGCCATTCGATTTCATAGTTTATGAATAAGAGCACCTGACTTTTTTTGCTTTTCCGAAAAGAAATGAATTCAGACATTTGTCCGAAAGTAGCTCTTTTGGATTTGAGAAAAGCCTTAATAAAAGACTGATTTTCAGACATCTATTTTTTATTACACAGCCTTTAAAGTTATGTTTTTAACCTTCCATAATGAATAGTTGCAAAGCTCATTTATTATTGGATAGTATTTATTTCATGCCTAGAAGTATTGTTGTCACATTGTAACACCATCTACACTCAAGAACCAAAACATTATGACCACCTGTCAATAACGAATTTTCCCAACTTTGGTGCTCAACACAGCTTCATCCCACCTTGACATGGTTGCCACAAGTCCTTGGTAGACGGCCGGAGACAAATTGTACCAGATGTTTAAGCAACGGTCACTCAAATCCGAGATATTGCGAATTGGTGGTCTATGAACTCTGAGCTGTCGTCCCATGACATCCCAAATGTATTCCATCGGATTGAGATCCTTTGAGTTAGGCGGCCAGACATTAACTATGGAATTCAACATCATGTTCCTGGAACCACTCTAACACAATTTTAGCCTTGTGACACGGGGCGTTGTCCTGTTGGAACATTCCATTTCCGGCTGGAAAAACAGAGGCCATGTAAGGGTGCAACTGGTCCGCAATGATGTTCAGATACCTGTAGCATTCATGGTCTGCTCTACCACAATCACGGGTCCCAGAGACGCCCACGAGAACGTCCTCCAAAGCACAATACCGCCATCACCGGCCTGTGTATGACCTACAGTAAATTGAGGGAGCAACTGTTCGCCTGGAAGACGGCGTATCCTGACACGGCCATCGGCGTGATGAATCGCAAACCGTGATTCATCTGACCAGGCAGTTCTCTCCCACTGATCCATGGACCTGTCGCGATGTTCCCGGGCCCATTGCAGTTGCAGTTGGCGATGACGCTTAGTCAGCAAAGGCACACGAGTGGTACGTTTGCTGCGTAGCCCCATATCCAACAGTGTCCGCTGAACAGTGTGCTCTGATACTATTCTACTTGGCCCTGCATTGTATTGGGCTGTCAGCTGAGCCACTGTCTGGCTCCGGTTTTGCTTCACCATGCGAGACAGCCTCCGACGCTTTTTCTTTGATAGCGTGTGGACGTCCAATACCATGTCGTCTACTGCTGGTTTCACCGTCATTCATCCACTTTGCATACGTACTAACAACTGTAGATCGCGAACTACCCACGAGTCGTGCAGTTTCGGAAATACTTGTTCCGAGCCTTCGAGCCATTACAATCATCCATCTATCAAAGTCGCTTAGATCTACAGCCTTTCCCATCACACATAGAAGTAAGTGAAAGAATGATTCTTCAGACTCTCTAGCAGCATTTAAATACCACTTCCACCAGATCACGAGCCTTCCACGTCATCCAGGCGAGTTCATTGCAAAATGTGGGAGGTCATAATGTTTTAGCTCTTGAGTGTATATATAGCCTATATTTAGGCAAATTAATTCACTTTAATCAATAGCCTTTCGGTATAATTTTCAAGAGTTTTTACATGTTTAGCGATTTTCCAATCAGCAAATTTCGAAATCGAAAACGGAGAGGAAAGACTTATGTTGCAATTAATATTTTTGTTAATTTTTATAATTCTACTATTGGAAGTATTGCTAATTGAAATATCGCCCCTATTCGTCAAGTGGCGTAACTCGGAGTTTTTCAGAAAATCAAAAAAAATTCTGAGGCATGAAAGCGAATTATTTTAGGTTATATAGGTCAGTGCTTCCTATTAAAACACAGAATTGAAAAATCGGTTTTAAAAAATAGTATTTCATTCATACTGAAATATGGAATTAATTATAACATTAACCAGAAGGCTTACTATTTTGACATAAAAAATGTTTTAATTTCAAAACCGGAAACATACATCAGGAAATACTTTTTTTCTGGTTTTCCCAGAGCACAACTTACAAATTCATATAAAATTGATAAGTAATCCAATACATCTAAAAATCAGTAGACGTGCTTAAAATGATTTGCGTTATTAAAAGAACGTAAGATATGTTATTATTTATAAGAAATGCTCTTATGGTAGTTTTAAATTTTGATGTGCCCAATTTGGAAATGAGATCATATAAACAAAAAATGAATCGTAAAAATCAACTATATTTTATTTCTTTCCATTTTATGATTGCTATCATTAAAATAAAGCATGACTAAGAGTTATATTTTAAAAAAAGCTGAAGGTACAATATGATGTCAGATATGAGAAAATTTGATAAAATAGATTAAGTTAAGACATTTTAAAACATATTAAATTGTGTTTTAAAGGACAGATGGGGATGTACGTTTATGATTCATTCGTTAACACGTTCGCTGCCGCTTACGTGAAGATGTGAGGATAGTTAATGCCGCACTGTAGAAGTGGGTTTTTTCCAGAAGCCGACTTACTTTTTATAACAAAAAATCAGTGAAAGATTTTCCCGCGCCAGCGCGTAACTGGCTTTTGGACATAACCCCGCATCACGCGCTAGCGCGTGAGTGACCCCTTAACGTTGGCGCCATATCACGCGCTGGCGCGTGATCGGCAGCGAATGTGTTAAATATCGTTTTTGTTTTGAAGTATGTCAGTTTATTTGTAAATGTGCAATATGTTAGTGACATTTTCGTTTTTAAAAAGAATTTGGATAATTTCTAATAACTCCCCATCTCAGATATAACCTTGTGGATCTGAAATTTTTTGGCCTAAACCAATTTATCGTAACCAAAGTCTAGAGAGCCTAATGTTGGAAATGTAATTTGTGGTAGAAGATGATGTGAGAATGAAATCTGCTTTTGTTTCTGTTATGTGTTTGATGTGCTTAATTTAAAAATGAGATCATATAAATAAAAATAAATCCTAAAAATCAAATATATATTATTTCTCTCCATTTTATGATTGCTATCGTTAAAATAAAGCATGACAGAAAGAAATATGAAAAATAACAATTTAATTTATACCTAGATCCAAAATTCAGTCTATGAATAATTAAAAAAAAATGGATATATATATATTTTTTTTTATTTAAGATCAAAAGTAATTTATTTCCATATTAGTTATGTTAAAACTATTTTATGAAGATAGTACGGACTCTATGACGTCAGAAATGAGAAAAATAGATCAAATCGATCAAATTAAGACGCATTAAAACATATTCAAATGTGTTTTAAATGACAACTGGGGATGTAATGTTTATGGTTCTTTCATTAAATATCTCGAAAAATACTTTTTTTGTTTTGAAGTGTGTCAGTTTATTTGTAAATGTGCAACATGTTAATGACATTTTCGTTTTCAAAAGAATTTGGATATTTTTTTATAACTTCCCACCTCAGATATAATCTTGTGGATCTAAAAGTTTTTTGACCTAGCCAATTTATCGTAACCAAAGTCTAGAGAGCCTATTGCTGAAAAAGTAATTTCTAGTAGAAGATGAAGTGAGAATAAAATCTGCTTATGTTTCAGATTCAAGAAAAGTTGATAAGTGATGAAATGTCTTATAATAAGTACCAACAATAACTTCTTTATAATACTTTATCTTAGAAATATTGCTGTCTGCTTTATCAGGCCATTTGAAAATTGCTCAGTTCTTTCATATTATATGAGACTTTATTGACCAAATATGACAAAGTCCATTTTTCGTTCAGCAGAGTTTGAGGCTAATACTTGCTCTAATAGACCATGATTAATTCGTTGGCGTAATAAACCAAGACATATAGTTTGCTCCCAAAAGCGTGCAGTCACTACTAACTCTCTTCTTTAAAGGCTTAAAACTATAGGGAAGAGTAGGGAAGGATACACTAATACTAATTCTCATTTTTTCGTAACATTTAAAGATACAGATTACGATAATATACACAGTAAGAAATATACTAGAATAAATTACAAAAATGAGGAATCTATTATATTTGGATTCATAAAAGAAGTTGGTAAGTGTGATCGCAGATCGCACAGAGGGTTTCATTTAATATTTCTTTCAAAACAACTTATCCTTTAATTAATAAATCCAAATTCCTAATTTTTAATTATTAAATTCTTGCATAGATGGTAGCACGAATAAATTTAATTTTAAAATATTTATAAAAGAGACTTATAAAAGGGACAAAAATGAGGAATCTATTATATTTGGATTCATAAAAGAAGTTGGTAAGTGTGATCGCAGATCGCACAGAGGGTTTCATTTAATATTTCTTTCAAAACAACTTATCCTTTAATTAATAAATCCAAATTCCTAATTTTTAATTATTAAATTTTTGCATAGATGGTAGCACGAATAAATTTTATTTTAAAATATTTATAAAAGGGACTTATAAAAAGGACAAAAATGAGGAATCTATTATATTTGGATTCATAAAAGAAGTTGGTAAGTGTGATCGCAGATCGCACAGAGGGTTTCATTTAATATTTCTTTCAAAACAACTTATCCTTTAATTAATAAATCGAAATTCCTAATTTTTAATTATTAAATTCTTGCATAGATGGTAGCACGAATAAATTTAATTTTAAAATATTTATAAAAGGGACTTATAAAAAGGACAAAAATGAGGAATCTATTATATTTGGATTCATAAAAGAAGTTGGTAAGTGTGATCGCAGATCGCACAGAGGGTTTCATTTAATATTTCTTTCAAAACAACTTATCCTTTAATTAATAAATCGAAATTCCTAATTTTTAATTATTAAATTCTTGCATAGATGGTAGCACGAATAAATTTAATTTTAAAATATTTATAAAAGGGACAAAAATGAGGAATCTATTATATTTGGATTCATAAAAGAAGTTGGTAAGTGTGATCGCAGATCGCACAGAAGGTTTCATTTAATATTTCTTTCAAAACAACTTATCCTTTAATTAATAAATCCAAATTCCTAATTTTTAATTATTAAATTCTTGCATAGATGGTAGCACGAATAAATTTAATTTTAAAATATTTATAAAAGGGACTTGTGTAGTTTAATTTAATAAAAATTATTTGAATAAAATCCAAAATTCCAATTTTTTTGAAAATCCGAAATTAAAAAAATTTAGTCGAGGTATAAATAAAATTTTAAATTTCCAAAAACGAAAAAAAAAAAATAATAATTTAAAATGCTGAGTTATTGATAAATCTTAATAGTTTTTAAAACATAAAGAAAATTGAATTCCAAAAAATATTATGAATGTCAGCGATGATTTATCACAACATAAAAAATTCTTAAGATGGCAAAAAATACGAAATTTAATTAAATCCACCGGAATATGAAAATTTCAACTCCAGAACCGGGCAGGTTCGAAGTAAGAACCTCCTGTTTGCTAGCGAGGCGCTTTACTTCCAAGCTATGATGTCTGCACGATAAACGTTGCAACTAATGCTCTCTTCTAAAATTTAAATCGCAAAAATGAACGGATGACATTGAAAAAATTAATTTAATTAAAATAATGGACATTTTCAAAATTTTATTATTTGTCGTGTGACACGAGGTATTCAGCTGTCTATACACAAAATTTGAAGTCTCTGACTTATACAGTTTTTCTGTACGGACTCTGTGATGACAGACAGACAGAGAACATAGATGAATAAGGCTTCGTCAGATGAACGAAACCCTAAAAATTGAAATCACAAAATTGAGCATTCATCTAATACAATTCTTAAAAAAGGAAAATACTGATTGACATTTCTTTTATGTTATTGCGCATTTAGAGCGGCTTCTCCAAGGTGTGGTATTACACATTGGCAAAAGTTTCCATTGTTTTCCTGTATTATTTTAGACCTTTCCATTGTGAAATTGCTTCTAATCATTTTCTCTTCTCTTCATATCTCATTTTTAAATAATTATTGTATTCGCGATCATGAAATTTTACTACACTGGTATCTTGAGATTAAAGTAGTGTGAACAATTCCTTTTTACCAATGTATAATAACTATAATTTGAAAATTTTAGCTGTTTGGTTAGAATTGTTATCTTACTGAAATATAAAAGTCTGAATAAAGTGCCCAATATCTAAATTTTGAGGACTGCATTTAAAATTATCTATGAGTATTCAACTATATCATTTTATCCATGAATTTATCATAAGTGTAATTAAGTTTTTGATCCCCATTCGGAAAGAGAGACAAACAGAATTTTTTTTTAGACCGCCCCTCATGTGAACTGTTTCACTTTCAAGTTTGACAGAGATAAAAGAGGTTATTTTGAGGAATAAGTAATGTTTTGTCTCTATGTAGTCGAATGTCGTCCAAGTAGCTGATTTGGAAGAGCATTTTTACTTTAAGAAAACAAATCCTGGTTCGATTTTTTTTTTTTTTTTTTTTTTTTTTTTTTTTTTTTTTCATTTAGTTGAAAATTTTTTCAACTTCTACGATTTTAACTGATCAGTTTGATTATGGTAAAATAATAAAGAATAAATTTACAGTTGCGTCGCTACTAAAAATAACACTGATCATCGTTCCTAAAACGTATATATTTTTTAAAAAATTAATATATTTTATTCCGAGTGCTTTGAGACTTAAATTCTACTTTTAACAAAAACCTTTTTTTCCCCTCTTGATTTGCTTTAAAGATGAGTTTTTTCTTCATATTTTAAATTTATGAGAAATGCGGATGAAAAAACATAAGCAAGTAGATTTTTATATATATTTTCGTGTTGAACATAATTTTTGCTCATGCTATTATAAATAGAACATATATAAAATTATGAAGTAAACAATACAAATACATATATATTTTTTTAATTAATAGCATAGCGTCACTCAAAATTGTACATAATCATCTTTAAAATCCGTATTTAAAATTTTTAGAGCATTAAGATAAAGTGTTGCGTCACAAACTTTTAATCCGTTAAGGGGCTACTTCAGTCAAATGAAAAGACCCGTTCGCTAACGCTAATCCTATGGAAGAAATTTATAAAGATATCTCGGTTGCATTTCAATATTTTAAAATGATTTTTTTTTTTTTTTTTTTTTGCATTTGATAGTTGAGATTAATCTAAATGCAGGCCGTTTTTTACTTTTTCGATTTTGGTTGCAGATATTTTTTATGAGGGTGCTTTCGCTTTCCAAACCAGTTTCGAAAATGAAAGTGTCCTCATAAAAAATATCTGTACGTAAAATCAAAAAAGTAAAAAAAGGACTTGCATACAGATCAATCTCAGCTATCCATTGAAAAAAAAAATAACATTTAAAAATATTGAAATGCAACCGAGATATCTTTATAAATTCCTTCCATAGAATTCGCATTACCGAAGGAGTCTTTTTATTTGAATGAAGTAGCCTCTTAAGAGTTTTTGTATTTAGATAATTATACCAAAAATATAGTTATTTTTAAAAAAAATCCTGACTGGGGTGTAAAGCCTTATTCCAGGATTTAAATGAATTTATCACAGACTGTATAAAGATTTATCACATTTAACTCGGTATTATCCAAGATTCTATGAAAGATGAAGTAACTTTGTATAAACTTTGTAAAGTGTTTTCTAAGTCATGTAATCTGTAACTCTTTACTACACCACGTGCCATATCTGACACATACCTAAATTGCATTGTAAATTTCATTCTGTACCATGAATTTCGCTAATCTGATTACTTAACTGATCAAGAACAATCCCAAGAATGGAATAGCAATTATTTTGCCCTTGTCAGATGGCTGCATTAGACAAAAAAAATATAATTTGTTCTTGGGAAGGGGGGGGGGGGAATCGTTCAAACTATTAAGGTAAAATTTACTTTCACTATTTTTACTGAATACTTAAAAATATTAATACAAAAAAAAAGTTACAGAGTATTAAGCAGATAAAATTAATTCATTTAAACTCAATATTTGCAAAATATAGCTATAGAATATTTCAAAATCCTCAATGTGTACATGTATCACACAGTATAAAATGTCAAATTTTAGCTGAAAATTTGAAATTTAATTTTTTTAAACTATTTTTTCCATTATTAAACGATATATAGATTTAAAAAAAATCATAAAAATAGAAAAATTCGTACAGTAAAGGGTTGTCTTCCGAATTTTAAGTTTTGAAGTTAAATTATAAATTCGATTCTCTTAGTGAAAGCACTTTAAAAAGATATGTAATTATCTTAAAGGCAATTTAATATTCTTTTCTGTGTTCAAAAATTAAAATTATATGCTAAAAGGATTATTCTTTCAGAAAATATATCAAATTTTAAACATGAATAAATTCGAAAATTTCATTAAGATTAAAATTAAAATGTAACTTTTAAGATGTGTTTACATGTGAAAATAAATATGTCAAGGGAAAAAATTGTAAGTTTCAATTTACTAACTGATTTTTTTCTCCATATCTTTGTATTGACTTTATTTTATTTATATTAAATTAATGGATTAGCAATTCGGGTATTTTTTACCGTCTGTGTGTAAAGCAGCTTTAGAATTGAAATATAAAAAACATTACTTCTAAAGATTAGCGAACATGGTATTAGAATTTTTTTTTCGCATCATAAAATATTTTTGAAAATCACGATAAAATAAATGCACTCTAATAATATTACATTAATCAGGAATAAAATAACAAATAAAGTAAGCATACAAAATAAACAATTAGAATTTCTACAGAAGCAGATAACTGTTACGTTTTTAAGGTTATTACCGTCTATGATATTTTATCTGGCTGAAAGACAGGATAAAACGAAGATTGTGTAGTTGATAATTTCCCTCATCACGGGGAAAAAAAAATAAAGAAATAAATAATAGATGATGTGAATAATCTATTTTTCCTGAGTATTTTTTTTTAAACCTTTTCCTGTTTGATTTAAGGCAAATAAATTTAAATAAATAAAGTTAAATAGATATAAATCTATAGATTTCATCGATGTAATATCACAGATACAATAAATCGGTATAAATTAAATAGTACATTTCATAAATACGTACATTTTAAATATTTCCTCTTTTAAATATATATATGAGGACCCAGAAGTCAAGGGATATAAGTGATGAAATTGAAAAAAAAAAAAAAAAAAAAAATGAACTAAATGCATAGACGACTTGGAAATAGCCTTCTTTCTTTTCATGTAATGAAATATAAGTGATTTTCTAATTACGTGCTATGTTCTAGAAATCAACCACTTCTGCCGAATAATAATCAATGTTGATTAATTATAAATTTAAAGAAAATTGTACTTTACTTTTTTCACAGTTATTGTTATAAGAGTTCAAAGGTCAGAATGAAACAATCGGCAGTTTCCTATTTCCGTTTAGTCAACTATTTTTTTTTTTTTTTTTCAAATTTAACATCAGTTATCTTTCACCTCAATTTACTCCAAATCGATTTTTCTCCCTTGTACCCTTTGGCTTCTGAGGTCCTTATATATTTTTTAAAGTATTCTTATTTAATGACATTACAGTGCTTATTCTTAGTTATGTTTCAAGGTGAAGGGCAATTTTGACTAGGTACCATGGTTCATGTTAAACTGGCTACTCTCTCTTCGTGCAGCCGAATTTTTTCCTTCGTGGTTCTATAGCTTTTTCAGTGGTATCGAGCCAGCGAATTACCAAAAGTTTCGTACGCTGATTGTATTAAGTTTCATGACCCGTAGTTTAGATATGTATAGTTTTTGTCGTGTAAGCAGAGGAACCAATCAAATTAGGCGCAAGATTATCATATTGCATTTTTCAAATCTAATGTGAATAAACTGTGAAATGTATTATAAATCAACCTTTCATTAATCCTTAGTCCATCAACCTTGCACCATTTTGAGAATTTTCGTAACAAAACATAATATGGATATCTGCTAAATTTGAAATAATATTTAAAATCTTCATCTAAATTAAACTGACCAAAAATTGAAAAAAAGAAAAACCCTTCATAGATACAAAAGTGTTTATTATTTATTGAATGTTTACATTGTTCTTTCCAAAGATTATTTTTTCCTATATAACTTATCTGTTAAAAGTATATTATAAATTCGTTTGTCTTAGAACAACTTTACTTGACATATGAGTGTTTATTATAATTATTATTATTTATTTATTATTATTACTTTGGGCAAAATGTAACCAGAAATTTGGCAAACCTGAACAATTTTCAAAGGGATATTTAAATAATTATTTTTAATGTAGCATCTCAAAATAAATAAATAAATAACTGATGATCATATAAAACAGTAAACATAAATTTACTATTATTATTTTTTTTTTTTTTTAATGAAGTGCATAACAAAGGACTTACCTAAAAGTGTATCCCAATAAATAAAACCAGTATCCAAAGAAATTGTTGCAAACTCAACTACTAAACTAGGTATAAAGTATCCTTAAATGTGCTTTTCGAAATGACATGATCTGTTTAAAAACAAGGAAATGAGACACTCTCTCCTCTTGCAGGAATGCTTGTCAGTAGTGTTTTGAGTGTGCTTCGCGGACAGTGAAGCGCTAGAGCGTGAATCGCCAAGGTCACGCATAACAAAACTTCAGCTCTACACTGATGATGATAACGCGAATGACTGCGTTCCGTTCTCTTAGAACGGATACAGTAAGGAATGTAATTTGCCAAGGAAAAAAAAATTGCCGATCAGTTAGTTGACGCTTTTGTACGACTTTTCTAATTAAAGACTTTCCGATTAACAAGAAGTTTTCCATCTTACTTTCCTTTGCAGACGTTGTCATGCTTTATCGGCTTCGAATTCATATTTTCAAAAACGATTGATTGGAGAGATAGTGATTTTGCCTGCATGCTCTATGTGCATCTTTGCATTTTCATTTGATTTGTGAGGATTAAGAATTAACCTTCAGTTACCTTATGTTGATGTGCTGGAAGGTAAGGTACCAGATTGTAATCGTGACTTCACAGTTCAAATCCTATTGTAGATACATTGTACATGGTTGATTTTACGGATGATTATTACAGACCAGACCAGTTATATTTAATTAACCCTGGAATTGAACTTAGGGTTGCCAATACCCCACTGGCGTCTCCCTGAATATATTTCCTGCTTTTAAAATACATTTTTAGAAGTTTTACTTGTTTGGTGTACCGTAATTTGAAGAATCGCAATATTATTCTTCACTTTTTAGTAAATCAATTGGCTGTTTCATAAATGATTTTAACTTTTCCTAAAAATGGACCATAATTTATCTATCTATTGTATTCATATAATTAATCTGTCTATTTAATGAACAATTAGAACAAACAGCTGTCTGCATTCTCAACATACTACTTTAAAACACAAGAATATCAGCTTTCTCGTCTAATGGTTCGACTTTGCTGGCAGAGATGTCTTGGATTGAATCCCGAATGCCAATATAATTTCCATAAAATTATCCGTTTTTTTTTTTTTTTTTGTTTACAGTGTACATAAATTCAGATCCCTAAAAAAATAAAACGGAATCTCTGAAGGGGGGGGGGAGATCCGGTTCAGTCTGATTTCCCTAAACACTATGGCCAAAGGTGACCGGCCACTTGAGATTTTAGACATTTTAATAAATATCTAGAAAAATACATGAGGAATTATCCTGAAACTCTAAGTGTGTAAACATAATAGTACAGGCCATCAATTCCGTGAAGATTATTTCCCAAAACTCCATAGGGGACCGTCAACAAATTGAAAAAGAACGAATATCTTTTGGATAACCCTGTCAAAACTAATTAAACAAAAGCGTTCAAACTGTAGATTATGCTTAAGTGGCATATTGAAATAAACTGTGTTCATTTTTATGCGAATAGCAGCATGTATACTCGTAGAGAAATTAAGGTTTTTATAAAAACAGTCCCAAATTTTTCCAAGTTTTTTTGCTTATAATTTGCACAGTTCATAATATAAAATAATGTTTTTTCCGAAAATATGACAAACAACATTGTACATAATGTCCTGCGATCAAAATTAAAAAATAATAAAAATTGTATGAAAAATGAGCAGGTTTACTAAATAATGTTCCATTGCGCATGCGTGGACGCTATCAAAATTTCATTTGCACATTATGTTAGCTAACTCTATAGGGCAACTTTTGTGAAAGTCTCAAAAACGTAGCTTGAAAATTCTGAAAGTGTTTGTCGATAGATTAAGCTCAAAATCCGTTATTCCCAGAATGAAGCAAAAAAATGACGAGTTTTATCCAAATATAGTACATATATATACATGCTATATTCTGTATTCTCTATTTACATTAATCAATGGATAAATAAATACAGTCCCTCATCTTTTTGCTTCATTTTGGGAATAACGGATTTTCAGCTTATTCTATCGACGAACACTTTCAGAGTTATCAAGCTATGTTTTTGAGATTTCCACAAAATTTGATTAACATTTGGCTAATATAATATGCAAATAAAATTTTGATAGCGTCCACGCATGCGCAATGAAAAATTATTTAATAAACTTGCTCATTTTTCATATAATTTTTATTATTTTTTAATTTTGATTACAGGGTATTGTGTATAATATTGTTTTCACATTTCCGGAAAAGAACATTAATTTATATTAAGAACTCTGCAAATTATAAGCAAAAAACTTGGAAAAATTTGGGACTGTTTTTATAAAAATCTTAATTTTTCTACGAGTATACATGCTATCCGCATAAAAATGAACACAGTTTATTACTATAAGCCACTTCATAATAATCTAAAGTTTGAACGCTTTTGATACATTAGTTTTGACAGGGTAATCCAAAAGATTCTCGTTTACTTTCAATTTGTTGACAGTCTCCTATGGAGTTTCGGGAAAAAATCTTTACGGAAATGTCTGGCCTGTACTATGTTTACACACTTAGAGTTTCAGAATAATTACTCATGTATTTTACTAAATATTTAACAAAATGTCTAAAATCACATGTGGCCGGTCACCTTTCATCATATAGTGTATCAGGTAAAATTACATAGTATTCTTTTTTGCCAAGAGTACGTTTTATTTTTATTTTATTTTATTTTTTATTTTTTTTTATTTTATTTTTTTTTTTTTTATGTAAGGATTTCGCTACTAACATTTTTGCTGGTTTTGTTGAGTAGTTTTTCTTTTCTTTACTTTACGGATAAATGTAATGTATCTTTTAGAAAACGTAAAAATCGTAAGCCAACTTTTTGAGCATAAAAAATATCTAATAATACAATCAAAAATCATTTATCCAATCGATAAAAAATATGATGCATAAACAAATTAAAAATAAATAAATGAATCTTATTTTAGATCTGAAAATTGTATTCATATAGGGATGAAAATAATTTCGCATTGTGATGCAGAAAGGTTCAAAGTTGCATTTTCGAGTGGAAGAAAATGATTTTCACCTCTTTAATTTCTTAATTTCTTTCCGAGTATTGAAGTGCACAATAAATCTTTTTAAAATAAAACAAAATAATTTTAACGACTGTCTCCAGGATAATTGAATTTCAATTATTACATTAAATAATGAATATATATATATATATATTTTTCGATGATGAATAATGCTTCTTTAAAAAAATTATATGTAATGAGAAATAAAAATATACGTATTAATTTCTTAAAAGAAAGTTTCTGTGTAATGAATGCTTTTTAAGTTAACAAATTAATTTTGTTTCAGGAGTTTTCTGAATGAGTGGATTCTGCAGAATAACAGGATATGATTCACTAATACATAACTGACAGATTTCTGAATAAGTGAAGGTAATTTTTTCCCCTAATTGATGAATGTTTATTAGTTCAGTACAGTCATTCAGGGTAACTTAACTTTGATCCACATTTTCTCTATTTTGAGATGCTTATTTTAAGAATATTGTTGCAACTAGGGTCATAAAAGCAAAGAATTTATCCTAAATTATTATATAACTCTCAAAAATTAAGGAATAATAATGATAAAAGCAATAAAAAATGAATTTTAACATGATTCAAAGTTACCCAGCCCTGTAGAGTAACTTTCCACCATATGATAAATATCATCTAAAATAATTGTTAAAAAAAGTATTATAGTTAGGATAACTTTAAACCCCAAAAAATGTTTTCAGATATGTAAAGACTACTAATTTACATTTCCCAACATCACAAGATTTGTATAATTTATATTACAAAAAATATTATGCATAAGAAGTGTGAAAGAAGAAAACCATGAATACTTAGAAATAAAATAAGAACTGTTTATTGTCTATATAAAACATAAAATTGCTAAAAAAAACAATTTTCAATTTTTTAACTCAATAATATATTCATAGTTAAAGCAGTACATACTAGCATTATTCAAACAAAAATAAAAAATATCGAATGTATGAAATAGTCAATTTGAGTAGCGCCGCCCCGAATAATGCCTTTAAAAGAATTTTATGTATTTTACACATATTTGTGAAAGTGTTTACATGTTATATCTAATGAACACTTTTGGCATTCATATAAAATATACGTGCAAATATGGGGAATTTTTGACAGTAGTACCTATAATTAGTAAATCTACTCAACCGAGTGGTTTCAAATTTAAAACATATAATTGTTGCATGAATTTGTCGAGTTATTTCAAATTTTACGAAAATCGGATGTGTAGTTCAGTTACAGGGACAATCAAAAGTATTCCGTTACATTACGGCCAATGGAAAAAGATAGCTTCAAGTGCAATTTAATGATGTTACATTCTTTTGAACATAATAAAATTGATATGCATTTATGAAATATATACTAAAATATACATTCTGTACAATCTATGATGCAAAGAATATTTTCTATTATTTTACAGGGCCACACAGAAGTATTCCGATACATTATGATATAGGGGGAACATTGTTTGGGTCGTGTTTTAATTACATTAAACTGTTTCACAGTTTATGAAATTTATATACGTTGCTGAGGTTTACTACAACTTACTTCCTGTATAATAGAAAGCAGATAGTATTTACAGGAATACGCAAACGAATTCGGATACTATACTATATCCGAAGTACTATGCACTATTAAACCAAGATATGAATATTTTAAAAACTTCTTTATAGTACGAACGCACCCCATTTGCTACGTTTTATGTGTAATTTCCGACTTGTTAACATATGCATTTTTTGTTTAAGACAGCAAACTTCAACCTTTCACATCATAAAAATAAATCGCATAATGATCCTATGGGCCATGCAACTAAATTTCATCCATGATACCTTTTAAGGTTTAACAACTCCTACAATTGCATTACAAATTTTAAAAAAATAAATAAATAATCCTGAAATGATTGATTTGTTAAAAGCGAATAAGCGCATTTTAATTCCTACAGTTGGCAAAAAAAGTATTTGTACACTTCATTTTTTTTAATTATAATGAAATTAAACAAAATATTTAAGCAAAAAATACTGTAATACATTAATTTAATGCATTATAATGTTATAGAAGCAAAAACAAAATTAAACGAATCGATTTTTTACATTATAATAAACAAATATACAAAAATATAATGCAAAAAAAGTATTTGTACACTATATTAATGTAATATATTTAATGAAAATTTAGTAAAATGATACAAATTATTATTTTGTGCGAATTCATTTAGCGTTTATGATTAGGGGAAGATGGGGATACTTGAGCCATTTTTTAAATTTTAATTTTTTAAAATTTTTTAGAATTTCTTAGAACAAAATAAAATATTGAAAATGAAAATTTGATATTTTTTCTTCATTTGAAAACCACTTTCAATTAATTTTGAACTATTTTTCTATGTCTAATAAATTTTTACTTTTTCTTTTACATTGTGGCTCAAGTATCCCCATGGAGGGGATACTTGAGCCAGATGTCACATTCGCACCAGTATTTTGCAAAGAAAAAAACCGATTTACAATATACGCGAAAAAATGCATTAAACCTTTTTCAAATAAATTTGGTCGAATTTTCTGGTGTCGTTGTGACATTTCAGAATTAAAATTTTGTGGTAGAAAATTCTACCAGCAGAGCTCAAAGGGTTAATCACCATACTTTAAAAATGGTACCAAGGTATATGATTTCTTTTTTACATGTTCAGAACTATAAATATGTTACCATGTTGCCAGTTTTAGAAAGAAAAATTGAACAACTGTAGAGATAAAGGGGGTGGCTCAAGTATCCCCTATGCTCAAGTATCCCCACTCTCCCCTACTTCTAGATGGTGTGACATATATTCCACCAACTTTTTTGTAGCGGTCTGGTTAATGTTATTCCATGACACAATAAGAGCTTCTTTAAAACTTTTTTACTGATACATATTTTTTTTTTCGGATTTTTGCATCCAATAGCATCTGCAACTTTTTTATTGGATTCAAGTCTAGAGATTTTAGAGGAGTTACCAGTCGTCTTCGAGTATTATCGTAAGCATGTGCTGGTGATCACAATAGTATGCTTTGGTCGTTATCCTGGAGAAAGTGAAAAGCTTCCTCTATGCATAATTTCTTGGCACAGTTTAATAAATTATGGCGCGACACATCAATGTATGTTAAACCTGCCCTTCCATTGTCAATAAATTTTAAATGTCCTGCTCCATTAGAAGCTATACACCCCAAAACTATAATATTCCCCCCAACATGCTTGATAGTTTGAAGTATACGTTTTGGATCTAGAACAGTTTTATTTTTACGCCAATTTTTTCGAATGCTTGATGGTAAGAAAATTCCGAATTTTCCCTCATCAGAAAAAATTACTGTTTTCCAAAAATCCAATGATTTACTTCTGTATGCGAAAGCGAATACTATGCGTTTTCGCCTATTTGTTTCGCTGATGAATGGATTTTTCCTTGAGGTTCTTCCTTTTAAATCTGCATTGAGAAGAATATTTTTTATTGTTTGAGGTATTACTCTGATGCGAGAAGATGTTGCAAGGTCTCCAGCAAATTTTTGAACCGAACGCATAAGATTTTTTAAAGCTTTTTTAAAAACACTCCCTTTTTCCCTCATTGATATTTTGCTAAGAAGTCCTGGTTTTCATTGAAATTCGATGCTTTTAATTCATTCATAGTTTCTCACTATACATCCAATAGTTGTAAATGGTAATTTAATAGCTTTTACAAATTCTTGTTGCGAATTTAAATTTTTATTATGCTCAATCATAGGATTTCATATATCTAGAGGTGCCTCTATAGTTTAGGTTCTATACTCAATTACTTCAAGAGCAAATTAGATTAAATGTCAGACAAATATAATATGAACTTAAAAATTATTAACAGCTTCTGTAAAAGTAGTCTTTTGAACCATAAACACAATAAAACACAGTACATATCAGGATAGAGAAATGTACAAATACTTTTTTTGCAAGAAATTTTTAAACTTTTCCTATTAGAAAATTATTTTACATCTTTATCGAAATTTTCTGTTGTGTAATTTAAAAAGAACGGTAAGCAGACTGTATTAAAACTATTTTTGACAAAATATCTGTTTTTATTTAGTTAAAAATTAAAAATTTTAGAGTGTACAAATACTTTTTTTACCAACTGTATATCATCTTGGAGCTAGAGTATTGATAAAAGTTAAAAGGTCAGAGGACTCGACTAAATCAATTCTTTTGAACTTACTTTAGATTAATAAAAAATATCTATTTGCACTGGAGAGAAATTAAAGTTAAATATGCCACAACTTGCTTACTGAGATTAGTATGTTTATTTTTCTTAACGTGCTTCTACTTCTTATAAATATGTATCTTAGGCTTAAGATGGCAAACCTAATCATTCGCGCGTAAATAAAATTTTTGTTTTTGTTTCCAGATATTTAGGGAAATTTTTCGAAAGTGGTTGCGAGACCGGATACATTAACTTCCACAGTTATTCCTTTCTCTTGCCTGTGGGGGTAAACACTGATTTGTGTAAGGGCATCCAGAGCTATCGATGCGCTTGAAAGCATTTTGTGAAGGATTCGTTCGCCTTAAACTGTAGTTCCTCATTCTTTCTTTGAAGATTCTGAACTTCTGACTTTTAAAGGGAATACCTAATTCTGTTTTCAGTTATTCATTATTTTTTTTTCTTGTATTTTTTCCGATAATGGTTATTTTATTCTAAGTTTCAAAATGGATAACGAACCATTAAGGGGACTCTTCACTCACATGAAAACACCCGCAATGTTAAACCAATGGACAGGTTATTTTTTTTAATTCCTCGTTTAAACTTAGAAATTTTTAAACTTTTTTTTTTGAGAGGGGGGGGGGAAGGGGGTATAGGATAGTTGAGCTTAATCTTTAGTATGACTATTTTTTACTTTTTCGATTTCTGTTGCAGATTGTTTTTAATAAAATTACTTTCATTTTCAGAACCGGTTTCGAAACTGAAAGTACATTTTTAAGAAAAATCTGCAACCCTAATCGAAAAAGTAAAAAATAGCCAGGTTAAAGACTGAGCTAAGCTATCCTATGCAAAAAAAAAAAAAAAAAAAAAAAAAAAAAAAAAAAAAAAAAATTAAAAATATTTAAATTTAAACGAGAAATTCGAAAATAACTTGCCCATTGGTTTAACATTATGGAGCGGATGTTTCAAGTGAGTGAAGAGTCCTCTTAAAACACTGGACGTAAATTCTGATTTTTTAAGTGTTTTAAAGAAAACCTTTTTGAAGGAAGATAATGAGTTGCATAATTACAAAAGGCTAAAGAGGAAAGTATTAATGCATCGATCATTGACTTACACTTGGATGTCCAATACCCTCCTCATTCATGATGTCGACTGGAGGCGACACTAAAAAAAGCCTTTAAATTAATTTAAATGCGTGTAGAATAGTAGAATTGTTGAAATTACATCTAGACTTTTTAATATATGTGTGCATATTAGAAACATCGATATGTAGAATAATGCATCTTTGAAGACGTTTTATAATAATTTTAAACTGGTTTTTATAGCCCTACGTAATATTTGACTCACGACTGAGGAGGATGTAACGGATTGTATCAAAGTTGTAACTTATCGTTTGTTGTAATTTCGGACGACTTATAGAACTGGCGGGTTTATACTGGGGGTCTTTTATTTTCTGAGTTGTAATTTTCCAAAATAGCAAAAAATGTCTGTGCCAGGATTCATACTAGGGTTGAAGCTGCCAGTGCTCTGCTTTACATTATTCTGATTGCCAACTGAGTTATCTTGGACGAATATGGAGATAATTCACTCAACTAAACTTATTGATCAGAATAAATTTATTTCCGTTGAGCCATTTATTTGTATGTATTTATTGGACGGTGTGTATGCCATCAAATAAATGTAATTTTCATTATATACAAAAAATGAATCTTCTTTTCGTTGAGACAATTTTGTAGTAACGAACAAATATTGGTTACAGTTGAACCCAATATTGTGCCCTCATTCATTATAAATATTGCCAATGAAATCTCAATATAGGCTAAATAATGTTTTTACTTTAGAAATAATTGCAATGAAATGCCAAGAAACTACGGAGTTCCTGGCTTTATTATTTTACAAATATTGTACGAATGTTGGTAATGTATTTCTTGCCAGTATTTGTGCTATATTGGCACAATGTAAAAATCCCAATGTTGAGTCCATTTTCTTTTATATTGGTTGTGATAGAGCCATGGTATAGCCAACACAAACATTATTGGCTCAATATTGTTTCGTACCTATGGTTATTCCTCCGATTATATTTATACTAACAACATAGTGGAGTGCTATTGTGCTGTCACGCATAAGGGATAACTAAATTCACGTGATTTAAGAAATGGCATATCACACTTTAATTTGGATCTATATGGTAAATCAAAACATGATTAGTAATAGAGGTTGTACATAGCTAAAATTTGACTTGTAACGTCAACGTGTTAAATACCAGTACTCTTCTATAAAATGGCAAGCTTCTTAGATTTTATGGACTTGATATGTAGGGTGTTCAGCGAAAAAGGCCTTGATTTCAAAATTAAATTTCTCAAAAACAAAGATTGATAGAATCATGCGATAAACGGTTTGTATATTATAGGTAAGCAGTGAAAATGTTATACAGAAGTCTCGATCTGTGAATATTTTGAAAAGATTGCGTTCGGATTGCAAAGAATGCTGGATTTGACATTTTTCTTGCTTTAGATTAATGGCAGAGAACGAGTTTTTTTTGCGTACAGTGCAATTTTATGGCGATTTTTGCAGTAAAAGTTTTGAAATTTCGAAATTCCAAACATTTAGTTCTAAAATTCGTTAAAGTAGTCCCAGTACGGCGGAAAACTCGTTCTCTGCAAGCAATCTAAAACAAGAAAAACGTTTAGTCAAGTATTTTTTGCAATCAGAACACAATTTTTCCAAAATATTCACCGATCGAAACTTCTGTCTAACATTTTTACAGCTTACCTAATAAACAAGCCGTTTACCGCACAATTCTACCGAATTTTTTGAGAAATTTAATTTTGAAATCAGGGTCTTATTCGCTAGACACCCCGTAGATTCTTGTTTAAACAATCCGTTTTTTCGTACAGATCCCTTTTGTTTTTTGTACTGTAATGATTGAAAGGGCTTAGAAAATGCGTAATAAATTAGCTGCTAATTTTATTTAATTTTTCATTGTTTGATCAAACATGTGTAGTAAAATTTTACTCATCCATTCTTTTACGTGTATGAATATATGGGCTCGACATGAAGAAAAACATGAGCATGTACTTGCCAAGATAACTGCTCATTTTCAAAAATTAAAAAGCACGAAAAATCATGCATCAGGTATAGATTATGAAATATTTTCCAACACAGGCAGAATATTATTAAGAAATTTCTTTGGTCATGTAAAAAGACATAACTAGGTAAAAATTCCTTTTCAGCAGTTGTTGTCCCGTATCAACAAATGTGTGCGAATTATTTCATGATGACCTGTATATGATATATAGATTTTATTCACTCCGTCTTTTACTCTAAAAATATATATGAGTTTAACGAATATCACAGCGAAAAACGCTCTTCTAGCAGTTATCGATCATAGTCTTGTAACCAAAGTTTTTTGTGTGTCTCTGTGCACTACATAATCTATAGAAAACATTTCAGTATGTTTAAAATATTGAAATGCACCGGAAATAATTTTTCCCGTAGATATAATCTTTTGTGTGTCCCTGTAAACGAACTGTAAATGCTACTTATTTATTGCTTCTAAGAAACATGTTGTATCCATGACAGTGATACCTATCAATCTCATTATGTTTGAAATATCACAACACCAATAAAATTACCGCAAACTATTTTCCTTCATAAATCATAATGTAATGGAACTTTTTTGTGCATCTCTGTATACAAACTATAAATTATACTTATTTTATACTCCTGAAAGATATATTCTAACCTACCTCAGTGATTTATATAAATCTAATTATGTTTGAACTATAGTAATAACAACAAAATGCAATGAAATTAATTATTCCGCATAGACCATAATGTAACGGAATATTTTTGTGTGCCCCTTCATTTTTAATACCAAACATTATCTAGTACGCCTCAACAACATAAAGTACTCAACAATAACGTACATTTATGTGAGTTAGAACACGGCCAGACGACAGACGAGTGAATAAACACCTTTCAATTATGTTGGAAAGTGTTAGGAAGCAGCCACCATTTGTCGTTTTCATAGTTTTATACAGGGCTCCTTTTTGTGATTGAGCAGTTCATTTTTACATTACCCGTTTATTATTGCATTAGGTATCGGATAATTTTCCTAATAGATTTTCTTGAAGTCCGGTGGCGGAGTGGTCAGAGCATCTGACTGTGGCGCCACAGGCCAAGAATTCGACTCCCGATTGGAAACAATTCACTCAGCCCTTCATCTCTTTGGGGGGGGGGGTCAATAAATTGAGTACCAAACTTGCTTGAGAACAAAATACGAGGGTCTCGCGCTAGGCTGACCACTTGGCCGGTGCACTACTGGACCTACCTGGCCGGTGCACTACTGGACCTACCTGGCCGGGACTACTGGGCACTACTGGACCTACCTGGTATGCACTACCTGGCCGGGCCCTGACTACGCTGCATAGCATCTCATGTTCCAGGATCTCATAAAAAGAAATGGTCATTGTCGGCGCAGGTCCTTCATGGATTGTAATGCCACAGTATTTAGTGATAGATTTTCTCACTACCTCAATACAAAATAAGTACTACTTTTCAAATATGTAGTTAATTGCTCATTTTGATAGAAGGCACGACAAAAAATAAAGTATTTCTACAAATTCTAAGAAAAGTTTAACTCAACTAGATAAGCAGATGATTGCTTAAATGCATTGATTTTCAATTTTTAACCAAAATAGTACCATAGATTTTATGTATTTTAGTTTTTTATGTTTATGTATACCAAACTTTCACATAAATTTTTATTTGATTTAAAATTTGATCCGATTTAAAATTAATAGAATCTGACAACTTTTATAATATTATTATTTTTATTAATCGTATTTAAAAATAAATAAATAAATAAATAAAAGAGAGAGAAAGAAAACCTGAGCACACAAATTTGGAGATTTGAATAATGTATTGTCACAACAGAAATAATTATACCATTTATTTAATGTCTTTTTCTTTGTTTTATAATTCGGGGAAATATTTTAATCATTTTTGTTTTCCACTATATTCAAATTCAAACGTACTTGATGACCTTTGTTAAAAATTCCTTCTCGTGATCAAAAATAGAGCCAAACGTTTCTTGTTTTGTTTAATCAGAATCTAAGTATTATTTATTGAATATACTGTCTTCATTGTTTGAAAATCCGGAATTGCTAAATACCAATCAATTTTGTGAGCCTCTGTATATTTGATATATATTCGACTTCCATTTGTACGAGTTTTTACGCATATTCATTCACTTTCAAGTTAATGTAAAAGTAAAAAATAAATGCGTAAATTAAAAAAGAGAGAGTTCCAGAATTAAACTGGTTTTTTTTTTTTTTTTTTTTTTTTTTTTTTTTTTTGTAATCTAAGTATTATTTATTGAATGCACTACTGAATAGAATATGTTACGCTTGGTTTCATACCTCATTAGGTAAAACGTTTATATACAAGTCATTCTCTTTTTCCGGCTACGATTTCTTTCATGGCGATGGTGTTACATAAAGGAAATACCCTGTATCCGTTCAATGCACCTCATGCATTATTTCCCTGAATTTGCTAATGGATATGTTCATTTTTATGAACCAAACATCAGTCATTTAAATAAGATGCACTTTTTAAATGCTTTTAATGTTCATTTTTTCCCTTTGAGTCGCCTTTATTCTAAAACAGTATAATAACAATCTTCTTGGGAATATAGGAAGCAATGACGGAAATAATTTCTATCCGTTCAATTCTCATCACACAGTATTTCCTTTAATTAAACAGGCGTAACTTTTTATCAGTGTCGCATCAATATCTGGAGAACGATGCGAAAAAATTTGTATATTTTTCTACCGATCGCTGATGCACGTGATAACACATACTGCCAGTTAAATGAAGTAAGTGCCAGTGAGTTACTTCAGTCAAATGAAAAGACCCGTTGCTAATGCTAATCCTATGGAAGAAATTTATAAAGATATCTCGGTTGCATTTTAATATTTTTAAATGTTTTTTGCATTGGATAGCTGAGACTGATCTGAATGCTGGTCGTTTTTTACTTTTTCGATTTTGGTGCAGTTATTTTTTATGAGGGTGCTTTCGCTTTGCAAACCGGTTCCAAAAAATATATGTAAACAAAATCAAAAAAGTAAAAAACGGTCTGCATACATATTGATCTCAGTTATCCAATGAAAAAAAAATCAAAATATTGAAATGCAACCGAGATATCTTTATAAATTTCTTCCATGTTATTAGTATTAGCGAACGGGTCTTTTCATTTGAATGAAGTAGCCTTTTAAGGCCTTGAAGGCGCTTATTGAATGTGACGCCTGATTCCGCGGCACTGTCTGCATGATTCTTATTGAAATTTTGGTTTTTATAAACAAAATAGCAGTAATTTTGAAAGATGTTTTTTTTCAATTTACATTTTTTTTATTTGCGTACCTGCGCATGGAAAGGCGAGAAGCAAGCAGTTGTGTGTCTCGTCCAATTGGCATGACAGTGCGTATGAGGACATCCCATTGCAAAATTCGGCGATTGAGGAACAGCGAGGTGTTTGATTAAAGTCTGGTGCAGTAAGAAATCTAATAAAACCTCGCTGCTCCTCAGTCATTGAATTTTGAAATGGGAAAGCTATGATATCCTCATGCGCAGTGCCGCATCAATTGGACGGAACACATAACAGTCTATTCCTCCCTTTTTTTCATGTGCGCACAACTACGCTGGATACTCCAACCGCATCCCTCGACGTCTTACTATGTTATCCCAAAGCGGCATATTCAGATTTCAACCGGTTTAATTATTGTAACGTTTCGTACCTTTTCAGTTGAACACCCCTAGAACAATGAGGGTACTGTAAAAAAATTCGTAGATTTCTTCATTCTTTTGCTGCAAATTGCATTTTATTTCACCTGTTAGTATTTTTGTTGTTGATGTTTAGACAGAGCCTGATTGACTCTCTGTCGGATCCGGGGCACACAGCCTATATCGGGGTCTTTTTTGCAAAAAATGTTCATGCATTATATTTTGGCACACAGCTTTGCATGCAAATTAATTATAAAAAAAAAAAAAAAAAAAAAAAAAAAAAAAAAAAAAAAAAGGTTTTAGTTAATATATGTATTACATTATAAGTTTACACATTTAACGATTTTTTAAAGTTTAAAGCTTAAAGTTAAAAATCTTCTGTACTGTATGATTTTTTAAAGTGAATAAAATGCTAAACCTACAGGACTGAATAAAATGTTAGATGTAATATTGGAGTTTACATTACAGTTTGTTGTCATTAATGAAAAATACATTTATTTTTATGAATTATAAATGGAAAATCGTTTACTTTTAGAGAATGCACAAATACATTTTGTGTCCCCCCCCCCTGAAAATATGTGTCCAGGACATGTGCCACATGTGCCTTGCTTTAATGGGGTTCTATGTTTAGAAAAATAAAGATCTTTCTAGGACATATTGTATATAGGTTTTTTGCCATTTAGGTTGTTGGAATCTTTACAAAAAGTTTTAACACAACTATGTTTCGGATGAAAATGCATAAGCATTTGAATATGTATGAGCATATATTCAGTATGAGCATATATCATACTGCATGAGAAATAAAATGTATACATTAGACTCTCTCAAATCCTCAACCCTAAAATTTACGAACGCCTAAAATACGCTTATCATCACAGATGTAAACAATGAAACTTACAATTCATATTTAGAGGCAAAATTTCAGATTTTTTTTTAAAAATTGTGTATCGTTCTATATGCATTTAAATATGTTATTCTCGATAATATGACTGTACTCGTTATTTTTCATGAAAGAAGTATAAATTTATTTCTGAAAAATAAAATCAAAATTTTGTTGATATCACTTGCAATCGTTATCTTTTTAGAAAATACATTTATCTATTAATCAAACTTTTTCAGTTATTTCAGCTAAATCTAAAATAAAAATTTCTTACAATATGATTTTGATGCAAATTAATATGGTTACTTTATGAGGAAATTTTTATTGGATAATTTAAGGAAAATGTATCTCTTCTTTATTATGCATTTTTAATTATATATTATTCTCTTGACATTTACTTTTAATAATTTAATTTATTTTTTAAATTAGTCTACTTCTTATCATTTTAGTTTAAATCTCTTCTTGGTTTTTTTTTTCTATATTTTAATCATTTATCATAATTTTGCTTGCATTATTACATCCAAATTTCTATTTAAAAAATGTAAACAAAAGAATTACCAGAAATCTGCAAAATTCTAAAATCTGCATTACCTCTGATCCTAAGCCATGCAGATTTGAGAGAATCTACTGTATAAGAAATGCGATCATAGATTATTCTTTCTTTAACCATTTGAGTCCCAGATGGTTTTGAAAAAACACTGTCGAAAAATCCCAAGCTACGCGACAGCGCTTTTTTTACGTCGAAAAGATCGAAGCAGCGCGATAATTCTTCTTTTACTTTAAGCCGAAAAGAACCAAGCATGGCGATAGCGCTTCTTTTATTTTATGCCAATAAATCTCAAGCTGCGCAATAGCGCTTCTTCTGTTTTACGTCGATAAGTACCATTCAGCGCACCATCAGTTATCCACAACGCTCGAAATGTGCTGGGTTTTCGCGACATAAAAACTGAATAGCGCGATCGCACTGCTTGGCACTCAAACGGTTAAGAACCACTTTTTCTTCTTCGAAATATGAAAAATTGTATCAACATTTTGTTTTTGATAGACACAAAAGTACATAATATCGTATTTTTGATAGTTTGTGTACGCACATACATGGTACGTGTGTGTAGATTCAGAGATGTCCGCTATTCAGAGATATAAGGTTCAAATATATAATTTTTTAGAATTGAAAAAGGGATCGCTAAATAGAGGTATTCGCCTTTCGGGAGAAAAGCCATAATGAGGGTCTTACTGCATATAGATTTTAATATAAAAAAAACATTTTGGAAATTCTTTTGAAATTCTGGTCAATATGAATCAAAGTCAAAACCCAACCTGAAACTGACCCGAACCCAAACAATGAAAGAGATAACCCTTACTCGAACCAACCTGCAGTAAAAAAGTGGAAGTCAACCCGACACGATGCCGATCTGTAAAAAAAAATCTAACGCTGACTCATTCCAAACTATGGGTCGGGTGCGGGTAAAAGTACGAAATCCGACTCGTTGCAAGACTAATTTATTGGGCTATCCTGTATACATAAGATTTTACATATATTTATGGAAAATGCATCCCGCACACGCACATATAAACAAAAATGTCTGAATATGTGAAAGGGAGGGTATCTCTCGAAAGTGGTAATAAAACTGATATGCACTCGCGACTCCCGTACTAGAGTGTTTATTCATTTAAACTTAGAACGGTACGCTTATTTTTCGATTCTTATTAACGAGTCTATTATACCAGAGTACAGGCGTGCCTTAAATTTAAAATATATATATGATTTATGTTCATATCAAAATTACAAAAGTTAAGCTATACCTTAAAAAAAGGGAAAATATCTAAAGAAAACCGAAAAAAAAGTAAACCAAAGTGATCTAAAGTAAACTAAACAGCATTGAACTACATTTTATTATAAAAATTGTGGTTTTCTGTTACCTTATTTTTATAACTCGGAAAACACGGAAAAGGATTCAAAATGTTATTTGCTTTGACATTAGTACGTGTTAATTGTCTTTCTAATAAATATTCATTCGCTAAAAATTCAGCGGATAGTATTTACTTGTTCACTTTCTGCCTTTTTAATGAATATTTATACATTAAACGCTAGTAAATATTATTCGGGTTCCAAAACAGGAGAATATCTTTTCTTTGTTAATGCATACCTATGACTGATTTGAAATATGATCGCTAAACTAAAAGAAAGTTATTATTATTAAAGGCGTCCATGTAAACATCTAGTAGTGATTCAGACATTTTAAAAAAGAGATGGAATGGGGGGGGGGAGGGAATGAGAGATTTATTTTCAGATATAATTAGTCGAAAATTAGTAATCAACATTTTTCAACATAATTGAAAAGTTGAATATTTCCAGCTGAGCGTAAAATTGCCCAGGCCGGAATACTAAAAATCCCAGCCGGCTATCGCCCAGTTAGCTTAAAAGATAAAGCATTGGCCTTGTAAGCCAAGTATCTGAGTTCGATTCCCGGCCTGGGCAATTTTTCGCTCAGCTGGAAATATTCAATTCGTATGATAAATTTGCCAATCAGTTTGATTGTGTTAAAATTATAGTATATCTACATATCCATCATTATATGGAGTTCCATTACCTGCGGTTTATTCTGCTGAGCTGTCTAAATGTCAGACAAGATGTTATGACCAATAAGGTTGTCTGAGCTAAAAATCGCAGCCGGCTATTGCCCAGTTAGCTTAACAGATAAAGCATTGGCCTTATAAGCCAAGTATCTGGGTTCGATTCCCGGCCAGGGCAATTTTTCGCTCCGCTAGAATATTCAATAAGTATGATAAATTTGCCAATCAGTTTGATTCTGTTAAAATAATAGTAATTGAAAAGTATTTGACTTCGGTTTGGCTGTGTACAAACCTATGAATTTTCCCAATCTAATTTTCGTAAATATTCATATGAAATGCTGCGAAAATAAAATGTTATTAATGGTCACTTAAACATATTCCTTATTGAGAATGATATCTGTAGTATTTATTACGGTATTGTGATAGGGAGGGACACATAAAAAATTTTGTTTGCAAAGGTGGTGATAAGTGATGTGCATTTTAATCATGACTAGGGGAGAGGGGGGCAAATGTGAACAGTACACATTTCACTCAGTTAATCAAAAAACTGACCAATACGGCACATTATACAGTTCCTAAATAAGAGAACCTGTCAATTAGAAGCGTTTGAGAACAAAAATGGATTTAAAAATGAATCAGAAAATAAGCAGTTTGTTATTTGAATATTTCATAATTTTTCAATACCGATTGCTTCGGGAAATTCTGTTCAAAATGCCCACTTTGACAGCATTTTTTGAAATATGCTCTCCCTTTATCACAAAATTGGAAAGTACGTCACATTATATAGTTCCTCAATAAGAGAACCTCCCAATAGTTAGTTTGCTCCAATAGATGTGTTTGAGAGCAAAATGTATTTAAAAATGAGTCAGAATATAAGCAGTTTGGATTTAAGATTTTTTTCTTCAACTCCTATTTTTATTATATTTATTTTTGCTATAAGAATTGGTCCTATCAAAAATTTGTCGATATAGGAATTGTACAGATATTATTGTGAAGGTGTATAACAAATTTAATCGGATTTCATATATTAAGAAGTGACGAAGTTATGGATTATTTTTCTTCTTCCACCCTCTTCTTTTCGTTTTATTTTTATTTTATTTTATTTTTGCAATAAAAGTTTCCTATATCAAAATTTTGTAAATACAAAAGTTTTAGATACTATTAAGAAAATTTATAATAAATGTAATCGGATTTGATATCTTGAAAATTGACGGAGTTATGAATTTTTTTTTTTTTCCAAACACTCTGTTTTTTTCGCCCTTTCAGCCCATTTTTAATTTTATCAAAAATCTATCATGCATAAACTTTTGGACCATTTTTTAGAAGTAATATAAACTTTAAACTGATTCGATATCTATTATAGTTAAGAAGTTATGCTTAAGAAGTTTTTGGTTTTCACAAAACCCCTCCCTATTTCTATCCCCTCGGTCTGATTTTGCCCATTAACGAACATGACCGAGATTTTATGCCCTTTGATTTTATGTATCAGGTTGGAAGAGATAATTAATCTATTTAAATTTTTAAAAAAATTCAGTATATTTTACATAACTTTAAGGTTTTTTTATATTTATAAAAACTCTCGCTAAAAGCACAGAAAAAAAAACTGTCTAGATATGTAAAATGATACTAACTTGGCCGTACAAAGAGTCTGCGCATTACGCTAATAATTCCAATGCAGGGTCCCCATCAGAAGTAAGATACAATAATACCTGCTTAGACGGAAACACAAACGAAAAGTGAAGCTGGCTCTTTAAATTGCACAAAGCTTAATTGAAATTTTGAGAAAGAAGCGGAGGGGGGGGGGGGGGGAGGGTGATTTTTTTTTTTTTTTTTTTTTTTTTTCTAGTTTATTGCATGATTTTGTTATAAACAGGCTTATTACGGGCCCTGGCAACGCCGGGAGAGGACAGCTAGTTGTTGACTATTTGCGTTTTATATTTGAAGTACGTTTTAATAACGCTACACTATTAAAAACAGAAAGAAACTAAAATACACGTTATTAAAGTTCACTACAACATGTTATTTGCGGAATAAATATTAGTTAATCAGCTAATAATTATTTTATTGGTTCATGTAAAAATATTCTATTATAGATACATTATTCTCTGTCATAGGTAATTGCTTAAAGTTTATTTTAATGGCATTGGAAATTTTCAGTCCACTGTTATTTATATGATTGTTTGCTGCAAACAACTTAATTTGAATAATTCATATTATTATTATTATTATTTTAAAAACCAATTTATGGATATTTGCTGAATTATTTTTTTGAATATGCGTCTCAGCGCCGTCTGATGCTTTACTTAGCGAATAAAGAAATTGTTTTAGCGATCTAGATTTAAGAACGTTTTACCTATTACGGTTAACCTATGAGATTTATATAAAGAGAAATATTTTAATAACGTTTAACATTCTAAAATCTCCACTCTAACAAAAATTCGAAACTAAAGAAATTTCATACTAAGAAAGCAATAATGATAATCTTCTACTTTACGTTTATTACGGAATTTCATTTATCATTTTACCTTTTTAATTCTGCAACTACATGTGATTTTAATGGAAAAATCTGTGCTATTATTTTACAATACTTTTTTTTTCTTTTAATATTCCAGAAAGTTAAACTGCGAAATGTCGCAGTTTAAATGTAAAAAGCTTTTTTTTTTTTTTTTTTTTTTTTTTGATAAAACGAAACAGCGTTGAAGTTTCTTTCCGCATTCTACCGCTTTCCCATTCAATTGTAGCTCTGATTTTAATCGAAAAATCTTAAAACTATTTTACGTTGTTTTTATCTCTTAAGTGCCAAGGAATTTATAAACTATCATTTGCGGAACAACTCCAGTCGCAAATTGGAATTTCTTTCTTCGTTTTATCTTTCAATAAAGTACATGTTATTTTAATCGAAAAAAATTCTGTTTTACATTTGTTTTTAAAAATATACGAGATATTTAAATTATTTCGGCAAGATCCTGCCTTCCGAATGCAAAAATAGTATTTTTTCCAAAAACTAAATGCCTATTATCATTTTATCTTTGTCTTTCATGCTATTTTAATTAAAAGAAATTATAATTCTACGTTACGTTTATTTAAAAATATATATGAGAAATATATATATACATATAAACAACGAAGAAAAACTTCATAAAAAAATAAAAATAAATTATTATTTTTGCAAGATCTTGCCATTGGAATGCACAAACAGCAATTTTTAAATCTCTCTTATCATTTGACTTTGTCATTCCATAAAGCACATGTAATTTTAATAGAGGATTTTCTAATACTATCTTACTTTTGCTTTTTGAAATATCTGAGATTTTTAGACTGTTACTTGTACAAGGTCTCACAGTCCGGTTTCAGTGTCCTTCACTGTGAGAGTGCTTTTTCTTAAAGATCACGGGACATTTCCCGTTTTACAGCTTCCAATCGAAAAACAAGTCAAGAGTTCTTTTTATTAGTTATTTCTAATCGCAAATTACACAGCATAGTATACATTTTACCTTCTAAATAATTTTTTTAAACGTATTTTTGACTGACATTCACAATCCTGACTTCTGTTTTTTACCATTACTCTCAGATACTTTTTAAAAATTTATACAATGCAATTTTTAATGGGTTTATATGAATACCGATGGTCGGTAAGATTAAAAGATTAGCCCTTTTCGAAAGAGAACATAAAAGGTTCTTCTGCTTTTTATTATAATTTTTTATTTTTTATTATATCTGTTCAATATTATATAATAGTTGGGTTCACTGCAATTGTTGAACATTTCTAAAAAGTTTCGCAAAACAGAAAAAAAAGCAAAATACATCTTACCTTCTAAGTAATTATTTTTAAATGTATTTTTGGCTGACATTCACAAATCTGACTTCTGTTTTTTACCATTACTCTCATGTACTTTTTTAAAAAATATAAAATACAATTTTTAATGGATTTATATCAATACCGGTGGTCGGTAAGATTAAGAGATTAGCTCTTTTTGAAAGAGAACATAAAAGCTTCTTCTGCTTATTTTTTTAAATTATATTTTTTATTTATTTTTATTTTTTATTATATCTGTTCAATATTATGTAATAGTTAGGTTCACTGCAATTGTTGAACATTTCTAAAAAGTTTCGCAAAACAGAAAAAAAGCAAATAATATTCATTTTTGAAAAAGACTAATCTCCGCTTTTATAGTTAATTTTTCTTCTTTCCATTTTCGCTTTTTATCTTTCAAAACCACATATTTATAAATCCAAAAATTTTTTGGATTCTTTTATAAATGCTGGTGCTTTTGGTTGTAGATGCTATCGTCAAAGAGAAGGATTTTTGAGAAGTATCTGCTAATTTTAGGATATATTAGTTTAAGAATTCCTTCATACATGATTTTTAAAGGAAAAATGATACTTGTGGTTCTCGCATAAAACTTAACAATTATCGCATTAAACGCTGAAAACTTAACATAGTCATCTCGCCCACATCGCTCGGGTATCGAACTCTCGAACATCGTCTCAGGCTTTTCTCATTTTGTGGATAACAGGCTAACTACTGGGCTGATTGACACCTCCTCCTTTCACGCACCGCTATCGTAAAGATTTGATATATTTTGAACAGAACAGAATCGGTAGATTATTTTACCTTTATTATTCAAATTTATTAGTATTTTAATCGCATGTTACTATGTAATGTGCATATGCATCAATACATTAATCACTTCTTTGAGTTGAGATTTATTGGAGGATCACTAAAAACATAAACAGTCGAGTATAAACTATTTTAAATTCCAATTAAAACTTGCACTAGCTAATGCATCAAATATGTATTTTGTGGGAAGTAGCACTTGTAAATCAATATAAGAAATATATATAATTGCCTTATGTCTGTTAATATTATTGATTTTTTTTTTTCAGATTACTTTTAAAACATAAAAACTATTGACAGCAATAAAAATAAATTTCAAGAAATTTTTTTCAAAAATCGCGCCACACTAATTATAGTAAAAAAAGATTTGAAAAAAGCGATTAAAAAATTTACTTATTTTTATAATGCTTAAATTTCTATAATAAGAGGCAGTGCAAATATAACGTTATCAACTTTTTAGATATTTTAGACCTCCTCCCCTCCCCCCCCCCATTTTCGATATCTTATGTTATCAGTCCTCAGGCCTACCCTCCCCGTTAATGATATCGTTATCAAAGTGTAACATTTTTTTGATTTTTGGAATTTGTTTTTGCACAGCCCCTAAATTCTTCTACACAACGTTTAGAATTTTAACTCAATCGTTCTGTTCGGGACTCTGCATATATAGCATTATCATTTTAGGGGGTAGGGGGAGTGGCACATAATATCGTAAGATATCTCTAGGGGAAGGGAGGTTGCTTTTTAATATCGATATCATTTTTGACCCAATCAAAATTGTCTCTTTTTATTTGTAACATGGTCTTTTGTTCAAAATAATATATTATCCTTTTTTAGACTTGTGTATTTTATGAAAATACAAAGCTATAATTATCTAATTCTAAAATGTATAACTGAACGTTTGACATTCCTATTCATCTTCAGATGTGTATGCATCTATAATCACTGTTTGAGAAACCATATGCGCAGCATAATCGAAATAAAGCTTGTGTTTACTAATAAATAAAAGAGAAAGAATATCGTTAATTTGTTTTGTTGATAAAAAGTTTTATTACCCCCTCTTCCCATCCTTTCTCCCTTCGACGGGGCAAGTTCAAAGAGACTTTATTACTGTTGAATGTATTATGGAACAAAAAGCTATTATAAAATACTTTTAAATAGTAATTATTTTTTTAAGTTTTATTTGAATAAAGCGATATTTTATTGACTTCTTTTCTTTTGAATCAATAAAATATGCGAAAAATAAATTTAACCAGTTTTGTACGTTACTCGAAAAAAAAAAAAAAAAAAAAAATTACGCTTTAATAACGATATTATTGCCGGGGGGGGGGGGGAGGGTCCAAAATTACCAAATAGTTGATAACTTTATATTTGCACAGCCTCTTAGGATCTATTTGACCGCTTTTAAGGGGACTATGTACTCTTTGAACATATACAGGGTGTCCCTAAACAAATGGTATATACGCTAGGGGGTAATAAAACACATCAAGACGAGTAATAGTAAATAGGAAACCAAGGGTCCCAAACGTTTTCCAAAGGAGATAGCCGCCATTAAAGTTTGGGGTCCAAAATTTCAAATACACATAAAAAACGGAAAAATTGGTCGATTGATTTGCGGTTTTCACTAAAATTATTCTTTATGTCTTTATGGTATTTTCTTAAAAATAAATTATAAAGATAAATTTCGAAAAATGCCGATAGAGGGCGCTTTAGACTTTGAAGTAATGAAAAACTATTTTTTGCCGTGATTTTTTGCATCTCATTAAATGGTTTCGTAAGCTTAGACTTAAACTTAAATTTTGAGCTCAAAATTGCATTACATACTGCGACAAAAAAAAGTGATGTTATAGACTTTTAAACAATGAAATTTATTTCGTAATGTATCAGTAGAATGTCTTGAGCAAACACATCGTGAAAATGCGCATCAGTACACGCCGCGATGGATTTCTATTTCTTTATTGTAAAGCTTTTCCGGCATAAAGAATAACCCATTCAGTATGTTTCACAACAATCATAATCATCTGTAATTTGTACGCGTTGTTTGAGAATAAAGCAGTAATTTAATTTTTTCTTTCTATCTATGTATTTATTTTGCTTGTCTACATTACAACGTGAGTATTAAATTAGTCAATCTCTTCCAGTCCAATTTTTAATGGTTATCTCTTGTGCGTTTCTTTAAAAAATTGTTTGGGGATGCTCTCAATTTGATTAGGGAAAAAAAAAAAGAAGAACATTTGAGCAATTGTCTGATCGATTCAGTACAATCTTGATGCTGATTTATTTTTCTATTTGTCTGTACCCAAAGGACAACATATTATTCTTTTTTATTTTTATTTATTTATTTTTTTTTAATTGCCGCAGGTAAGTTCACGCTCTTTTTACTGACTTTTTGGAGAACTAATGAAGGATTTTATATAGATTTCAACGTCTTTCTGTTCTAACCAGATGCTTATAACTTTTCAAACTGCCATCTGCCTATTGATTCGCAACACTCCGATATATTAAGATTTATCTTTACCTTTACTTCTTATTGGCATTCTTTCACGATTTATTGTTAGTATATCCCCGTCAGCATACTCGGGCTACTGTGATTATTCTCGTAGATATCCGATATACTATCCAATGTACAAAACGTAGACGAAAATATTTTTTTTTCTTTCTTTTTTTTTCTTTTTTTTTTTAACTGTGCTTTATTTTTTACATTTATTATATTTTTTTATATTGCTCAACAATACAGCAAAAAAAAAAAAAAAAAAAAAAAAAAAAAAATTATAGAATTTTTGTATATTAGCCGCTTGCCAACAATCAATCACGAAACATTACACTATCTAAAGGAACATTTTATATTCCTATTATTTCAGTGTTTAAGGGGATCCAGGACACAAAAATCTTCAAATTTTCCAAAAACAATGCATCACATTAAAAATTTCTTCGTTCTTTTTCGCTTAAAATCACGTTTAAACCATGCTTTTATCTTAATTGGAACAGGAAATATTATTTTTTTTAGTTTTGGTTTGTTTTCAAAATCTAGGTTTCAAGCAATGACTGTTATGGACATGATTTCTTGTAAAAATGCGTTGTTCTTCATGAAGTTTCATTTTTTTTTCTTACTCAACGGTGTAAAAATTAAAATTGTGAAATATTTTGAAAGCGAAATACATTGGTTAGGCCGTTGCCATCCAGGGGTGATTCTCGTCCGAAAATTCCGAAATTTCCGAAAATTTAAGGCATCCTCTTCCGAAAATTTGAAATTGGGTTATCAGTTCCGCATAGTTGCCAACTTGTATGGTTTTGCGCGCGGAAAAAAACAATTGTGTAGAAATGCAAACTTCGTGATAAGATCGCCGAAATAGCATACATTTCGTCAATATTTCGTGGAAAAACGACGATTTCGTCAATGTTTTCGTAAACGAACTTTGTCAAAAGATCGATGAAAAACGCGAATTTCCTGTGCGGATCGCGGAAAAAACGGCAATTTCACCAAATATCGCAGATAAAACGCTGATTTCTTCTGAAGACGGCGGGAAAACGCCGATTTCGTCTAAATATTGCGGATATAACGCCGATTTCGTTAAAAGATCG
Organism: Maratus speculifer; assembly: GCA_964019185.1. Lineage (NCBI taxonomy): Eukaryota > Metazoa > Arthropoda > Arachnida > Araneae > Salticidae > Maratus > Maratus speculifer. Next base: position 341,765,478 of record OZ025293.1, read on the forward strand.
CGGAAAAAAACGCCGTTCTAGATAAAAGATCGCTTAAAAATATTTTGTCAAAAGAATATTTGAAAAAAATACGCCGATTTCATCAAAAGATCACGGAAAAAAACGCCGATTTTGTCAAAAGATCGCGGGAATAAAAAGCCGTTTTCGAGAAAAAATCGCGTAAAAAAGCAAATTTTGTCTAAAGATCGTCGAAAAAAACGCTGATTTCACTTAAAAAAATACATGAAAAAATGCCGATTTCGTCAAAAGATCGCGGAAAAACCGCCGATTTTGGCAAAAGACCGCAACAAATCGCCGATTTTGCTAAACATTGCTGATTTCGTCTGAAGATAGCGGAAAACGCCGATTTTGTCCGAAGATTGCTGGAGGGGGGGACTCACGACTTTCCGATTTCCGAAAATGCTATGCGAATTTCCGAAAAAAAATTTTCATCCAGAATCACCCCTGTTGCCATCGCACTTGAATATTCAATCTGAGCGCTAGCACAAAAAATGGCGGCTACCGAAATCGAATATTTTTATCTTATGCGGGTTCCCTAAACTTTGACACCGATATTTTATAAAAGATTTCTTTGTCTTGTTTAATCTCAGAAAATTAAAGCAGAAAAAACTTTTAAATATTAATGGTAGGAGAATTCGGGAGACCGTACAAACACTCAAAACAATCCTTTAGCAGCCTCCATTTTTGTGTCAGCGTTCAGGCCTAGAATTCAGGGGATTGGTGGTCTTCGTCAGGGTGACGACAGCGTTACTCACGAACATGTTTTTGACTTTTAGTTTTTCAAGTAGTGTGCATAAAAATTTTCGAGAGATTATTGCTTTTGTGATGAACACACGCCACATTGTATGGTGCTATAACAACCAAATAAGGACAAGAAAGAAAAAAAAACATTACAATTGCATTTACTTCTTTCTTTTGTTTAGAGTTGAAGTAACTAAAAACAAATTTCAAAAAGCAATTTTTATTGAGAGCTCAAGTGTAATGTGAATCCGGTATCAAAGAACAAAAAGAGCGGAAATAGGTATAACGAACAGATATACATTGAAAAAGTTCGGTTGTAACAATGTAAATTCGGTTATAAGGAGAAAGTATTAATAAAATCACAAAAATTGTTACGAATCTTCCTTTTTAACAATAATTAAATTGTATTTTGTCATCTGTGTTTTATTGTTTTGTTGAAATTAGGTGAAAAACATCGAAGAGAGAGATGCACGATCTTAAAAAATACCAAATCACCATTTTATCCTATTCATAAATTTAGAATTGAAAAATCCTGAATGTGTTATATTACAATTAAAAAAATTATTTCCATAATGCTTATTTAAAAAACATAAATTGACCTTATGTAAACAATCATTCAATAACTACTAATTTTTTTTCTTTCTAATTTTACGTATTATCTCGTTCCCATAACAGAGCTTGGCTGCACAAATTTTCTCGAGTTATGATTTTTCAGTTGATGCGTTAGTCTGTGTTTCAGGCACCTTTATTAAGACTGACACTGAACTTTTCGTTTAGACCGCGTCAGTCACCGGTGACTGACAGTATAAATAAGATATAAAACTAAAAAAAAAAAATGTTATTTTAAACAATTATTAAGAAAGTATAATCCTGTATTTTCCTGTAGTTAAATAAATTTTCAGTAATAACTTAAAACAATTTTTTAATCATATTTTAGAATGTCAGTCATCGGTGACTGAAGCTCTAAACGGAAAGTTCAGTATCAGTCACCGGTGACTAACGTGGCATTCAACGTGTAAATGCAGTAAAATCTGTGTTAGACAAAAATCTGTCAAAAAAGATTTTCAAGTCCCTATACGAGTCTACAGACATAGAATAAAATTTGTCTAAGGCAGAATATTGTCTACTATAGAAAAGGTTCTCGGTCCCGATCGATTCCGCCTTAGACAGAGTTTGCTGTATATGGTGAAATTTTGTATTAGTACGCCGAACACAGTGATCTCTCGCTTTTTTTGTCAATCAAATGTCTATAAACTGATCTCTAACTGAAAACAAAATCTGGCGGAAAAAAAAGTAATGCTGCCAAATTTATTCTGAAATGAAAGGATGAACTTGTGTGATTGACAATTAATACATGTATGTTTAAATAATCTAGAAGTTTATAGTAATCAAATTGCCATTACACTAAATTTAAAAGGAGATTGTGCAAATTTTTAATAATTAACTTAATAAAAAGTAAATTAACGTTATTATTTTTTTAAAGTAATTATTCAGAATTAAACTGAGCAGAATTCAAATCGATTAATATCGATTTTATTTATTTATTTTAACTTGGTTGTCATTTATTTAATTAGTTTCCAAGGCATGAAAGGTCATGTGAATTAAACTAATTAATTTTAAAACTTTTTATAATGAAATTGCAACATGTATTTCCTAAGAATAACACATCAAAATCAGTATTATAGTTCCTATTTCCCAGCAAATTTTCCCATTAAATATTTGTTTCGATTACTGCAGTTTTCAATAATACAGTAATACTGTAAGGTCAAAAAAGCTATTAACCGATGAAGACTTGTATTGTTTAAATGACAAATATCGATAAATATTTATTTTGAAGGATAAACGAACTGGAAAAACACATAAATTACAATTTTACTCAGCTCTCTGTTTTCAGTGTAAGCTTTTATTTTTTCTCCTCACCTCAATGAAATTAGGTTATAGGTGAAATTTCCAAACAATAAGTGTTTGTGTTCTTGGAGCATGAGAAGTTTATGTAAGTGACACGAGAAAAGAAACGATCGTAAAGGGAGTAAAAAAAAAAATTAAATAAATAAATCTGTTTTGCATTTCAACCCCATTCTTTTTTTATTTCTCGCAAATTTCCCAAAACACCGAAAAAAGAAAGTAAACACATTCTGAAAGTCGTTGTAGTAGTTTTTACTAGATTAATTGTGTTAGTTTTATTTTGGATACCGTGGTTTTTAACATTTTTGTGTACATTGTTAAAAAATTTTCTTTAGTTTGAACCAAATTTTTGGTTCTCAGTAGCTGCCACCATAAGATGGTGAAATCGCGTACCAAAATTTGGAGTTTCCTATTTCAACCTCGTTCCGATTATTGGAACTAATGCTTCTACAGGAGCTCCAAATATTGGTTCAAGATTTCACAATCTTACAGTGGGAGCTACTGAGTACCAAAATTTGGTTCAAACTAGGACAAGATTTTTAACAGTGTAGCTTGTGTTTGCTCAACTTTTTATGCTTTGTGGGTGCTTTTTAATACCGCTAAGAAAATTTAAAATAAAATTTATTTAACCCGTCTACTAGTAAAAATAGATTTTACTTTTCACACAAAATGCTTTGCTCGATCACACTTAGAAAGCGAAATTAAATATATATATTTTTTAGGGGTCATTTTCTTAATCATTTACATAGGTGTAGCGTTTCATGTAACATCAAAAAATGTTATATGAAAAATTTGAATTATAAAAACCTTTCCATTTACAGGTAGGATATCGATACCATTTATTTAGATTGTTTTTAATAAGAATCACGAGATTTGGTTGCGATTAATTTTTTTTTCTAATTATTCGTGTAAATATTTTACAAAAAGAGCTGCCAATTTATTAAATTAATTTCAATTAAAAAAAAACTTACATAAATATCATGTTATTACATAAATTTTCTAATGTATTTTCAGACATTAAGGAAGGTAATTCTGTGGCTTCCGGGAATAACCAGGTAAGGCACATTTTTAATATTTTGAGTAATTAACGTTTAAAGTTTTCAAAAAGGTCTTTTTATCATTACTCTTATAAAATAGATTAGAACTTAATAATTTTCACTACATTCAATTAGGATATAAGAACTTCTTTTTTGTCAAAATAGTTATATAAAAATATTTTTTATTAATTGAGAACCAAGTAAAAATGTAATTTTATCAGGTTAGTTTTACATTTATTTTTAATAAATGTAAATAAAATTAAATATTTATTTGCATTTTAAGCATTAATTCCACAACAGTTAAATATATTGTTATTTTTTTATTAAATTAAAATTAAATTATTTCATCTTTTATTAAATTAAAATTAATATATCTGTGGCGTTGTCTAATAAAAAACAGATTTTTAAAAATTAATAATTAAATTAAATTTATAATTTCTGTTCTAATTATGATAAAAAAATTCATTTTTATCAACTTTTATTATTATAATCGTTTATTTATATTATATTAAAAGAATACATAGCATTAACCAGATCATTTACTTTGTGTGATTATTTTGCAAATTAATCCACTAGTTGGTTGTACTTTCCCGCCACAGATATGTAATTTTTATAGTTTATTGACGATAATTTAATTATTTAGAGATATTTATAAGTTATTCAAGTGATTTTTATGTTATTTTTATAATTATAGACGATTTAAAAAAATAAATAGAAATCTTATCTGGTTATTACCGTTACTTTATGCACTTACCCGATTATTACTGTTTTTTCAATTTTTAAATGAAAATTTATAGTCGCGCTATGACTGTAAGTATTCGATTTTCATTTTTCAGTATTAAATCAGATGAAAGTACTCTTTTAAAGCTATATTTTCCCGGATTATCTCATTTTTTTTTTTTTTTTTCAAAAATGTGCCTTACCTGGTTATTACTAGAAGCAACAGAATTAATGTGGTGGAACATTTTTTTTAATTCATGATTTGGAGCATAAATGGTTAAGGGTAACGGTCAACTACTTTGAGACATTAAGGGTGTATTCGAAAAAAACGCTTTTCCACCTTCAACAGCTCGAAATTTTCCGATACTATTTCAGACACATTTTTAAAAGTAGACACATGAAACTTGCTGAGGGGATTCTTGAAGGGACGTATGAAGTGCCGTGTGATGTCTTTTTACGCTCAATTCATTAGAATTTGAGTTATAAACAATTACCTTATCAGTATGACCCTTTTTTTCGTTCCCAGATCTCCTGCTTGGGAAAAAACGGTTCGAAATGCCGTTTTCGAGTGCTTTTTTTTGCAATATTTTCTGTATTTATCAAAGAATTGACAATTGCGGCACCTTATGTACTTTCCAAATAAGAGATTTTGAAAGTTTGGTGAACTTTTGAGAGCAAAAATGAATTCAAAAATAAATCGGAAAATAAGCAGTTCGAATCGAAATACACCCTTAACAGTTAACTACTTTGACAACTTGAAACTTATTTTTTTAAAGAAAAGTGAAAGGTTTATAAAAACATATATATATATATATATATATATATATATATATATATCTTAAAAAGATGATCAAGCGGAGAACGCAATAACTCAACCTAGACTTAACTCTTTCAGGGGCAAAGCACTTCCATTGCTACAATTTTGAAATAAATGAGTGACACCGGTATTTACAAACAAATTTATTCGGAAAAAAGAAAAAAAAAAAAAAAAGCTATATTTCACATACATAATAAACGGGAAATTTTATACAAAAAACTTTTCTCTGTTGTGGGATTTTGGAATTAAATGGTTTCATAAATATACCACCACTTTCAAAAGGGTTAATCGAGAACAATGAGATAAAAATATTTTTTTGCCCAAAAGTTACCAAAATGCATTGCCGTTTCTTTGAGTTGTTTTTCGATTTTTTTCTTTTAAGCAAAACATTTCAAACTTTTTCCCTTGGTTAGACACGTACTGTTTTAAAAAGTTCTTTTTGTTTTCTTTTGAAAATGTTTTATTGTTATTTTTTATAAATATATTTGCTAATCCTGAAAACGGATCGATTTTTATCCTTTTTTTTTTTTTTTTTTTTTTTTACTCAAAAACAGAAAAATTGTGCAAAAAAAGTTATTCTTGGAAAAGGTATTTAAAATTTTATTACTGAGTAAATTCTATAATTTAAACGTGTAATAACATACTAAAACTTAAAATTTTTAATTAAAATAAATTAAACATTTCCGAAAATACTTTAACTTTACTTATTATATAATGTATATGTGCTAGAATATATCATCATCATCATCATCAACCGTTTTCGATCCACTGCTGGATGTAGGTCTCCCCCAGATTTATATATATATATGTGTGTGTGTGTGTGTGTATCTTTTGAAACGCAAAAAATAAATAAAAAATGAATTGAAGTTTAATAATACTTATGAATTCCATTTTTCTTGAGATTTATTCTTTGATTTTTTTCGAAAATTTTGAAAATTGCTAAAAATTTAGCATTCTGTGTGAGGGAATGACTGCTAATAAAAATACTCCCAGATTTTCTGATTGAAAAAAATTCCTAGAAAATTAACAAAAACTTACACCACCAATTTATGTTGCTGGGCTGACAAGTAAAACTAAAACTAAAACAAGGTAAACTAAAACGTATTCATATAAGAATTTGGACATTTTTTTTCTTTAATCCATATTTTTTTTATTCCTTTACTATATTTTGTTATACATTTTAACTTTACATTGTATACTGCAAAAACAGTGCTAAAGTTATTTGATCTGAAGCTTTTATGGCATGACAAGGAAAAATATGACTCAGTTTCCTAACTAGATTTTTTTTTTTTCACATTATTGTTAACAAGGAGAAAAAAGTCATTTCTTGACTTTTTGTGCTAGAATGACGTATTTGATACATTAGTTGATGTCACTGTTTGCTCGCAGTAGTAGAGGATTAGTAGTGCTGCAAATGCGCTATTCAAATGACTTTAGCGGAATCTGAAACTCTACTACTAATAAATTTCTGTTAAACCTCCTTTGAATGAATTATTTTTGATTGGATGAAAAAGATATTTTGCACTTATAATAAATTTAAATTGAATTATTAAAAGCAAATATAAAAAACAAACAAAATTATATAAAGCAAATATTAAAAAATATATATCCACATGTTGGTTACGAGGTTGATTTATACTGCTTTGAAAAACAATGCCTAATTGCTTTGATATTTTCCATATGGCGTCGCACTCTCTACCCCCTGTTCTTCCTCTTCCACATTGTGTCGCACTTTGTGGATCCCCCCCCCCCTCAAGGGATTAACACTCTTTAATGCTTTTTCCTCAAGGAGGGCAAATTCTAAAATTTCAACAGGTGTTTTAGGGCACCTAGTTATAACTCCTCTTCTTATCTCAGGAACTAAATTACTTAATAACATAGAATGCAGTAGAGCTTCCCTGCTTTTATCAGCAACATTCTGTTCTACACCCTCCACTACTAATGCTTTAAGGGACAAATCATATGCTCTGTCGTAAAATTCCTGAACAGGCATATGGGGATTTTGTTTAAAATTCAAAAATTGGGTCAAAGCAATATCAGGGGCTAGCTCTTGCGTATATCTCTCTTTAAGTACTTTAATTATTTCTACAGTTCCCTTAGTGCGGTGCAATTTATATATCCTAGCAGCATTCCCACTTAATCTACTTAGTAGGGCAAATTTTTTCTCATCCTCTGACCAATTAAAGAACTCGGACAACTGCTCATACTTTTCTAAAAATTCAGTAAATGAGCAAGAGTTGCCTTCGCCACTAAAAGGGGGAATAAGACTGACATTTTCGATTAATGCGCTCTTTTTCTGAATAAGAGCGAGCTCCTTGAAATGCTGGTTTTCTGTCATTTTTAGGCAAAACTTCACACCGAATTAAAAATAAAATAATAGAAAATAAAGTAATTTAACTGCTACTTAATTCTCAGATGCCCAAGAAAGAGAGAAAAAAAAAATAAATAAAAAATACATAAATACATAACTTATATTGGCATATAATTTACTCAGTAAGCCCAAACACTCATTTAAATGTAAATATGACAGTAAAAAATTTCAAAATAAATAGTTTTTTGAAAACCCGGTAAAATTGCCTAACTAAAAAAAAACATTTGAAATTAGTAAGCTATGTACACCCCTATTACTTATGCACAATATACACTAAAATAATCAAACATGATATACAATAAAATCACAAAACACATATATTTTCATTTCGTTTCACTCTTGATATCGTAAATATATATCAAAATTCAGGCTATTGTTGTAATAAATAGGCTCTACTTCATAGTACTATTTTTATACTTATTGTGACACAATAATCAGGCTTTTCACACACGGCATCATTTATTTTGTTACAATAACCAGGCTTTTCACACACGGCACCATTTATTTTGTTGTGTTCTTTTTATTAAACTTCTGCTACAGATCATTACTTTAATTAATTGCAACTTCTGTTAAGCAAATTAAACATAGTTATTATGGATCAACAAATATTCTTCAGCTTTATTAAAGAATTAAAGTGAGATCCGGGTCAAATTTCCAATCACATGAATCCTGTTGTAGATTTAATTAAATAAACTAGATGCTTATATAAAAAAAAGAATTAATTAAGTAAAGATTACACCAGTTAACATTAAGAAATCATTAAATAAACAGACTAAAAGACAAATTAAAACGATAAAAAGGACAAACATAAATATTATTTAAGATTCTTTAAAATTTAATGAATACAAGTAAATAAGAAAGAACACAGCAAGATTCTCAATCTGACCCAGTCTCAAGTACTAAACCTTGATCTGCAGTAGAACCCAACATTTATCACTGTTGATTCCTGAGATATTAAACTCATACTAACAATTTAAAAATACAAGATTCAACCTGACATTACAAAAGAGATAAGAAAGACCCTGAAATCCTTCTTATTTTCAAGAAGGCAAAGAAAGATATAATTTTGAAAAAACTAAAACACGAGAAATAATCAAAATAAACACCCCAGAAATCAACGATGATATTTTTGGCCAATTTCGTAAAGTGTTAGTACATCTGCTTTAACTTCTCCATTTTTTTTTTCTTTCTTTTTTTTTTGTTTATAAGATAAGTTAATTCATTTAAAATCAAGTGAATTTCTTAACATTTTTTTGCTTTAAAAAAAAAATCTATTACTTAGTCAAGTATCTTTGCTCAGTTTAAGCTAAAAGTACATTAATTAATCCGAGCTAATATAATTTCCGGCCTGATAAGTTATTTAAAAATTCTAAATAAAAAAAAGGTAATGGTTGAAAATTATTTTTACTTCCAAACATTCAAAGAAACTACTTTAATTTTATGGTATTACAAAACTTAGTATAGTTATTCCGATACTACAGAGGTTAAAATTCAAAGAAATTAATATCAAGGTAGGATAAAAAAAAAAAAACTAAGAAACTATACTAAAGCATATCCTCTATATACATTCTCCTTTATTTAATTTAACATAAAAAAAAACAAAAAAAAAACATCTAAATTCACTAATACAACTGTTGTTGTAAACACATGGAAATACTAAATCACTACAAGATTAATCACTAGAAAAAAAATCGTTTAAGATTAAATACAGAATATATCTCTTACCAGCAGCTGAATTCTTTCATTTACCCATTTTGGGTATTTTTCATTTATATGATGGACAACAGTACACAAATCTTCCATAACTAGAGCAGTCTTGGACGACTACTGACACGTGTTAACAGCCATTTGCTGCCAAAGGCAATTTATTCCGCTACTCTTGGTGAAGGTTAGTTCGGAAGGGACATTCTTTCCCGGCAAGCTCCCGGCTCTCTGCGGCAGGTAGTACTTTTTCTCGACTTACACTTGGAGTGCTTTTGTCTTAGACCGCTAATCATTCCACTGCTCACGGTGAAGGCTAGATCGGAAGGGACATTTTTTCGCGGCAAGCTCTCGGCTCGCTCCGGCAGGTAGTACTTTTTCTTGACTTACACTTGGAGTGTTTTGTCTTAGACTGCTAATCATTCCACTGCTCACGGTGAAGGCTAGCTCGGAGGGGACATTCTTTCACGGCAGGCTCTCGGCTCTCTCCGGCAGGTAGCACTTTTTCTTAACTTACACTTGGAGTGTGTTGTCTTAGACTGCTAATCATTCCACTGCTCACGGTGAAGGCTAGATCGGAGGGGACATTCTTTCACGGCAAGCTCTCGGCTCTCTCCGGCAGGTAGCACTTTTTCTTAACTTACACTTGGAGTGTGTTGTCTTAGACTGCTAATCATTCCACTGCTCACGGTGAAGGCTAGCTCGGAGGGGACACTTTCACGGCAAGCTCTCGGCTCTCTCCGGCAGGTAGCACTTTTTCTTGACTTACACTTGGAGTGTGTTGTCTTAGACTGCTAATCTCGAAGAACTCCTTTGGCCTCCCCTCTCCCAGATTAAAAACAGGGGAGGGGGGGAGACAAAACTTATGCGCTTCTTCAACTAGATGCTCTCCGTACGAAGCTTTGACCAGGACTCCCTTTATTTCCAAAAAACCAATTGCACGTCCCTCTGCAAATCAAAAGGGGCACCAAAAACTAGGAAGACTAATGCTTTCCCCTTTCTCTCCTGTTCCTAGAGATCATCTCATTGGCCAATGCAATAGTCACCCTCTCTCATGACCAAATATGGTCATCGCTTGCGTCCCCTACTCTCAATCACGTGGTCAGATAGCAGGGACAGCTGTCTCTAAATTTTGCACCTGCTTGCAAACCAGTGCTCGCCGATAACCGTGAATTGGCCCCTTTATCTCAGATCGGTCATAAAACTTTAAGGGTCTGGGAAAATATCTACTCCGCCTCAAATGACAGTCAACGTTTGTCATGGGTTATAAAATTTTAGGGTACTATTCATTCACGTACGCAAGCAATAAACTATGCGTGTGGGCCAATTTTTAACAAGGCTGAATATATGCCCTTTACAAACAAGCCAGAAGCTACTCTTCTTCGAAAAAAATCAACAAAGGACCACTTTACTCAAATAGTACAATTATTCCAGGACAGTAAAAGCATTCATACGAACGGGTGTTATTTACGCTAGATAAGGGAATGGGAAGCTTTTACTTTCATTCACAACAATGCCTTTATTCTCGTGAGAACGATCATAAAAATAGAAAAAAGGAAATGTCCAGGGTTTTCGCTACTAAGAAAAAAAAGAAGAATAATTTTAAATATGAGATACATAAAGCATTATAAAAAACCGTATTAAAAATACCTTAACAAGAGTTCTTTTTAAATTTGGAATATTAAAATAATTTATACAAAAAAAAATTACTAAAAAAAAACATAACAGAAGATTTATACAATATCTTGTCTTTAAATGTTAAGTTATTAAACTTATAGTTTAAATGTTTAGTTCCGTAGTTGTAAAACTAGTAAATCTGCAGATCAGGAGCCTCAACGTCAGCTTTGCACATCATTTTTTTTAAACACACTTTGGGTAATATTCAACTTCCTGCAAACTCTAATTTAAAATTTTCAAATTACATAATTATTTATAAGAATAAAATAAGAATAAGAAGTTTTCAGCCATCAAAAGCGTTAAATTAAAGATTTAGTTATGTTAGGATATTCTGAGATTTTCATGATCTATTATTTTTGTTTTTTATTATAACATTGTAGATTTCTTCAGGGGGGCTCCGCCCCCCTGAACCCCCCGTAATCTCATTAAACTTAAATTTGTAACTTTCTATCAATTTGCTAATGGTTATCGTATATCTTGTATTTCTTTATACATTTTTATTTATAAGGATAAGTAACAGTTTTAATAAGCATTTTTCATTATACTCATACTTCTACATACCTGCCCACCACAAACACTTAATCTGATGTATCAGGAACTTTTGAAAGTGTAAACTCAGTAATCTAGGGTTTTACAATTTTGTTTCCGAAAAAAATATGTTTTGATTGCATTTTGTGGCAGTTATCGCGGTCAGACAGACTGACAGGCGGAAAACAATAAATTTTGTGTCGCCAAAATAAACCTTCACTGAAGTTTTGGCAATGACGTCATTATTCATGAGTTATTGATATCCATGTTTCTAATATTTTTTACGACTACTATAAAATACCTGTTTTATTTCAATTATAACGTCAAATTTTATCAGATGAAATAATTGTTAAAAATATAATTATTATTTTTTTTTACTTCTAATAATGCCCCCATTTTTGTCAGAAAAATTCTTATTAACGAAACAAATTTCCGTGTTTAATATTTAACAAAATTCTACATTTATTTTTATTTTTATTCTGACGTCATATTTATTTTTTCTTAGTTTAATTTTTCGAATGGAAATTGCTCAATTGAAACTTATTGCCGTTAAAAAATTAATTCATATTTTGATTTTTTTTTTTTTTTGGCAACGATAAAGGAAATTGGTTAAATTTTATCTAAAAAATCGCTATTGATTCTGCATGAAAAAGAAGAAATTTTGAATTATTAAGGAAAATATGTTAATAAAATTAATAAAACATAGCCTATGTTCTTTTCTGGTCTATGTTATAGTTATACACAAAGATACAAACACATTAATTCATCAGTTTTGACGTTGACTTCATTCAAATTTATAACATTATAAAATTAAGGATTATGATGAATGGTTGCTTAGCAACCATTAAGAGAAAATAAAGAAAATGAAATAAATACATTTGAAATAAGTAAATCTCTAAAACAAATTAGTTTATATTATTGGAACACATATATAAAAAATTTCCAAAATTTACAGTAATAATTCAAAAAATCTGACAAATTTGTAGACAAAATTTCAAAACAATACGAATAAATTAACCGGCAAATTTCAGTATCCATTTATCATTGAATTCCATTAATGAAATGTGACATTTTCTCTCAAGAAAAAAGAAATTAAAAATCATTGGATTTGCCATAGAAAAGCATTATTGCGCAAAATAAAATATTCTATATTTTTCGAACGAATGAATCAAATCTTACAAAAAACTATACAGCTAAATCCCAGTGCCTCACTAACATACCCACTTAATTTCAAGCCAGTCGGGTGTTTTTTGCGTTAGTTATCGCGGAACAGACAGACTGACAAACTGACAGACATCCAGACAGACAGACAGAATCCAAAAAATTTCGTATCTCCAAAGTAAGCCTTCACTGACGTTTCGGCAATAAAGTATATATTGCTCCTTTTTATGAGAGAGTCTAAACTTTTTCATTTCCTGTCATACTAATATATCCATGTGGTTTTATCCCACTGGTGGGGACCGGATGATTTGACTTTTAATAAATAATCCTTTATTAATGACAATACGATGAATTAATCCTATATTAAAATGCTATTATGCTTCGAGGATTAGGTCAGATTATGCACGCAAAGTTACACTAAATTCTGTTGAAAATTTTAGCTTCAAGGCGCAACTACTAATAAGGTATGTGGTTTTACCCCACTTCTTCTAATTCGAAAAATATTAACTAAATGCTCCGAACTTATGTATTATGACCTTAAGACTTTGCTTTATCAATTGAAAAATATGAAGTATTTACAGCTTAGAACCAAAACATGTACTAATAAGCGAAATTAAAGAAAAAAAAAATAAGGATACTTTTAAAATATTTAGGATTCGCCTGTTGTGACTAATGGAGTAACTTCAACTATAAAAAATTACAGGTTACAGTAGTTTTAAAACAATGATTCACACTTGTATGTTTTTGTAAAAATAAAGTACAATGTTTAGCATAATACTAAATAAGTAATGACAAAGAGGTTACGTCAACTGTAAAAAAAATACAGGTTACTGTTGTTTAAAACCGTGTTTATATTTACCATGAAAATAAAGTACTTTGAAGATAAGTTAAATCTTTTAAGTAAACTGCTGTTTATTCAACCAGAAAAGAAAAGAAGAATGAAAACTTAAGTACAACTGAAAAACAGTTAACATCTATTATTATTATTATAATTATTCATGGCAATACAGTGAAACCTCCGAATAAAGGACAGCTACGGGACCGGAACTTTTGCCCCTTAAAAAGAGGTGTCACTTATTCGGAATTTCTATTCTTTTTTAATTAATCTTTCAGAAATGACGTAAAAAATAATAATTAATTAAAGATGAAGTTTAAATGTACCCAAAGGCTATAAATTACTTTAATCAGATAGAAAAAAGTAGATAATTAATTAATTCGAGTTTTCAATTAATTACTAAATCATTAGATGATTTGTAGCATTATTGATTTATATTTTTTATGCAAAAATTTGTGTACTTGCAAAAAATGCAATAACATTTAAGAACCTTAATTGAAGTAATTATTCAAAAAGGACTGCTTCACAGATTTCAGTTTTTCACAATAAACCTTCTTTCCTAAGTGTTCATTTACCATACTACTTATAAATTTTAGTCCTTCAGTATCAGCCATATTTAAGAAAAAACTATTCAACTGCTTTGCGCGTTTTAAAGCATCTGTAAAGTTCTTTACTTGACAATTTTCAATAAATTTCCCTATCCCATTCAATTTCCAATACCTTTTCCCTCTTCACTTTCAAATTCATCCTCACAAGTTTCAGGGTGATCAAGATACAGGGTGATCAAGAAATATTTCAGAAGGCTCTAGAATGCATTCTGTTGGTCCAAATAAGATCTAATTTGAACTACAGATAATTCAAGTGATGCACTTGGCATTTTTGAAAAAAAAGAAAAATTAAAAGTACAAATTTCAAGTGTCCCTTACTCAGAGGTAAATACATTACATGTCCTATACCAAGGGACTGGGACAAAAACTTTTGTCCCATAAATAGATTGTTTTCGGAGTGTCCCTTATGCGGAGGTTATCACTGTATTATATTTCTGAAACGTCGTTCTAGTAAGTTCATCTCGAATAATATCAAAAACCGTTTCGTCAAATGTCATTTTTTACATAGGATTTATTTAAGATGTTTAAAAAAATGTTTTAAGAAATCTTTATAAACACCGAAAATATCTGTAAGAGAAATTTGTTAAAACTAAATTTTAAGAGTGTAAAATACACTTCTTAATGTTAGATTTTTAGATTAACCCTTTATGTCCCTGCGGTATTCTAAAGTACCATTAAAATAACTTGTTATAAAATTCATTTTATACATTGATAAATAGTAATGCATTTTAGAATGAGTTATAGATACTGTACTTTATCTTCTCCCCAAAGCAGTATTGATTGAACAAAACAAAAATATTTTTAAGGCTGTTCTCAACTGCTACGCTTAAGAAGCGAAAAATGTTTTGATACATTTACAAATTAATTTTTTAACGGAAAAGAAGTAAAATTGGAGAACCTGACTAGGGCAGCGATTTCGATTTTAACTGAGTTTTCCATTTTTGGATCAATCAATTACCTATTGAGTTTATTATTTAGTTTATAATTACCCATTGCGTTTTTCTATCTCCATTAACTGATTTTTCTGCTTTCGTCGGGAAATTCGGTTCAAAACGCCAACTTTGAAAGTATTTTCTGAAACATCTATTTCGTTTGCAAAATAACTGCAAACTCAGTGCAATTAGATAGTTTTTGAACAACAACACCTGCTAATTTCATGGATTTCCGAACAAAAATAAACTGAAACTTATGTCGCGAAGTTGCCCTTTTTGATTCAAGAACAGCCTTAAAAGGATGATTTCTTTTTCATTAGCATCTCTTCAGTTTTCTTGAAGTTGAAAAATTGTGGATGAAAAGTTTCAGTTCAGAATTGCTCTTGTATTTCCGTTGTAAGATCAATATATTTGTACATTTCGTAATTCTATAAAATACTAAAAGAAAAGTTGAATAAAATATTTGAATGAAGTTACAACCAATGCATGAAATCTCTGTAAATACAAATTTAATTAATTTTAATTAGCAAAAAAAAAAAAAAAAAAAAAAAAATCTAAAATTTATTATATGATTATGTAAATTTTCTGATGTAGTTTGAAAAAAATCATGAAAAAAGCTTTAAAATGTAAAATTTTCATGGATTCGTAATTTGGGACATAGGGGGTTAAGATTCAAATCAAAAAATGTATGAAGAATTGAGATTCTTAAGTAGATGGCAATGTATTTTACAGAGGCAACCGATGCTAACTTCAAAAAGTAACTAAAAAAATGAAATGTTCAATTAAACGAAAAACGTCATCAGAAAAAAAAAAGTTTTGAGTTTTTTTTAATACATAAAAGCAGTTTATTGAAATAAACAACTAATGTAGAAAATAATGGAAATAGATTTAAAATTAAAAGAAAAATCTTATTGCAATTAGCAAATTTCATTTCGTTGTTTGTCATCACAAATATTTAATTATATTTGTTATTTTATAATAACATTAAATTAATTTAATAAAATAAGTGAACTGGAAATATTGAAAAAAAATTTAAAGTTCAATTCATTACATTATAAACAAATCACGCGGTCATTTTTATTCTCAAATACAAAAAATATAGGTCTTCAGACACAACGAAATCGAATATCTTTTTCTTTTTTTTTTTCCCCTAAAAGATTCATCAAATGATGTTTCAGAAAATGGTTTAAAAGTTGGCGTTTTGTACTAGTTTTAGACGCGACACTCAGGAGAAAGTCGTCATAGGGGTATAATGGAGTATAACTTAACCCGTTTGGATGTGGCGTACTATTAATAGTAGGGGAGAGGGGGGAAGCACATGTGAACAATTTTTACAATTTCTCAAAAATGTTATGAGCTATTAAAACAAAAATTTATTTATATGAATATTTACTCTTTGTTTGTTTCTTGGTGAAACTTTTGAACGCGTTTATTAAGAATTTCTAATTTATATCATCATTCTAAAAAATGGCTAAATTTGTTCACATATGTCCCGGTTGAGAGATAGTTGTGAACATAACTGCGGCACATGTAAACTCATACATAAATAAGACAAAAATAATTTTTTGTAAATAAAAATTGTGATGAAAAACTATTTAGATGTCTTCTTTCTGGTTGTGTGAATACATCAATAAATGTTTCACCATAGATGCAAGAAATTATTTGTAAAATTACATACTAATATATCTATCCCTTTTGAGTCTAGTATGGCAAAACTGTGTTACTTTTATCTTCCTGAGACAAATTTTAAGCGACACTACTAAAACCAGTTTAAAATTATTATGTAACATCTCCAAAGATGCGTCTGTCTGTATATCGATGCTTCTAATATGCACACATTTATTTAAAAAATCTAGATGTCATTTTATCAATCTTAGCAGCATTTAAATGTATTTAAAGGATGTTTTTTAGTGTTGCCTCCAGGCAATATCAGGTCTGAGGAAGTTATATAAGATATCGAATAATTCTGTGAGTGAGTTTTTACTTTTTTCTAACTATTATGCAATGTGTATCACAAAATTATGCATCATGATTTGAAAAATTGGTAAAATTGTGATTTAAAAAATTGGTGATTATCACAGCACCGTTTATAACTTTTTTTTGTTTTGTTTTTTTTTGGGGGGGGGCAACTAAATTTTACTTTCATAAAATATCTTACAAATAATTTAATATGGGCTAAGAAAAAATAAATACGTTTAAAACTTGAAATCATTAAGGAATAATAAATAAACATATTGGTTTATAAAGGTACCACTTTTAATTGTATCTAACTTCCAGTAAATTAAAAATGTGAAGAAATCCTAAAAAGATTGAATTTCTAGCTCAATGTTCGAAAAGGGTACATAAGTTTTAAACTTAAAAAACAAACATTTTTAGACTTAAAAAATACGCTTGTAAACTGTTCACATCTGTCCCATATGTTCTGTATTAAAGTGCCCCATCAACCAACTAAAGCCCAAATTATTAAAAAATATATATGTATATTTTTAATTGAAATAAGAAAACAAAACTTTTTGTACACTTACCTAATTAATGCCACTATAGAATGTAATGCTGATATTCTAGTTTTAAAAATGAATGAATTTATTTCAATGACTTTGGAAGAGTTTTCTACTTAAGACCTTCTGAAACAAACAAATTACAACAACCAGAAATCAAAATGGCTGATTGTTCTGAAAATACAAGTCAAAAGGTTGTATCAATACTGCTATCTATTGGTATTTTTTTATTATTTATTTATTTGTTATTTATTTATTTATTTATTTATTTTTGCTTCAGATTAAACGAGTCAAATATGTACAGATCACATGTGCCCCCCTCCCGTCTCTTCCCTACATATTTTTTCATTGAGTATTATGATGGCTTAATAATTACTTTTGTTACAATCGACATGTAGTGTCACTAGTATATGTTTATGCATTTCTTATTATGACTCTATTTATGTTTCGGCACTTAATAATAATAATACAAGTTAGCTTAATTCCCTTTGCACCGTTGGTTATTTTTTTTTTTTTTTTTTGTTTTAAACATGTATTTCAAATTTAAAATATAGATTACTTTTCTGAACGTATCATGTGTGATGAAAAGAAAAAATATTAGAAAGTTGTAATACAATATTTTCCAAACTTCTCCGAAAACGCTTCATTAGGCTATTGTTTTATGAATATGAATTGAATAGAACCTAAAATAACAACATTCCTTAAGTTTCACACAATAACATATTCGGTAAAATTTAGCGAATCTAATTGGATGTCTACTATTAACATTATTAAAATAAAAGTAATTTTCTTCTCAAAATTAAAAATCGGATCCGAAAGGGTTAAGATGAAATGTACAAATGAGAAAACACAAAACGCCATTCTATTCAAAAGAACTTAATTGATTTATTCTAGTTGCGATAGTCCTGTTTTTGTATGTAATAAAAATGTTTCCGTAAATGTGTAAAATAAATAAATGTATAATTACTCTGTAGAACGGGATTTTTTCTTCTTGTTACAGATTTAATGCAGATTTTGAGCATCTTTTTGAAGGGTAAGAAAATTTGCGAACAGAAATTATTGAACTGCAAATCATATTTGAAAAATATATTTGAGCAACAGTAAGTTTTCTGAATTTGTTTTCATAAACAACTCTTGATTTAAGGGCGTTCTTAAATCAAAAAGGGCAACTTTATGACATATGCTTTAATTTATTTCTGTTCGGAAATGCATGAAAATAGCAGGTGTTGTTATTCAAAAACTGTCTAATTGCACTCAGTTTTTTGTTTTTTAAAAAACTCAATAGATCTTTCATAAAAAACCCCTCAAAGTTGACGTTTTTGAGCACATTTCCCGAGGAAAGCAAAAAAACTGGTTGAAAAGCAGGATAAAAACGGGTGATCACGTGATCGAATTAGCCTAGAACTGGATAGGCAACTAAATTATCATAAAATGGAAAAATAAGTTCGATTCGAAATCGCTTCCATAGTCAGGCATTCCAATTTTATATCTTTCTGTTAAAAATGAATTTGTAAATGTGTGAAAACGTTTTGTGCTTGTTGAGCGGAGCAATTGAGATCACCCTTAACGGGATTTCTCATTCTAAGTGGAATGAGAAAAGAAAATCTAATAATACTATTTATGTTCAATCGCTTTCTGGGGAAGGTTAACTCGTGCGATTTAACTGTCCCAGTATCTGCCAGAGAAAAACCGTTAACATTTATGACAATTCTCTGTCGTTTCATTTCTTTTAGCCATAAAGGAAACCGTTCCGGTTCCTTGCTTTGAGTTATTGAATGTTACATGTCAATTTTTAGTATTTCGTCCACATTTCAATTTTAAAGTTTTCCTTTAGGATTTCTATAAATAGAATATTTTGCTTATGAAGTGTGTCAGAGGTTTTATTATTATTGTTAAACTTGTGAAAACAGTTTTCAGGGACCGGGAGAAAATCTATTTTAGACAGGTTTCCGTCATAGCGGGTATAACTGCATAGTATTCCTTTCGTCAGGAACCCGAAAATTTTTCCGTTTACGATAAGATTTCATTATAAACGTGCTCTATTTTTACAATGTTTTTTGTATTATCTTTACTCTTAATATCTCTCAAAATTTGAAGTTAATTTTTTCGGTGATGTTTTTCAACTTGAAGCCTTAGTTGCACAGTGCATTAGTAAAAATACACTGGTAATTTTAAGTGTGTAAACATAATAGTACAAGTCATATATTATCGAGAAGATTTTTTTCCCTCTAAACCCATAGGGGACCGTCAACAAATTGAAAAACAAAGAAAATCTTTTGGACAACCCTGTCAAAACTAATGTAGCAAGCTTGTTCAAAATATAGATTATGATTAAGTAGTTTATTGTAATAAAAAGTGTTCATTTTTCTGAGGACAACATGTATACTCGTAGAGAAAAAAGTTTTTATAAAAACTGTCGCAAATTTTGCCAAGTTTTTTGCTTGTAATTTGCAGAGTTCTTAATATACAAAAATGTTCTTTTCAGAAAATATGACAAACAACAATATACACAATACCCTGTAATCAGAATTAAAAAAAAATAATAATTGTATGAAAAATGAGCAGGTTTACTAAATAATATTTTACTGTTCATGCTTGAACGCTATCAAAATTTCATTTGCATATTTTCTTAGATAAATATATAGAGTAACTTTTGTGAAAGTCTCAAAAATATAGCTTTAAAATTCTGAAAATTATCGCCGTAGAATAAGCTCAAAATTCGTTGTTTCCAAAATGAAGAAAAAAATGAAGCTGTATCTAAATATAGTACGTCGTTCAATATTGTGTATTCTATATTGACACTAATCAATGGATGTATGGATTCAGCCCCTCATCTTCTTGCTTCCTTTTGGAAACAATGAATTTTGAGCTTATTCTATCGACTATAATTTTAAGAATTTTCAAGCTATGTTTTTGAGACTTTCACAAATGTTTCTCTATACATTTAGCAAACACATTATGCAAATTATATTTTCATTGCATGCGTAGCGAAACATTATTTAGAAAACGTGCTCATTTTTCATATAATTTTTTTATTTTTTAGTTCTGATGGGTGTTGTACAATGTTATATGCCATATATTCTGAAAAGAATACTTTTTTTTTATTATTAAGAACTCTGCAAGCAAAAAGCTTGGCAAAATTTGGGACTGTTTTTATAAAAACTTTTATTTCTCTGCGAGTTTACATCTATCTACATAAAAATGAACTCAATTCATTACAATAACTGACTTTTCATAATCTACAGTTTGAACGCTTTTGCTACATTAGTTTTGACAGGATTATCCAAAAGACATTCGTTCTTTTTCACTTTGTTGACGGTCCCCTATGGGGTTTCGGGGAAAAAGTCTTCGCGGAAATGTATGACCTGTACTATAAGGTTTACATATTTTGTGTTTCAGGATAATTCCTTGTGTATTTTTCTAGATATTTAACAAAGCGTCTAAAATCGAAAGTGGCCGGTCACCTTTGGCCATATATAGTGTACACTATATTGCCATTGATTATGGGACACTTGCGATTTTAGACATTTTACCAAATATCTAGAAAAATACATGAGGAATCATCTCGAAACTCTTAGTGTATAAATATAATAGTATACGTCACACATCTCCGTGAAGATTTTTTACCGAAACGCCATAGGGGACAGTCAACAAATTAAAAAAGAATGAATATCTTTTGAATAACCCTGTCAAAACTAATGTACCAAAAGCGCTCAAATTCTAGATTATGATTGAATGCCTTATTGTAATACACTGTGTTCATTTTTATGCAAATAGCATGCACAATCGCAGAGTAATTAAGGTTTTTATAAAAATGGTCCCAAATTTTTCCAAGTTTTTCCATTATAATTTTCAGAGTTCTTAATATAAAATTATATTTTTTTCAGAAAATATGACAAACAACATTGCGCACAATACCCTGTAATCAGAACTAAAAAGTAATAAAAATTGTATGAAAAATGAGTAGGTTTACTATATAATTTTTTACTGCGCATGCGTCAAAGATATCAAAATTTCATTTGCATATTATGTTAGCTAAATGTATAGAGCAACTTCTGTAAAAGTCTCAAAATCATAGCTTGAAAATTCTGAAAGTAATCGTCTATAGAAAAAGGACAAAATCCGTTGTTTCCAAAATGAAGCAAAAAAATGAGGGATTTTATCCAAATGCAGTAGTACATCCCATATTGTGTATTCTATATTGACACTAATCAATGAATATATGGATACAATCCCTCTTGTTTTTGCTTCATTTTGAGAATAACGGATTTTCGACTTATTCAATTGACGATTATTGTCAGAATTTTCAAGTTATGATTTTGTGACTTTCACAAAAGTTGCTCTATACATTTAGCTAACATAATATGCAAATGAGATTTTGATATCGTTGACGCATGCGCAGTAAAAAATTATTTAGTAAACCAACTCATTTTTTATATAATTTTCATTATTTTTTAATTCTGATTACAGGGTACTGTGTGCAATGTTGTTTGTCATATTTTCTGAAAAAAAATAATATTTTATATTAAGAACTCTGAAAATTAAAAGGAAAAAACTTGGAAAAATTTGGGATCATTTTTATAAAAACCTTAATTACTCTGCGAGTATGCATGCTATTTGCATAAAAATGAACAAGGCTTATTACAATAAGGCATTCAATCACAATCTAGAGTTTGAGCGCTTTTGCTACATTAGTTTTGACAGGGTTATTCAAAAGATATTCATTCTTTTTTAATTTGTTGACGGTCCCCTTTGGAGTTTCGGGAAAAAATCTTCACGGAGATGTATGACTTATACTATTATATTTATACAGTAAGAGTTTCGAGATGATTCCTCATGTATTTTTCTAGATATTTAGTAAAATGTCTAAAATTGCAAGTGTCCCATAATCAATGGCAATATAGTGTATACATGTATATAACGATTAATTGTAAAAAAAATATATATCAATAAAATATGAAACAATGAATTAAATATATATGTGTGTGTGCTCACGCGCTAAATTTTTTCGCGCACGATAGAAATTGCAATTTTTCGTGTCTCGTTTTCAAACTCACCAAAAACATTAAGATGACTAATATTTCGGCAGGGATTGCAAATGGGCATAATCTAGCTTAAGGGAGTGGAAATAGGGAGGAGTTTCTTGAAATAATACATATCAAATCAGTTTAAAGTTGTTATTACTTCTAGAAAAAAGGGCCAAAAATTTATGTATGATAGATTTTGCATAAAATTAAAAATGGGCTCAAGGAACGAAATAAATAGGGCTTTAAAGATAAAAAAAAATTGCATCTTCTTCAATTCTCAAGACATCAAATTCAATTAAATTTATTAGTCTTCTTAATATTATCTACAACAGTACTGACAAGTTTTTGATAGGACCAAATCTTTCAGCGAATACAAATTAAGAATATATAGTGGTTGAGAAAAAAATATCTTATTAACATGATTATGATAAAACCAGCCCTTACAAAAAGATGAATTTGAAAAATCTCTTCAAAAGCGGCCACATAAAATTTTTAACTCTAATTATGTTTCTGTTATTTTTTAATTTATCTCTAATCTTCATTTAGTTTTTGTTGCTGAAATTAGTACTTAACATTATCTACCTGTGCCTGTAGGCCGAGACGGCAGGCATTCTTTATTTATTTATTTGTTTGGTTTTGTTTTTTGTTCTAAAACTAGTATTTTAAAAACTTCTGACAAAAGTGAAAAATTCGTGAAAAAGAATCATTAACAAGAAATGGATTAATGTTTTCATTCAAACGTATATAACGATATTGATGTATCATAAAGTAATATTATAAAAAAACTCTAAAATTTATGGAAAGCTTTTTTTTAAGTGACTTTTTTTCATGATATTAAGACATGGATTTCTTCCTTAATTTTGAAAGATTCATAAATATTTTCCGGTGTTTTTACTAAGCCGCAAAGACTGGATGCAAACAGAATTGTTTTTCTTTTCCGAGTTTAATTCATTTGCTCAATAATTTAAACATAACAATTGATTCTTCCTTTTTTTTTTTTCCTTTAACAGGTTTCAGAGCAACTCAGTTCGGAACTTATAGAAAATTTTGTACTTTAGATAGATTTGTTAAGGATTTGTTAGCATAAGAAATCCATCATTGTTTGAAGCAAAAAAGACGTTATAAGCATACCATGCTACGTTATAACTTTCATTCTTTTGATACAATTTTTATTAAATTTATTTACTAATGCTGGTCATTGTCTTTGTTAATGTACAATTTTTCTTTTTACTTTCAGATTTCTATTTCAAGCAAAGAATTTAAAATTCTGGTGATTAATAATGACTGAACGCAAGCACTTGGAAATAGATCCAAAGGCAAATGTTTTTGCCGGTCTTCTTGATTCTGGAGAAATGAAAACTGGACTGGAGGAAGATTGGCCTATGGCCGATCCTAAAATTTCGATCCCAGAAGTTACTGATTTGCTTCTAGGTGCATCGTCAAAGGTTAAGACAATCAAACCTAACCCAGGTATCTGTGTGAAAACAAAGTGCGATAAGGGTGAAAAGGTCTTTATAAATATATGTCACCACTTTGATGTGCCTCCTCCACCTACTTCACTCAATGTTGATGATATAATAAATTACCCTGGGGAATCAATTTTCCATTTCCCTCTCAGCATTGGTGAACTTCGTACTGAAAAAGACAAATCTGAAAATGATTGTAAATGCTTTGATATAGTTATTAATTCTGTTTACTATCAGAAAGAAATATTGAAAAAGAGAATTCGTGATTTTATTTTGAATTTGGCTATTTCTAACATCAAGGAAAAATATGATATTTCTATTGATGTTGAATCCTACACAATTTTAACAAAACGTTATCACTGTCAGATGCATGATCATTTTATAAAGGTAGAACCAAAAACTAATGCAAATTCCAGTGCAAGCCTGATTTCTAGTATGATTTCTAATGGTGCAAAATACAGCGATTTGAAGGACAACAATATTGTAGCTGTCTCTGAAGTTACTGTTCAAGAAGGTGATGTACATGGTATGGACAAAATGTGTAAACTGCTTGATTCAGCAACAACAGTGCAAATCCGTCCAAATCCCGGCTTATGTGCTAAAGCTAAAACTACCGATAATCGTAAGGTTTTTATAAATTTGTGCCACCATAATGTGATTCCTCCTCCTTCTTCATCAATGCGCATTGAAGCTATATTGAGGAAAGAAGCACCTGTTCAGTTTCCCCTGAGCCTTGGTGAACTTCGTATTGAAAAAGACAAATCTGGGAATGAGTGCAATTGCTATGATGTTGTTGTTAATAGCGATTATTATCAGGATGAAATACTGAAAAGAGACGAGCTCCGTGATTACTTTTTGATATTGGCTTGTACTGGACTTGGTCAGAATTACAATTTAAATGTTGATGTTGGAACTCTGAAGATTTTAATGAAACCTTATCATGGCACAATGCCTAATCATTTTTTAAAATTTGTAATACTACCCGAAGATGATGAAGTGATGGATTTTGACGAAAGTACATCTAAAGATGCTATTGTGATGCCAGTAAAGGATCCAGCTCAACTTATTCCTTTTAATTCTCCTAAAATTTTTGACTTTAAATTATTCCCGAAACCTCTTGGCAAAGGTTCACTTCTTGTTTTCCAGGCTTCTGTTACTAATGTCTCGGATAAAAACGATTTAGCTGTATTCGTTTCCAAAGAACAAGTCACTATTGAAGATAAAAAGGGTAATATTATCCTAAGTGTTCCAATTCCAGTGGAATATACAATTTCCCCACAAAAAAGTTTATCTAATCTTTGGAACAAAACACTATATGTAGGTATGCCTATTGAAATGAAAAAGGAAGCCTAAGGTGATACAATTTGATATTATGATGGTCATTTCTTTTTCAACTACATGCATTAAATTTTTATAAATTTCATTAGACTATTTTATTTCTCTGGATAATCACTACAGGAATAATCCGATAACTCATCTGCAATGTTGCCAAATCTAGGGATTTTTTCCTTTTAAAGCAGACGTTTGGAATTTTTACCAGAAAGCTTCAGTAGTTAAATTTGCTTTATATAATGATAGATATCCCTTGAATTAAAAGCAAATTATTTTACAAACTTTTCTGGCATGAATTTGGAATAATAATCACGCATCTAAGATTTTATCTTACGTATTCTGAATTTGTTCAGAACTGTAATAAGTTTCCTGCTTTCAGCATTTATTCCTTTCAGTATCACAGATTTTTGCGCACAAAATGGTAATGGGACAACTAATAGAAAACATTTTTCTTTCTTTCCTTTATATAAAGATGTGTACTTATGATGAAAGATATAACCAAGAAATAATGGTTTTACTACAATAACCTAATTTGCATATCGATATACAAATGAACTTAAAAATGAAATCAAGAACGAAATTATGTAATTGAAAAGGGAGAAAAAATATTGTTATGTTACTGTGACAAGTTCTGTTTTTTCCCCATGAATATTTATATATATATATTGAAGAATAAAATATGTTGTTATTGTAAAATATAGAGAATATAAAAAATATTTATTTTCTTACTTTTAATTTAAAGTACGAACTGCTTATATTAAAGTTGAAAAAAGGCCAAAAATTTGTTCGTTATTTATGTGTTTAGATATATGTGTGTTTCCTATTGTATTGAAAATTTTACGGAGAAATTTAGATACATTCCTTAACACATCTGGCACATAATGAAGTGCTGATTGTACATAAAAAGTTTAGAATGATACATAATAACAAAGAAACTAATTTCTAAATTTTTAAAAAAAATTTATTTGATTTTTTTAGTTATATTTTACATTATTTAATATTAGTTATAAGCAAGATCACTATCACGAATATATAGAGTATGGCGGTTTTTAGTTAATCCTAAATTTTGCCTTTGACATGAATCTTGTTTATAACTAATTCTAGGTCGGTAGAATATATAGATATGATAACAGTTGTAAATTTCCAAGTCGGTAAAAAACTTCCCGGCCGCATTTTTAGAAAGAATCACGTTTTGAGCACCAGCCTTGGCGAGTTGGCGAAAGCGAGAACGTTCAGCTAGCTGCATCGCCAAACACACAAAAAAAAAAAAACTAAGTTCAAATGTGTCATAAAGCATATGATTAATAAAATTATATTTATTACAAGAGAATCTTTACTACTGTTTTTAATTAACTTCTCAATTTCTTCGAACATAACGAGTTAAGGAAATAATATTTTCGAATTGGGGAAAAAAAACTTATGTTTAAATGTTTTGTAAAATTTAAAGCATTTTAATCTGAAAAAGCTCTTTGTTTTAAGCTATGTTTTAATCGTAAACAACGGTGAATAACATTTCCACATATTATATTCTTTGTTTGATAACATTTACGGAAAAAACAAATGAACAATAAGCGCGATCTCTTTGCAGAAGGAAGGGTTGCTATTCGCTAGGCGTTTGACGTCACAAACAAGAAAGGGCGCGTATCATTGACTTCATCTCCGCGCCAATCGTTGTTCTGGCGATAAGGTGCGCAAAACGTGATTCTTTCTGAAAATGCTTCCCGGCCAGAATTCGAACCAGAAATAGTGGCTGAAGCTGCCAGTGCTCTTCTAATTGAGCCGTTTTGACGAATACTGGAGGTCTTAATTCATCCAACTAACCTTTAAAGGGGTCCGGGACACATTTTAAAAATATCTTTTATTTATTGAGTTAAAATTTTGCATTTTTTTGTGATGATTAACCTTATCATTTGTAAACAAAATTACAGGATAAAACTTCGCATGTTTTTTTTTTTTTTTTTTTTGTTAATTTAAAATTTATTAAAAAAAGTGGGGTAATTTAAAATCGTTATAACTCAAAATATTATTTGTAGAATTTCAATTTTTTACGTTTAATTAAACAGAAATATCCAAATATTAATTTTGGTTCAGCATTTTTAAAAATATTAATTAATATATATATATATATATATATATATATATATATATATAAATGTTTAAAGTGAAAATTTTGAAAAAAAAAATGTAACTTTTATTTTAAAAAATCATTTTTAAAAGTAATTTTTTTTTCAAACTTCTTGAATCAAAATTAAAGTAAAATAATTAAAAAAGACATGTTCCGTGTTTGTAGCATCTATCTTTAATAGTTCTTGAGTTATACCAATTTAAATCTGAGAAATTGGGGGAAAAAACCATCAAGAGGAAAAGTTAATATTTCCTTTTCTAATTAGGATAGAAACATGATTTAAACGTCATTTTAAACTTTTAAGCATAAAAAAATTAATACTTTTTTTTTTGAAAATTTGAAGATGATTTTTGTCTCCCGGACCCCCTTAACGATCACAGAAAGGAGGTGGGGGGGGGGGGTCTTTTCCCCTCTACGTCCATTATAGGCACACTTGGATATTAATACCAACCCATCGGCTCAAAACATCACTTGGAAAGAAGCATCGAATCAATAATCGAAAATCATTGAAATGTTTAACAAATCGTCACATATCGGAATCCTTCAAGACTGATTTGGAATAAAGCAATGAATTAACAAGAGAAAAATTATCTTCATACTATAGCGATTCATGTTTTGTCACATTTGCTATTTCAAATATAATGAAGGATAAAAACAAGAAAAGGAAAAAAAGTAGGCTTCTACTATAGTGAATTTTTACTTTCCTAGTAAATATGCTTACATGTAATCAAAAATAAACAAGAAAAATACCTTCTGTTGAGGTGCCAGATAAGTTATATTATTTCCTGTCAATGCGAGATGTAAACAAAATTATAACAAAAAATAAATATTTTTTATATTAAACTTAAGCATCTTTAATCTCTTTTTCTCATGAATGTGCAATAAAAAATGTGCAAGTGTAGTCTATTAAATTAAAGAATATATATGTTTATATTATTGTGAAAATTCTTATTTTTCTATATTAATGTGTGTATGAAATTTTATAATAATATAATCAAGACTAAAAAAGAGCAACATCACTTTGCAGATTTTTTTCTTCAATTGACTCTCCGTGTGAATCAAATATATCTATTAATATTATAATCAAGAAATATATTCAAGAATATAATTAAAAATAGTCATGATGAAATAACTGTTGTTCATTTACTTTTGCTTGTATTGTATTTTTCTATATGAATTTGTGTATGAAATTTTATAATAATATAATCAAGTCTAAACAGAGCAAAATCACTTTGCAGATTTTTTTCTTCGAATGATTCTTTATGGGAATCAAGAATATCAATCAATATTATAATCAAGAAATCAATCAATATTATAATCAAGATATCAATCAATATTATAATCAAGAAATCAATCAATATTATAATCAAAAATATAATTAAAAATAGTCATGGTAAAATAATTGTTATTCATTTATTTTTGTTTGTGGTAGTTTTTATTTCTTTATATTGAGTTTTAAAAAAGGGGGATTTTATGTTGTATATTTTTATTATTTGTTAAAAAAATCCCCTTTGTCTGTTGTGCCTTCTAATCAGTGATATGTACTATAGATTTGGAATATACATTCAAGCTCAAAGTGATATCAGTTGAAGGAATATTCCTATACTTACATGTCTTGTTATATTTTTAAATAAAACTTTCTTTGAAAAATATTTCCATTTCTTTTTTTTAAATCTATTTACACATAGCAAAACAACAATTAATCACATTTGATCTGATTTTTACTTTCTTCTATTTGTACAAGAAGGTAGAGGTCTGTACAGGCCAAAATTTCCAGGCCCGAGCCCGGCCCGAAAGTTAAAATTTTGCCCCGGGCAAAGATATATTGGCCCGAGAGTTAACATTTCGGCCCGGCTCGGTTGAATTTCTACAGAACATTGATCTTTACTCTAACGGAAGAGTTCAGACCAAATAAAACTTATCGTAGTCTTTTATTTTCTTCTATGTTTATAATCTCTATTTATGCAGAAATGCCATAGGCTGCGATATTTACGCTTTTAATGAACCTTTGCTTGTTGAATGTAAATGTTTCAGTTATCATTAGTGTTATTAATACATTAAAAAAAAAAAATCTAAAACATGGTATATGGTAAAAGTAAAATCTTCTAAGAGAATAAAAAAAAAAAAAAAAAAAAAATCGTTTCCTTCTTAGCAGATGTAAATGTTTAATATATATATATATATATATATATATATTTTTTTTTTTCGCGTATTGTTGTATTCATTTTGCATGAATGAACAGTTTAAAAGAAATTTGCAGTTTTCAGTTTAAACAAAAATTCCGTCATAATCATGTTTTTATGTTTTTAATTCTATTTTAAGACGCCTAGTGATCTACGATTCTTTAAAAAGAATAAATTCTAATGTTTAATTGTAGAATAATGACGACTTAAAAGTATATGTCTATTTTGCAAAAAATTTTGGACCAAGCCAAACTTTACTAATTTATGAACAGATTTTTCCACGTCGAGAAAAGGATTTTCATACGGGAAGATTCAACAGGAACTGATTATTTAGGTCCGTGAAGACTAGGAAGAACAAAATTAGTCTCGGCTCCGTACGGAAAAAATAAGTTAGACTCGGCCCGGCCCGATACTCCAGGAAAAAAAATTAAGGCCCGAAGCCCGGCCCGGCCCGAAAAGATTAGTGACTTGGCCCGTCCGGCCCGGCCCGAGTCTTCAGAAGCAAGGCCCGAGCCCGGCCCGGCCCGAATGCCGTTAATAAAAATCGGCCCGAACCCGGGGTCGGGCTTCGGGCCGAGATCCGGCCCGTGTAGACCTCTACAAGAAGGTATTGAATTCGTGAAATTTTTCAAAGTCCTCCTTTTGACAATTTTGCATGTTTTAGGAGTTAGAGATTTTGAAAAATATGCTTCTACAAAACTGATTCAAACACAGTCTGACTTTGTTTATCTGCATGTGACACACATCTTGTGGATGTTCTGTCTGAAGAACTAATGAACGGAATTCAATAAAAATTTAGATTTAGTTAGCCCATAATATAAATTGCTGCTGATTACTTTTTGGTGTAAATTGCTCTACAGATGGCACTGCTATGTAGTATTTTTCTTAATTCCCGCAGTAGCTCTGTATCTCAAGAACTAATGCACGGTTTTTCATAAAACTTCAGATTCAGTTATTCCTTGATATAATTTAGCGCTGAATATTTTTTTAGTGCATAGCAAGTGGCACTTCTGTACTGCATTATTCATGATTATCGCAATAGCTCCATCTCAAGAACTAATGTACGAATTTTCATCAAATTTCAGATTCAGCTAGTCTCTAATGTAAATTAATATATTTTTTAGTTTTTGGTGTAAATCGCCCGACAGGTGGAGCTGCTGTGCCCCATTTTTCATTATTTCCGCAATATCTGTATCGCTAGAACTAATGCAGGGATTTTATTCAAAATCCAGATTTAATTAGTCCCTGCTGTAAATTGGTCCTGTTTAACTTTTGAGGTAAATCTCCAGACAGATAGAACTGCTATGCAGATTTTTTTTTTTTACGGTTTCCGCTCTAAATCTGTTTCAAAAAATTTTGCACGGATTTCCATCAAACTACAGATTAAGTTAGAAGTTGACGCTGTAAACACTGAACTACATTCTGATTTGTGAAGGCTAGTTCAGTGTTATGCCTCTAGCAAATAGTAGTAATTCCTAACATTGCTCGTAATGTAATCACATTTTACATGAAATAAATGTATACAAGCTATCCTCAGAACCTCTTCGTTATTAGTAAAGTTATGGATAAAAGTTTTAAGATTCAGGGTGGTTTGGGACGACCTATATTTTTAATTGAATGGATGATTTTCAACTCCAGTTCCGTATATAATTTTTTTTTTTTCTTGACACGTATTAGCATCTACAAATATTTTTACTACAATGATTATCCGACACGCTGAGTGAATTCTGCATATACCCTATTTGCACAAATTAATATAAATAATAATCAGTTGCTTAAATTGAATTTGATTTTTTATGAAAAAATGTACTTTTAGTATTAATATTCCATTTTATAAAATTTAATACTTTTATTTAGGAAAGAAACAGTTTAAATGTTTTCTCAAAGAAGAAAGAATTTTTATCTTGTGAAAAAAATTTTGTTCTCGATTTAATGTTTGAAATATATAAGATTTAAGGGAGTGAAATAAGTTAATCGAATCCGTGAATTCTTTCAAACGCTTATGTGTCAAATTATAAATGAAAAAAAATCCCGTTGTAAAAACACTTTATCTCCGAATTACTGCCACAAAAGTCATTGCATAGTTAATCCGCCGAAAAGCGGGTATGGGATCGTACGGGATCAAAATTCTTGATTTTTCATACCAGCTATTTTTAATTGGAAACTTTGCCCAGTGGTGAATTCCGAGCGTGACCCGGGTGGGGGGGGGCATTCCCCCCAGAGTAATGAAATGCCCCCCCCCGGGAATTTAAAGATTTCGTGTTTTCAATGGTCAAAAGAGCACCCCCCCCCGAACTCTATCATATCCTCACCGGAGCTACAGAAGTCCCTCTCCGAGAAAAGTGTCTGAATTCAACACTGACTTTGCCTAATCAAATCAAAGTACTTTTGCGATTAAATTAGGCATATTTTGAGAATCTGGGAATAAACGGTTAAAAATTCTGTAAAGAGCAATCTCGCATTAGGTTTTAAAGTCAACATAATTTAGAAAAGATTTTTAAAGGTTTTACAGTCATTACACAGAATTTAGAAAGATTCGTTTGATTAAGGTGGTTCGGAAATCCGCTGCTCAAAAACGCGTAAGTTTCTCGCTGGATTTTAGTGCAAAGGCATAAAATTGGCAGCCTTGAGTATTGAAACAGTATGGGATTGAAATAAATTTTCCATTTTTTAATAAATTAATAACTTATCGAGTTATTAGCATTCTTGGTCACGTAACGACCGATTTTCTCCTTTCTGTAACTGCACCGTAGAGAATACAGATTAAAATGTCTATTTTGACAATATTTTCTGAAATATATTTTGCATTTACAAAAAAGAAAAATGTCTTTTGATTACATTGTTCCTGAATAATAACTGCAATTTCATGTGTTTCCGAGAAAAAAAAAAAAAATATGCCAGAAAGTAGCCTTTTTGGATTTGAGAACAGCTTCAAAATAATCCAAAATTATCCAATTCGCATTTATCGGTAATTTGTTGAATATTGAAATCTTATTGAAATCAATTTTCTTTGACATTTTTGAAATCTTATAGCAAAGGTTTTTAACCAGCTTTCCATGAAAGTGCTAAAAAAGTTAAAGGAACAGGATATCATTGATTTATTTTTGTTTTGTAGAATTAAAAACACTTTTGTGCAATCCACCTACGTCCCCCCCTCTCTCAACCCCCCCCCCCCTCCCTCCCAAAGGTGATTACAAAATCTTATTTCTTTATTATCTGAAGAAAATACTGCCAAAAAAAGATTTGCACCTGGGCCCACAATTAGAAACTTATTTATATGAGGTCATCCAATGAGCATTAATAAAATTTTTTTAATTAAAAATTATGGTAGTGTCCTTTAAAATGTTTTTATCATCCGAATCAGCAGAGTTCAAGATACACATTATTCAGCATTTATTATAAACTTCGTTATAAACAATGAATTGCTAAATGTATTTCATTATATTTTCAATAAATTGATACTTGGAAGGCGTATACAGGGGTAAAAATTGCGCCCGGGGCAAAGTTATAATTTGGCGCACCTCCCCCTCCCAACTTTTCTTGTGACAGGCCAAAAATGACGTTGGTAGTATAAATTTGGCGCCCAAAAAAATTTCCGCGACTGCCCCCTTCGCCCCCCCCCCTCTTTCGCACGGCGCTGGGCGTATAGTAATGAAACTAGATTCAATCGATAAACTAGATACTTAGTCGAAAATATACTAAGTTTTAAGCGATTCTTATAAAATTCAGAAGTATGATCGACCTATAGGAATAAATCTATCGTTTTTACTACTACTATATACGATAGATAATTTCAAAATTGAAGATGCCTCTTGCGCTGAATTCCAAGGTTATTTTTACCTTTAACGGATAATGAGACGCACATACCATTGACTCTGTATTATCGTTATTATCCTTAGTCACCATTGGAACATCAAGCAGACGATGACCGAGATGACTCGATTCATGCTCTGATTCCATCACTCACCAATAAGATTTGATCACCATAATGTTCGATATGATTTGCTTACAAATTATAGGACATCGTAAGGTTAGTTTCTGCAACTTGATTGAAATCTTACAGGTAGTTAGTTACCTCTTGAAGTATGCAATTCAAATAACGGTCGTTTGAAAGCGGGAATTAAATTCTGCTTCTGAAAGTACAGATAAGAAAATCAGTTACTCATGTATTACTTACTGTTCATAAAATGTTTGACATTTCGATTAGAATTGTTAAATTTAAATTAATCCGATTTAAGTTTTTTTTTTTTTTTTTTTTTTTTTTTTTTTTTTAAAGCATGCTGGAACATACGTTTTCAAACATATGTTTCAAATAATGATTATTTGAAAACGGGAATTAAGTTCTTTTATTAAAGCTGGGGAAAAGGAAAAAAATGAAAAAGAAAAAAGGGTATTATTATTAAAGAAAGTTTGACGTTTCGATTAGAGCTAGTTATATCTCTGTAAAATTTAAGGATATACTTGATAAAAAAGAGTTTAGTTCGATTTCATTTTGTTTCAGTTCTTAGTTATGACTTATTTAATAATTATTTGAAAGGGGGAAGTAAATGATGTGACTGAAAAAGTAGACGAAAAAAAATCTTCTCACTACTGCTTATTATCTTCAAAAAGAGAAAGTTTGACATTTTGATTACTTTTATTGAAATTGAAGTTTTACTCCTTTTAAGTTTGATGATATACCAGCTGTAGTTCGATTTCATCTTGAGTATGTTATTCAAATAATGGTTATTTGAAAGATGATAAAATGAAAAATAATATCATCACGAGATCTTGAAAAAGAGAAAGTTTGACATTTCGATTAAAACCATTCAATTTTAAATTATATCGCTCTTAAATTTAAGGATACAAATAAAAGAGGTTTTTTTATAGGCGTAAACGTGATAACAAATGACGAATATTTAAAAGCGGTATTTATAAATTATATTATTTGTAAATGTGGATTTAAAAATCTATTAATCACTCTATTGCTTATAAAATCTTACAAAAGAGAAAATTTGGAATTTTCGATTCGATTTAAAACAAGAAGAGAAAATCATGCGGCAAATCAATACATAAATTGAAGTGATAAACAAATTTTGGTATTTTTTAAGACAATTGTGATTAAAGTATATAGTAATGTATTCATATATTTAATATATAATATATAGTAAGAAAAGCAGATTATTTTTCGTACAAAAAGAAAAGAAAACAGTAAAAAGAAAAAAGTATTTATATAAGAACTATAAAAGAAATTAATCCTATGAATTGTACTTTCATATTTAAATGTGCTTTCGAATGTTTCATAATTATTAATAAGTAAAATTCAACAGTCAGTAGTATTTTAAAAAAAATTACTGAATATTATACTGAAATAAGTATTATACAAACTTTTGCATTCATGAATTGGATTGAGAAGAATAGAACATAGAAAATCTTGATACCGCTTTCAGCGATATTAGATTAAATTTCTTTAAGAATAATTTTAAAAACTAAGAATTTAGTCAGGAATTAGGCCAAAAATCAACTTCCTCTTTTCAAAATCTTCACTTGCCATTTTATTTCAGTTGATAAAATTGTTTAAAAAATTTTCAAGGGAAAAATCAGTAAAAGTAGTAAAAAATGCGGAAAAAATAGGAAAAACAATAAAAAGCTGGAAATGTTATTTCCTCCGCAGACTTTCATCTCTGCGCGCGGATGATTCATTGTTTTTTTAAGATAGCAAATCGTTTCTATTATGTGTCAAAAATGACATAATAGGAATTTTTAAAGTTAATTAGAAAACGTGACATACAAAATTTTTGAAGGCGTTTTCTTGTTCTCGGCATTAAAAATACATTATGTAATATTTATTGACTTATCTGTTCCGAAAATTGTGTAGAGTAGTGAACAATCCTAAAAAAATTGCACTAAGAAGCGGCAGAGATAGGGGTATTTTACCTTTGCAGTTCAATTCAGCTATTACAAAAATGTTAATACAAACACAGTTTTTACAAAGACTGAATTTTTATAGATGAGACTCAAAGTTTGTTAAGTTAATAGCATTAAAATGTTTGACTTTTTAATTGTTACAGGCCAAACCCGATTTTATGCCAAACTAGATTGACCTAGGCCAAATTAGTCTATCCTAACGCCTATAGGATAAACTAATTTTTCCTAGGCCAAACTAGTCTATCCTAATGCCCATCGGATAAACTAGTTTTTCCTAGGCCAAACCAGTTTATCCGAACACCCATCGGATAAACTAGTTTTTCCTAGACCAAACTAGTCTATCCGAACGCCCATCGGATAAACTAGATTTTCCTAGGCAAAACTAGTTTGACGGTCATTAAAATAAACTAGTTTAGCTGCTATTCATTGGTTTGAACTAGTTTATCCTAGGCCGATCTAAATAGTCCTAGTCCCTTAACATCCCCCCCCCCCGAAAAATTTGAGATTTTAAGTTTTCAATGGTCAAAAAGTGTGATTCCCCCCCCCCCCGGAGCCACAGAAGTCCCTCCCGGAGAAAAGTGTCTGAATTCAACACTGTGGTAGAAATAGTGTTAAGAATAATTCATAATTCATTTGGTGCTTCCATATGTTTCTGAAAGAAAATATATTTTCATTTTCCAAGCCTTTTAATATAATTTTATAGATTTTTTGTATTGTAGTCAAGTTATAAATATTTATATTATTTTCGCTATATAAAAAACAACAAAACCTTTTATCCTTTTCTATTAAATAATTTGTTTATTAAAGTTTATAATAAATCCCTTGCTAATTACTGCTATATTTGTGATCAACAAAAAATCTATTAAATGCGACTTCACTTCTTTTAACCCTTTATCTATCGACGCTACTTATAAGTACCATTAAAACAATTTATTATAAAATTCATTTAGTGCATCGATTAGGTGTAATACAGTTCTGAATAAGTTATAGATACATTACTTTATTTTGTTCCAAAGGCATTATTGGTTACACAAAACAAAAATATTTTTAAAAGGATGATTTCTTTTGTCTTTGCATCTTTTCAGCTTTCTTGGCGTCGGGGGAAAGGAGGGGGGGGGGGATTTTCAATATATATTATATATATTATATTATATGATTCAATAATATTTAGAAAAATTTCTATATTTATATTATAAGAACATCATATTTGCACATATCCTAATTCTACAAAATACCAAGAAAAAATTTTAAATAAAAGATTTGAGTGGGGTTA
Source organism: Maratus speculifer (assembly GCA_964019185.1). Lineage (NCBI taxonomy): Eukaryota > Metazoa > Arthropoda > Arachnida > Araneae > Salticidae > Maratus > Maratus speculifer. The sequence goes on from OZ025293.1 coordinate 341,802,322, forward strand.
TAAATATTGCACCAAAATCCCTATAAATTCAAATTTAATTAATCCTTCTAAATATTTCAACCCTTCTATTTTTTTTCTAAAATTTATTAAATGGTTATGAGAATAGTCTAATGTAGTTTAAACAATTCACGAAAAATGCTTTAGAAAATAAAATTTTCATGAATTCATAATTCAGTTGTTAAAGTGTTAAATAATAGTAACTCAATCAGTTGGGTTGCTTCATGTTTAATATTGCTTTTTTATAAAAGCAAATATAACGGAGTGTTTTATATTATTGTAAATTTTAATACTAAAGTGAGCTAGTTCCTAATAATATATTCCAGGATCAATCGGTAATAGTCGTCTTTTTCGATGTCTCGACATGAGCAATGAGGAAATGGAAACTGACATAAGTTCCATTCTGAAGCACCGTCATTTGTCATGTGTATAATAATTTGGATACGTGTAAAAATTATTAGTGTCTTTCTCACAAAAAAAAAAAAAAAAAGAAAGAAAAAAATAAAAAATAAATTTTTGAAAGACTTAAAAATGTCTAAAAAATGATCAAAAATGTTTTGAAAAATAAGTTTATAATGATGTTTATCGTTTCACGCACGTTATTCTTTTAAAATTATTGAAATAATGATGTATTATAATTTTCAGTCTTCACGGTAATGGATTAGATTGGTTGGTTGTATATGGCTTAATGGCGCAAAATCCTTTTAGGGACATGCTGCGCCAAAAAGAAGAGACAAAAAGAACATCAAAAACAAACAAAGGGTGAGATTAAAATAAAGTAGTTAAAAATTAAGTTAATGTGTCATAGAAAAGCTAGCTGGATAGGATATCCCATCCAGATATCACATTTCAAATTAAAGAGAAATCTGAGTCATTAAACCAGTGAAAGAAATGAAATTATATTTCAAAATAAAACCCTGTATGTTTTACGTAAAGAGTGCCCCATGAGGTGTTTCCTCAATGAGGTTTGTCAAGAGTGGTAATAAATTAGAAAAAGTCTTGTATAAAATGGCTTGAGGAAAGCAAATTAATAGTGATAATTGTTTACTAAAAGATTTGTCGACTTACATGAGTACAACTAAAAGTGTTTTCCAGGTAAAAGTGGCCATATATGTACACACATACACTATATGGTTAAAGATGACCAGCCACTTGCGATTTTAGACATTTTGTTTGTTAAATATCTAGACAAATACATGAGGAATTATTCTAAAATTCCAGGTTTGTAAGCATAATAGTACAAGTCACATATTATTGTGAAGATTTTTTCCCAAAACCCCAGAAGGGACTGTAAACAAATTGAAATGAACGAATATCTTTTGGAAAATCGTGTCAAAACTAATGTAGCAAACTCATTCAAACTATAGATTATGATTAAGTTGTTTATTGTAATAAACTGTGTTCATTTTTATGAGGACAGAATGTATCTAAGGTTTTTATAAAAACAGTCACAAAATTTGCCAAGTTTTTTTCTTATAATTTGCAGAGTTCTTAATATAAAAAAAATTTTCTTTTCAGAAAATATGACAAAGAACACTGTACATAATTCCCTGCAATCAGAATTAAAAGATAATAAAAATTATAAGAAAAATGAGTAGGTGTATTAAATAATTTTTCACTGCGCATGCGGGAATGCTATCAAAATTTCATTTGCATTTTGTTAGTTTTGTGAAAGTCTCAAAAACATAGTTTGAAAATTCCGAAAAATATCGTCGATAGAAAATAAGTTCGTTGTTCCAAAATGAGAAAAAAAAATTAAGGATTGTATCCGTATCAAGTATAGTAGTACGTGCAATATTATGCCCGCTGCATTAACATTAATCAATGGAAATATGGATACACCCCCTCATCTTTTTACTTCATTTTGGAAACAACGGATTTGGAGCTTATTCTATCGACTATAATTTTCAGAATTTTCAAGCTATGTTTTAGATACTTTCACAAAAGTTGTTGTGTAGATTTTGCAAACACATTATGCAAATTATACACAAAAGATTTTCGTTCTTTTTCAATTTGTTGACAGTCCTCTATGGGTTTTCGGGAAAAAAAACTTCACGGAAATGTATGACCTGTACAATTATGTTTAAAGACTTAGAGTTTCAGAATAATTCCTTTTGTATATTTCTAGATAGTTAACAAAACGTCTAAAATCGCAAGTGACCGGTCATCTTGGGCCCTATAGTATATATATATATATATATATATATATATATATATATATATATAATAAAAAGCTAAATGTTTGTTTTATAAGACACTACAACTGTCTTATCACTAATAAGATTTATTGCGTATTATTTATGTTCTAAAAATGTTCATTTCTTTCATTCTTTTACATAATTTATGCGTGTTTAAAAGAATAATCAAGGCAAAAAGATAAAATATGCGATAAAAGATAAGACAAGAAAAAAAAATAATAAGTCTCTCTTTGATTCTTTTTTCTTATTTATGCACCGGACTTACCTTAAAACCCCTCAATCGTGCATAAGTGAGAGGTCACTGCATAAAAATAAGTTGAAACAGGGATAACAAATTAAATATCTTTAACATTTACTGTATTAAAATATTTTCTAAATATATACATTTTTTTTTCTATTAAAATAGTAATTATGTTAACTGAAAATAGCCATTATCTTATCTTTTTTTCCCCTATCTAAGAATGGATATGCTCTTATTCTGCTATCAAATTTTAAATACTTTTTTTCTGCCAAGTTAAAACTCAAAGAATTATGCATTTTGGCATTATTTTTGCAATATTTACCTGCATGAATAACTGTAAATTTAATTATGAATTAATGCGTGAGATTTTTCTAGTTTTAAGATTTTAATAAATAATGATTGAATAATGCTCTTGCCTTTTAATTAAAAAAAAACATATGCAAATCCATGTATAAATAAAATTGTCGCTCTAGTTAAGTATGTGTATTTGTGGATAATTAATTAACCCGTTAATTCCCGTGGTAGAACACGTTCTAGAAATTATATAGTTCAGAAAATCTGATTTTACACCAGAAAAATTCAATGGCTAATTCCGTTTTATTTAAATATGGTATGTTCTGTTATTAATTAAAGCAAAGATTGCTGTTTTAATTTTCTGGTGGGAATTAAGATATACCAGGCGGTTTGGGATCACGAAGGTTAATAATATTTTATACGTATATATTAATAGCTTAAAATTTTTATTGGGAGTGTTTAGTTTTCATCGAAACTCGAGAAAGGAGGAAATTTCGGTTTCGAGCGGCCACTACTTGTATATAACGCAATACTGTCTTTAGAGGCTACTTCAGTCAGGCGAAAACACCCATTCACTTATGTTAATCCTAAGAAATTTTTAAAGATATCTTGTTCGTATTTTAATAGTTTTACATTTAAAAAAATGATTATTTATTTATAACTTTCTTCTATCTTTACAAGGAAAAAGTATTGGATTTATGAAAATTTTCGAAATCCAGTTTTCGACGGATTTACACGTTTTAGGAGTCAGATAACCTGATAAACATGTTTTTTATAAAATGCCTGTCTGTCAGTCTGTCTGTATGTGACAAAAAAATAATTGTGGGTGCTCTATCTCACGAACTAATGCATGGATTTTCACAAAACTTTAAATTCTGTTAGACCTTGATATAAACTAGATCTAATTAGTTTTTGGTGTATATCGTTCATCAGGTGGTGCTGCTATGCAGCATTATTTAAAATTTCCGCAGTAGCTATTTTTCAAGAACTAATGTGTGAAAGATATAGAATAGTGCTGATTACGTTTTGGTGGAAATCGCTCAACAGGTGGCACTGTCATGGTGCATTATTCGAGATTATCGCAATAGCTCTATCTCACGAACTAATGCACGGAATTTTACAAAACATTAGATTATGTTAGACCTTGATGTAAACTAGACTGATAGGTTTTTTGTGCACATCGCTCAACATGTAGTGCTGCTATGCTGCATTATTTGTAATTTCCACACTAGCCATATCTCAAGAACTAGTCCATGGATTTTCATTAAACTTTAGATTTAGTTAGTACTTGGCGTAAAATGTTAGACCTGGATATAAACTAGATCTGATTAGTGTTTAGTGTACATCGGTCAACAGGTGGCGCTGCTATACTGCATTATTTACAAGTTCCTCAATAACCATATCTCTAGAACTAGAGTATGGATTTTCATAAAATTTTAAATTTAGTTAGTAGGGGAGACCGGGGCTAGTAGTAACATTTTCGACATTTTTTATATTAGCAGTAAGATTTGAACTGAAGCGAAACATTTAGTGTATCATATCATTAGAATAAGCCTTGCGTAATATATTTATAAAACTACTATTAACATTAGTAACGTTTTTCATAACAGAAAATGAATTCTGCGTAACCTCGAAATTTTTCACTACTAACCCCCGATATGGGGCAAATTGTGACATGCTTGGAGCACATTGTGACACATAAATGACACATACAAGTACATTGTAACACATACAAATTATGTAAGAAAGGCGATTAAATGGGATATGTTAAATCAAGAATGAGAAATTTATTTATTTATAATGCTCTTAACACAATAAAACACTTTCATGTTTTAATAATATTGTAAATTAAATGAAAATTAAACAGTTAAATTGTTAACACTTGTAAACTCTTAATCCTTTATAAAGATACTTTTAGAGACACTTTAGCAATATAAAGATTTAAAAAAAAAACTGTCTTAATCAGAAAAGAAATAAAAAGTAAGCCAACACTAATCTTTAGCCATATTGATCTTTGATTTGGGAGTGTGGCCGTCTACAACATGTAGGCCTATACCCTATATTTTTAACCACTCATTGTCATCGCTTGTTTCAGCGTCTGATTTGCAGTTAATACAAATATAATAAGGTTCATTTTTGGTAAATTTGACATGATTGTAGAATTTTTTGAACGGCCCGTATACTGACACATCAAGGGATTTTTTCTAAGAAGAGACATTCTGCTTACATTGAACAGTTCTTGGGCTTTCCTTAAACTGCACTTTCCGGATTTAACTTCTATTGCAGTCCTTTCATAATCTACTAAAGTAACTTTAGCTCTTTCAGTACGCCTCTTGTAATTTCGCACCATTTTTCTTGAAATGTAAAAACCTTCATTAAAAATTATGCAGGGGTAAGTAGTGACACTGTCACAACGTGCCTCTTAGACTTCGTCACAACTAGCCCCGCGTTACGCCATTTTGAACTTTATTCATTCGTTTCAGAAATGTTGGCATGATTAACAAATGAAATACATAGAATAACAGCTCAAAATATAAGCATTTAAATAATGTTACGTAAGTTTACATACCTCAGTATCGCTAGTGGCAATGACGATTCAAATCTAGGTCGCAAAATTTACTTTTACGATAGAAAACAAGATAAATATTTTTATCTCAAAAACAACGCGATGCTATACTTCAAAAAATACGCAGCACGTTGAGACAATCAACCTCTTCATTCACATGACGTGACAGGTTCTGCAACCTATTGGCTCAGCCAGGAAGCTCGATGGCACAACTTGCCCCTGGCACAACTAACCCCGGTCTCCCCTACCTGATATAACATGGGCGGATTACGTTGTGGTGCAAATCGCTCAACAGGTGGTGTTGCTATGGTGCATTATTCGTGATTATAGCAATACCCCTATCTCAATAACAAATGCTCGATTTTTTCTAAAACTTCAGATTCAGTTAGTACTTAATATAGATTAATGTTGTTTAGTTTTTGGTGCAAATAGCTCTTCAGATGAGGCTGCTATGCTGTGTTTTTCACCGTATCGCAATAGCTGTATCTCAAGAACTCGTGCATGGATTTTCATCAAACTTCAGGTTCATTTAGTTCCTGATAAGAAAATGATCCTGGTTAGCTTTAAGTGTACATCATCCAACATGTGGCGCTGTTATGCAGATTTTCTTAAGAATTTTACACCAGCTCTATCTCAAAAACTAATGCACGGATATTTATCAAATTTCAGATTCAGTTATAAGTTGATATAAGTTTCTGACTGGATTTTGGCGTAAACCACCTAACCGGTGACGCTGCTATACTGCATTTTTCAGGAAGTATTAGCATGCATGAGATAGAAGAAAGTTTTGTGCCACATCTGATTATTTTTTATTTATATACATATTTATTTATTTATTTTTAATTTTATTTATTTATTTATTTCTATTTATTTTATTCTTTTTATTTATTTATTTATTATTATTATTATTACTATTATTTTGGCATTGGCTTGCTGTGATCGATCGCTACAAAAACTTTTTACTTTTTGACCTTGTTTATAGTTTTTTTTTATTATTATTTATTTACTAGGATGTTTTTATTTTCGGAACTGGCATCGAAAGTAAAAGTATTCTCATTAAAAAGTCTGCAAAGAAACTCGAAAAACTTAAAAACGGCCTTTATACAGGTCTTTCTCGTCTAATCACTGCAAATAAATACATTAAAATGTAAGCCAGCTAAATTAAAAATATTCTTCCATAGGATTAACATTAGCGAACGGGTGTTTTCGCGTTACTGAAGTAGCCCTTTAAACAAGAAAAAGATCATGGTGCAAGCGGAAAAATACAATATAATTATAACAGATAGTGCATCTGAACTATTCGACAAAAGTGTAACCTTTTCGGTGCATTGTAGCTAATTTTTGACAGATTATATATTTTTGAATGTTTTAAAGATTTTACATAATAACTACAACACATTAAAAATATATATATTGGATAAATATTGACTATTTGTGATTTTATGAACGGATTTATTGCTTGTATGCAGTAGCTCTCTTACATGTTACACTTTACTTTCTGTATAAACATTTTCACTTATTTTGTGAATGCGGTGAATTCATTTAATAAGACATTTTTTTCTTTGAAAATTCTTTACATGAAAAATAAATTTTATCATGAAGAAAACTTTCCTAAATCATGCTTGAACTGGTGTCATAAGCCTTTCCCGTATCTTCCGTTACAATAAAATTATCTGTAATAATTTCTGAAATATAGTACACAGAAAAAAAAAAAAATCTGTAATCCAACAGATATAAAGTTGCCGAAATCTGTATGTTTACTAACATTTTATCTTTACACTGTACAAGAAAAGACGTAAATCTACAAAACTATTTTTTATAAAGCTACGGAAATCTACTTTACAAACGAATCTAATAAAATTGCAGTTATCTTACTGAAATTTTATCTGTAACCTGGGTTAGATAAAAAATACAGGAAATCCCAGTTTCCCAAAACATTCTTAGAAACCTTACAGATTTTTTTTTTATTTTCAGAGTAAATCTGTATCTGTTACATGAATATTTGCTGTTACCATTATATAAAATGTTCTAGGCATCCCAGTTTCCTAGAAAACCTTTAGCAACTTTACAGATTTTTTTTCATAGTGTAGCATTCGTCAACTAGCAAAAATATGCAAGCAACGTAAGTCTAATTTGTTTAATAGTAATAATAATAATAATAATAATAATAATAATAATAATAATAATAATAATAATAATAATAATAACAATAATAATAAATCATAAGTATAAGCTTTTTGGAGGATTTCGAATTTCATAACCTACCCTAAATAAGCGTAGCACTACATATATATATATATATATATATATATATATATATACAGTAAATTCCCTTTAATCCGCAGAGGCCGGGATCAAGGGATTTGCTTATAATATAGGTAGTTTCTTTGTTTACATTCTAATATTTGGGATTTATCAGCAAATATAAATATTTACACTGTAAATAAACAACACATAAATGAAAGAAAATTCTTTTAAATTAAAAAGACTATATTGAATGGTAGAAATACATTTAAATGATGTTATACAAAATTAATAGAAAACATTTCTACTTATTTATAAATCTATCAAACATGCCGTGATACTGGTTTGCTTTATAGTTTTTAATTTATATTCTATAATTTAATCTTAAAGCCTTTTAAGATTCATGATTTATTCGTCAGTAACCAAAGTTTTTTTTTCTAAAAAACTAAGATAGTTATCCTCTAGAGCTAACACCTCTTGAAAAGCAATTTTTTTCTTTTCTATAATGTTTTCAAAATATCGCAGTCTAATAGTTATAAGATACATAAAGCATTTCCTTCTAAGGAACGCAGAATAGTACATTAAAAATTTCTTAATAAACTCACCAGATCAATCGTTTTTTATGGTTAAAGTATACAATATCTTTCTTCGTAAAGAAAGATTTAAACTGTTTGTTTGGCATCTGAAATATAGTTCGGTTGATAAAGTTGCGGATTAGAGAAAATCAACCGTATAAATATAATACCATTAATTAAAACAATATATGAACCATTGAATTTCATACAAAATTACCACATTGAAACATGGGGGGGGGGGGAATATATACATATACATGTATATAGCATTGTGTTTCTATTCTCCGTTACACTATTAAAAATAAGCAGAAAAATGTCATCCAGTCATTCAACAATTTTTATAGAAAACGGGAGTAGCTCCAAATTTTGAAAAATATTGAATGGGCTAAAAAAATTTTCAGCAAAGAAACACAAACAATTACTCCCCCACCCCTTTCTTAGTGTGTATGTATGTGGTAACAGAAGCAAAAGACTAATGATTACAATTGAAAGTTCTTTATTTTCTAAGCAAAGTATACAATTATTATAATTTAGTGCAGGAAAGCACAATGGTAAACCTATGAGTAAACAGCTAATAACGAATTTTTAGGTATATTCCACCAATATATGAACTGACAGACCGATTGCATTTTAATATGTGAATCGAGCTTTAACTAATCCTAGATTTTCATCCGCCACTGAGATGGTTCTCAGTGGCTGCCTCCTCCTGGTCAACAACGATGCCAAGAGAATTAAGCAAATTTTATTATTATTATTATTATTATTATTTTTACTAAGTGCCAAAGTACAAAAAGAATCATTATAAGAAATGCATAAAACACATACTACCGTTATTATATGTCGATAGTAACAAAACTAATTGTTAATATAATATAATACTCAATGAAAAGACTTGTATTATTAATAGTACACCAGATGCAAATGGGTTAAAACAGATGAGAATATATGCAGGAAATTTATTTTTGCGAGAAATTTAATTATATATTTCTCGCAATTTGTTATATACATATCCGTATTTAAGATAAGGAAAGCTTTAAGCATTTTCTTTTATGCCTGTTTGGGAAAATTAGAATAGCATTAACATTAACCAAATACGTAAGGTCCTATGTTATAGCTACGTCCTATATTAGCTTGTCTAATCATGAGTAAATCTTTCCCTGACTAAAGATTAGATAAACGGGGTCGAATTTCGGATAAAGAAGCCCTTATTTATTAACGGTTATATTATTAATTGTTTATTAACGGTTATATTATTATATTATTAACGGTTATATGAATTTATTTGTTTATTTATTTTTCTTTCCCCTTGTTAAAATAAGTTTGAATTCATAATAATATTAACCAAATAAATAACACCTTAAGCTACTGCTTGTCCAAATTAAAAACGGTGCTGAGTCTATATCACAGAGCAATTCAAAAATTGTGGTAAGATCTCAAGCAATCATTTTCAAATAAACCGAACAATGAGGATTACCAGTAGTTAATAAAATATTTAATTAATTATGAATAATTAATCTTCAAACTAATTGCTAATCCCGAAATCACTGTTTTAACTCTTTTCGACAGAACATTTGAAATGATTAATTGTCATGCCGAGAATTGTGTTTTTCAAAATAATTACACAGGGAGCACAAGGATGACCGCCCAGGCCATAACTAAAGGAGTGCTAGGGGCGGCTCAGCCCCCTAAACTATTTTGAGCCTCTCCTGGAAAAGATTCCAAGGTCACTAAATGAATTTATTCCAAAAATTCAAATAAAATTCTGTTCAAAAATCTAATTTAATTTTGAGACCTTTTTCACAGTTTTGCAGAAATATTAAATTGTAACTGAAATAAGTGTTTCAACACTCGCTCATCCTATTTGTACATATGAAGCTAGCATATTGTTTAATATTGCACTAATACATTCGAATGTTTCATTATTCTATTCTTTTCTTAGCATAAAATGAAGATATTACAACAGTTTTATGAGAAACATAATAACCGCAGTGTGACTATGCATTAATTTATCTTTCTGTTTCACAGAGAGAGAAAGAGAGAAAATATAAGCCCCCCCCCTCGATATTATTCATTTCTATATACGGCCCTGATGACCGTCCGGGGAACCAAAATAATTAGATGAAGTATTTGATATTATAAAAATAAAAAAAAATCTCATGGAAAACACCAACAATGGATTGTCACTGCATGTAATTGTAGAAATCATAAAACTTCTGGTTGAAAGGTTCATATATTAAATAAAATAAATTGACGGCAATTTTCAGAGCTGTCGTTTAGATCCCTGATCTCCAGATTTATTACCTAAATATGTAACCTTTATATTGCTTTTTAGGTGCTTTCGTAATTATATATCATCTATAGTCGTCGTCTGGTCCGTCCGTCCGTATGTAACAGCATAACCCCCCCCCCCAAACGAATTATTTAAAATTTAAAATATATAGTTGTTTCAAAATTTTGTTGAGTCATTTGAAATTTCATGGAAATCTGATGTATAGTTTAATTACAGGAACAGTCAAAATTATTCCGTTACATTACGGCCAATAGGGAAAAAATAGTTTCAAGTGCATTTTAATGGTGTTACACCCATTCGAACATAATGAAATTAATATGCATTTATGAAGGACACTAAAATATACATTTTGTAGACTATGCGGTGCAGAGTATTATTTATTTACAGGGACACACAAAAATATTCCATTACATAACGGTATAGGGGGGGGGGGGGAACATTGTTTGAGGCGCATTTTAATTATATTAAACTATTTCACATTTTATGAAATTGATATATGTTGCTGAATACTGCTACAAGTTACTTCCTGTGCAATATAATGCAGATAGTATTTACATAGCCACACAAAAGATTTCGGGTACTATGCAGTGTGTGAACTACTACATAGTTTATACTACTACACCAGGATTTGAATATTTTTAAAAATTCGTTATAATACGAGCGCACCCCATTTGCTACGTTTTCGTACAATTTCCGTCTTGCTTATTTCCAGAATACATTTTTAAAAGATGAATTATCAAACACTGAAGACCAAAAAATATAAATACCTAAAATAGGTTAAATGAATGTTTAAAAAAATTTGAGGAGAATTGGAGCCCCCTGAGCCCTTCCATTTTCTATGCCCTTTTTATACAAGAGAGTTATCAAAATTTATAAAAGCACTTACTTCAAAATAAATATCACTGACAATACTGAGACGTCATGACAAAAATCGCGCTCAACTCGCAGTCAAACTGGTCTTCTTTTCAATTCGTTTACTCAGAGATTTATTTCTATTTTGCAATTGCAAAACAGCTTTAGTTTTCCTTTCACTCTGGCTCTACTCTACGTGCGCCAAATTTTCAAAAGTTCGCCAAGCTAAATTGTTATGATATTTTTCCTTCTATCTCAGCATGAAATCACTCATGTGTAACTAGCATGGTTGAAGAAATGAAAGGTATTTATTGCTTTCTGTTTTATTTTATTAAAATTGTTCATTCAAAGACAATAGGTGAAGCTGTTTCGATTCAATGCAATAACGGTTTTTCTTTCTCCTTCTTTAACTTTGTGTCAAAGCTTTAATTTTCGTAATATTATTAATTTCTGAGGATGTCTTAAACATAAATTGTACATTCTCTTTCTAATTTTTATGTGTTTTCGTGTATACGTTATTTTCATAAGTAAAATTTGTAAGAAAATTTTAAATCTAATTTTTTAAATTTTAATTTTAGCCATGTTTAAAATTCCATACATCATCTCAAAGAAAAATAATATAAATAATCTTTTTTTTTTTTTTTTTTTTTTTTTTTTTTTTTTGAGTAGGCAAATTCGTTCGGTACCAAAAAATTAGTACGCAATTTTAGTCTCAGAAATTTCAAAAATAATTATTTTAAAACTTACAAAAAAATTAAATAGATTTATTAATGTGGCTGGTTACACAACTTCGGAATTTTCCCGTGTAATGTTAAATCTATGGACGTTTGATGCATTCGTATATTTAAAATATCACTTGGGAAAATTAATATTTTTAACTTCTTTTTTTCTGTGTACTTTTCTTAAAGGATGTTTATTTTTTCTTAGTTCTCAAAATATTTCTAAAATCTATGCTTAGTTTAATATTTTATGTTTTAAAAGCTGACGAACTGTGAGTAAAATTTTAACACTTCATATAAAATTAAGTATATACAGTAAAACCCCGATAATTCGGATTAATTGGGACCAGACCCAATCCGAATTATCGAAAATCCGGATTATCCGGAGAATTAGAAAAAAATGAAATAAAATAAAACATACTTAGAGAAAATCACCTTTATGTTAAATTTATTGAATATTTACAAAGAGTAAAAATGTTTACTTTATTTAAAGATTTGAGAAAAAGATTTTTTTTTATTTATTCAGAATACGACGATGAAACAAGTTAATGCTATGAAAATTAGGCACTTGCTTCTCAAACTTGAAAAAAAAAATGAACAAACCGATCCGCATTAACCGGAGATCCGGATTAACGGGGTCCGAATTAACGGGGTTACAGGGTACTTTAAAAAAAATTTTTAAACTAAGAAAATCAGAGACATCTTTTAAGAAGTATATATACAAAAAGTGGAAGTTAAAAATATTGATTTCCCGAGGCGATATTTTAAATATTACGAATACCCTAATTTCCTGCGTATAATCCGCGGATCAAACAATCATTTTTCGATCCAGAAATTTTATTAAATAAAATATAACTTTTCAGATCGCCGTAAATATTTGCCTTCATTTACGAAATAAAATTTCTGGGTCGAAAAAGAATTGTTTGATCCGCGGATTATAGGCAGGAAATTAGGGTACATCAAGCGCGCCTTTACGTTAGGGGGCTGATAACTGAGCTTCCAAATTCCCCTCATTAATATAAAGTCTATGGGCGTTTTATGTATTCGTCTATTTAAAATATCTGCTTGGGAAATGAATATTTTTAACATCTGTATTTTGTATACACTTCTTAAAAGATGTCTCTGTTTTAGTTTTCAAAATTTTCTTAAAGTATATACTTAATTTTATATGAGGTGTTAAAACTTTACTCACAGTTCGTTAGCTTTTAGCAGATAAAATATTAAATTAATCATAGATTTTAGAAATATTTTGCAAACTAAGAGAAAAAGAAACATCCTTTAAGAAAATTATACAGAAAAAAGAAGTCGAAAATATTTAATTTTCCGAGGAGATAGTTTAAATATACGAATGCTTCAAACGCCCATAGATTTTATGTTAGAGAGGAGAATTAGGAAGCTGAGTGACCAACCCCCTTAAGCAGAGACTCAGAAAGACATCTCCCAACTCCCACCCACTTGGAGCATAAAATAGTCTTCTTCCGAAAAGTTTCCAATTATTTATTTAATGGCTTTTTTTTTTCTTTTTTTTTAGTTTTTTTACTACCGAAATCATTTCAAAATTATCTCATAAAATAAAATATCTCATTACTGAAAAACGCTCTATAAAATTTATAGCTTTATGTTTCACAGAAATTTAGGTTAAGTCAATTTCTGTATGACAAATCTTGAAAAAATTACTTTCTAAGATAAGCTACTTTAAATCTTAGAAGAAGACGTAGCAGCCACAAACAATATAATGTAAAAAAAAAAAAAAAAAAAAAAAAAAAAAAAAAAACTGTATTTTTTAGTTAATTGTTATATTTATATGCGGGTTTTTGCGTTGTTTTATTCTAAAAAGTCACTAAAATTGATTAATAAAACAATATATATATATATCAATATTACATTTTTGTACCTTTGTATCAAACCACTTAAATGCATTCGACAACTTATCAGGGCCGTCCTAATGTATTTGGTGGCGCTATGACCGTTTCTTTTAGGAAGTGGACTTACAAATTAAACTTTACTTATTTATTTTATCGTAGCATTATTCAGCTGGGAAATATAACTATCTCTCTCTTTTTTTTTTTTTTTTTTTTTTTTACTTTCTTCAATCTTCAATAGAAGAAAGTATTGTAATCAATTTTTTTCGACTTCCGGTTTTCGACGGATTTACATGTTTTAGGGATCAGAGATTCCAAAAAACATGTTTTTATGTCGTCATTCTACCATCAAAAAGTGTATAAAGATATGCATAGAATTGAACCTTTTTTTTTTTTTTTTTTTTTTTTTTTTTTTTGTATGTTTTTAGCTATGGCAAGCAGGTTCTCCTTCAATTTTGAAATATTCCGTCGGAAGGGGATGCTGTAATAGCGATTTTTGTGCCACCTAAAAGTGTATGAAGTGATGCATAGAATTAAACCAAATTTTTTGTGTAAGTGTTTGGCTATGGTCAGCAGAACCTCCCTGAATTTGAAAAAAATCCCTGGAAGGGAGCGCTAAGATCGCGATGTCTGTGCCATTTTCACTATTTTACTATAAAAAAGTGTAAGAAGTTCTGCATAGAACTGAACAATTTTTTTTTTTTTTTTTTTGTATGATTTTTTTTTTTTTTTTTTTTTTTTTTTTTTTTTGTATGATTTTTTTTTTTTTCTTTTTGATATGGCAAGCAGGTCCTCCCTGAATTTGAAAAAAATCTGCCTATCGTTCTTTTGTCCATAAGCTCGTGCAGAGACGGAAACTCGCGTCCTGTTAAGCCGGCTATTTGTAAACAGCTCATGATAACAGAATAAGGGAAAGCTATTGATTTTAATAAATATCATTATTCACATTAACTCGTTTTTACTCCGATTACTTGACTGAAGCAGAAATTTAAGATGAAAATCAAAGTCTGCATAGTATTGAATTAATAATATTAAAGTATTAACATGTGTTATTATTTTTGATTTATTAAAATATACGTAGGAGATAGAAGAAAGTTTTGGGATTGGCATATCCAACTAGTTTTTTAATGGTATCTGTTGAAGTTCATATTCTTTTATTATCGACCTACAGCAAAGAAATTATTATATACTATACGTAAATTTTACAGTTTACGATATTGAACATGAATTTGGATACAATTCTTTCTAATTACTAATAAATGATAATTGAGGACCCCAGAAGCCAAGGGGTATAAGTGACAAAATTCAAAAAAATAAACTAAATACACAGATGACCTAAAAATATGCTTTTTTCATTTCAGGTAAAGAAATATAAGTGATTTTCTTATTATTTGGTGAGTTATAGAGGCAAACTACTTTTTTCGAAAAACAAACAATATTGATTAATTATACATTTAAAGAAAATTGTACTTTATTTTTTAACATTTATTGAAATAAGAGTTCAAAGACCAGAATGCAACAAGCAGAAATTTCCTATTTCAGTTCACCCAATTGTTATTGATGTTCGAATTTAACATCAATTATTTTTAAACTCAATTTACTCCAAATCGAAATTTTGTCACTTGTACCCCTTGGCTTCTGAGGTCGTCAATTATAACAATAATAATAAAAAGAGTTTAGTTATTACTATTGATTATGATTCCCCTGAATTAAATATCATTCATGTGTGTATTATTACCAGTGTTACGGATTATAAGAGTCGATAATGCATACTACAGCAAACAACTGTTTTGTAAAAAATCCGAGTCGCAACTATTTTTTTCAGTGAAAAACACAGGTGTCTCATTTTAATCTGAAGTAGAGGTCTGCAAGGGCCGGAATTTCCAGACCCGGCCCAGTGTAAAACTCAAAAGTTCGGCCCAAGACTGGCCCGGCCCGTACAGAAATCAGTAAAAATAGATCTGGCCCGACACAATTTCTACTATTTCGAAAAAAATTCATATTTTTATCATATAGTTAAGATTTCTTTAAAGTCTTGCATACATATTTATGGGACCGTTTTGCAGTATTGTGTATTTTACAGAAAATACACAATAGAAACATCAGTGATTACTTGGATTTGTAGACTTTCAACATTCAAATAAGGATTTATTAAAAAATTAATATGGTTTAATGAAAAGTAGATTTATGAAAATATTTCTATATCATTTATTAAAGATTTTCTCCAATCCAAAGGAGATACTTTCTGATATATTTCTGAATTCATTTCTTTTCGGAAAAACATAAGGTTAGCATTTGTTTTTATTCAGAAACTATGTAATCGAATGGCGTTCGCCATTTTTTGATGCAAACAATTTAAGAAAATACTGTCATAGTTAACGTTTTGAATCGAATTTCCGGAAGCGATAGCATGAGAAGAGAGAAAAATCTTCAACCACGTGACAAGAATCTATTGTATCTCAACAAGTATATACAAATATTTTATTTACCAAAATGTAAAGATCATTCATTCGATTTCAAATCTTTTCAATAGTCAGGCTTGTCAATTTTATACCTTTACAGTTAAAAATTATTTAGAAAATGTGTCAAACTTTCGCATTTTTGAATAGTGAATATAAGAACCAACAAGAACTATACTTCCAAAGATTACGTCAATAGAAGTTCTTTATCGCTATGAATACTTTTACAAATCATATTTTCTGCCCTACACTTTTTCAGAACAATTAAATCTAGTTCCTGCCCGGCTCGACTATATGTAGAAAGACTTTTTTTTTTTTTTTTTTTTTTTTTCATACAACTGGCTCTAAATTATTTTCGCAATTACCTCTATAGCCATATCTTAAGAAATAATGCATGGATCTTCATAAAATTTTATATTTAGTTAGTAATTGATCTAACATTATGCTTATTACGATTTGGTGCAAATTGCTCAACAGGTGGCGCTGCCATAGTGCATTATTCGTGATTATTGTAATAGCTCTATCCCAAGAACTAATGTACGGAATTTCACAAAACTTTAGATTCTGTGAGCCTTTGATATAAACTAGGCTGATTGTTTTGTGTGTGTGTGTGTGTCTGTGTGTGCATATCGCTCAACATATTGTGCTGCTACGCTGCATTATTCACCATTTCAACAATACCCATATCTCAAGAACAAAGGCATGGATTTTCATAAAACTTTATATTTAGTTAGTACTTGATATAACATGGCGCTGATTACGTTTTTGGTGCAAATCGTTCAACAGGTAGCGCTGCCATGGTGCATTATTTCTGATTATCGCAATAACTCTATCTCAAGAACTAATGCACGAAATTTTCTAAAACTTCAGATTCATTTAGTCCATGATATGGATTAGTGTTTTTTAGTTTTTTGTGTAAATCGCCCGACAAATGGCACTGCTATGCTGCATTTTTCACAATTTCGCAATAAATTGTAAAAATCTCAAGAACATGGATTTTCGTTAAATTTCTGATTCAGTTAGTACCTGATAAAAAATTATGCTGATTAGTTTTTGGTGTACATCACTCAACATGTGGCGCTGTTATGTAGATTTTTTTAAAGATTTTGCAATAGCTCTATCTCAAAAACTAATGCACGGATTTTCATCAAACTTCAGATTCAGTAATAATTTAACATAAGTTGTTGCTGACTAGATTTTGGTTTAAACCACCTAACCAGTGGCGCAGCTTTACTGCATTTTTCAGGAAGTATTAACATGCATAAGATAGAAAAAAGTTTTGGGATTTCCACCTCTGACTAGTTTATCCTCTGGATCTTAATTTCTTTTTTGAAAGTTATTTAAATGAAATTTAAATTCAATGCAAATGTGCCTTTTTCGTTTGTTATCAACACTTCAAGTTTAAAACAGTATCGCTTAATTTAAATATTGCTACAATAATAATTGAAATTTAAATTATAAATAATTTTAAAATTAAATTATTAATTAAAGTATCTTGAATTGGGTATGGACAGAGAGATCAAATTATTGGGGGGGGAGGGGGGGGGGGCTCGCGCCCAACTGCCCCACATTGACGTCACTAAATGTTCATGCTTTTGAAATAGACATAAATCGATGCACCACTATTGAAAAATACGCTTTTTGAAATTGTTGCACAAATTTTATTTTAGCATAGTTGACAGGTGTGTGTATCAAATACTTCACTGTAAGACGTCAATATTTTCAGAGATTCCAACTAGAGGTCTCCACGGGCCAAAATTTCCAGGCCGGGCCTGGCCCCATCCATAGAGGAAAAAAAAATTCGGTCGACCCCGGCACGAACGAAAAAAATATTTGCCCGATCCGGCCCGTTATAAAAGTTAAAATTTCGACCCGAGCCCAGCCCACCCCGATATAATAGCTAAAAACACAGCCCGAGTCAGGCCCGAATCGAAAAAAAGTCGTTGAGTTGCATCGCCTCTAATGAGAAACTCTTTATTTATTGTACATATAACTTCATTGTTTATCAGTCACGACTGACTCAAGATGTGAATGCAAATTATAAAGCAAAAAATTCCTGTATGACTAAATTTTGAGGACTTTTTCTGTGTGCTCAATAAAAGCTGCAGACTTAACCGTAATAGAAAATGTTTTGTTTGAAAGTGCAGAAGTGTTTCGAATCTCCTCGCGAAGCTTCTAGTATAACAGATGATCATTTACGAAAATCATTATAAAAGATAAATCATTATAAAAAGATAATCGATAATAGGATAAAAATAAAAGATAAAAATAATATGTATACCTAAAACGTATTTTAATTAGTTGGAATTCATGTATTTAGAAAAATCATTTAATGTCTTTGATGAATTAATCACACTTATGTTATATGAAAATGGAAAGTTTTGGTCAGAGGCACAGAGCCGCCAACTTCAGCCATCGTTATAATTAATTAATAATTGTGTATATTTATGTATGCATTTACTTAAAAAAAAAAGAAAGAAAGAAAAAAAGAAAAGAAAAAGAAAAAAAAAATGGACATTTTCGTTTACGACCGAAAATACAAAAATTAGAGAAATTCAGTTTCGGTCAATCCTTAATAATAAATACATATATATATATATATATATTTCTTTTACATTATAGAATGGATTAATTTTGCGAAAACATCAAAGTTATAACAAAGCTTTTTCCGGATTAATCCACTTATCAAGCTGTTTCGGTTTCAAACAAGAGATTAATACTCTTACAAGAATAGCCTATCTCGAGATAGATAAGAGAAACAAATAAAGTCATTTGCCGATAACCAGGAAATAAAAAAGACTCATTCGGCTATTTTTGAAGGAAATGGTTAGAATAAAAAACAAACTTGATCATTTAAATTCCTTAAACGCTGTGAAATATTTTAATAGACCCGTGAGAAAATTGATTGTAAAAAAATAAAACGCTTCGATTTTATTCCTAAATATTATGATTGCTGCCTTAATACTAGGATATAAATCTGAAAATCTGCAAATAAAAAGGAAACTTTATTCGCTTTGAAGCTTTTAATGCATCGATTTATAATATGATTAATATGCTTTATCGTGTGTTTTTCGAAGCTAAGTGATAGTTTTTCTCGTTAAGGGGTCATATGACTCTTAAAAGATGAAACATTAAAAAAATTCACAATTTTCGACGCCTCATATCCTGGAAATCACGTACTTGAGAAGGACTAATGAAAATACAATGGTTACATTCTGAATACTCTGTATATTCATCGCAAAATATTTTTCAAAGAAGGGAAACATCGAAGCTTATATGCTGGGAAATAGATTTTCTTTCTTTTTTTAAGCATTTTATGACTGTTAACCCTTTGAGCTCTGGGGCATAAATTTCTTCAAAATTCCAAATGCCACATTGGCACCAGCATTTTGCAAAGAAAAAAAACGGTTAACGATAAACACGAAAAAATGCATTAAACCTTTTTCAAATAAATTTGGTCGAATTTTCTGGTGCCATTGTGACATTTCGGAATTAAAATTATGTGGTAGAAAATTCTACCATCAGGGCTCAAGGGGTTAACACTAGAACGTCGGAAATTTTACTTAAGTTTGATAATAATATTTCACACCAGAATTTCTATTCAAAGTTATTTAATTGATTTATTTAACGTAAATTTGCGTGGTTTAAATTTAACTTATTTCAAGGGGGGGAAAAATCTGGCTCGAATTAAAATTTAATGACATGGTCGGAGTCGAATAGATATTCTTCCGGGCATTCTAGTATTAAAAAACCAAAAATACTACTAAATAATAAATCGTAATTTTCGACGCTTCATGTTTTCGAAAAAATATGCTTTAAAATTACATTTTTTACTGATAATAAAAATAAAATACACTTTATAAATCGATGCATTAAGGAGACGCAGTATCTTGAAATTGATCAAAATATCGATTTTCTTTTTTTATATATATATTAATTTAAACCTTCTTTAATTGTGAATATTTTGACACCTCATTTTTACCTCTACGACTATTGTATCCCGAGATATTGTAAATTTTGTTAATAGATCCGGCGCAATTACCCATAAAAATGAAAACTTTAAACTGATTTTTTTCCCTGTTCTATTTTTTTTTTTTTTATGCCCCACCAGTGGCCGAGAGGTTCGGACCTCTCAACTGGTAGACGGCAGGTGCTGGGTTCGAACCCAATCGCGGCTGTCGGCCTAACCGTTCGGAGTTTTCCGTGGTTTTCTTCGAACCTTGCGTAAATACGGGTTAGGTTCCCTCAGAAAGACCCCCACGGAGGACACTTCCCCTGGTCCTATATCCCATTAGCGTAGATAATCGGACGACAAAAATCAACCAACCAACCCTGTTCTAATTTTTATAACTTTGCTGGTTCGAAAAACACTAAAACTTTTTTGCTAATTTAGACAGAGGTTTGAACTTTTTTTTTTACTTGTTCTGTATGATGTATTTAATATTTTTGCGCATGGATTTAACATTCAAGTTTAGAATTATTTTTAAAAAATATTGAAATTGAAAGTTTGTTGAATTTTCTTCATTTTTTAATGTACACGAGAGAGAAAAAAAATCATATTAAATGTAAAATCCCATGCATCTAAAAATCCATGCACAATTTTATGTAGTGTATTATAATAAATGTGAAAAAAAATCAAACAAAAATATTCATATTTTAAAAAAAAATAGTAAGGATTTTTTTTAAATAAAAAATAATAAATTTTAGTATAAAATAGTTCATCTACAAGAATTTTTTTTAAATTTTATTTAATTTTTAGTATTAAGTATTGTGCCATCACATATATTACAGTATTATTCAAAATTGCAGAGATGACATTAAAGTTTCTGTGTCCCCTTAACCCTTTCCGGCGCAGACAAGTTCTGTTCATAAAATGAGAAATTGTTGATTGACACCGGAATTTACAAAAGACTCTTTTAGAAATTAAGAACTCCCTGATTGAAGCTGTCATTGTAAAAGTAAAATTTTACTAAAATATTATTGGTGCCGTTTGTATGTTTGGAACTAAAATTAAGTGTTGCCGGAGTGGTAACATTGCGCCGGAAAGGGTTAATTCAGTTTAAAATATAAAAAGCATGTTTTATTAATAGATGCACTCATTAAGTTTAGAATATGATAGATGTCTGCATTTGATATTTAGAAACAATTAGTACCAAATTCTGACCTACAATCCGCTGATCCAGTAATCATGTTTGGATCAAGAATTTGTATCTAATAATTGAAGTTAAATATTTATTTCGATTTAAGAAGTCAAACATTAGCAAATAGAATCTCTGGGTGTAAGCATGATTTTTTGATCTGCTGATTATAGGCCGGAAATTACGGTAATTTTTTATTGATAAAAGTGGTTTAGAACTATGCGCGCTTGATTGCCCAAAACGTCTTAAAGTCATTTAATATTTAAAAGCAAACAATATTTTTTTGTTGATAAAAGTAAATATGGAAGCATGTGCGCATTATTGCTCAAAAAATACCAAATTTAACAGAAACACTCTGCTTTATAAACATACTTCAAATACTTTAGCATAGTCTGAACACAAGTTTCTACTTTTAAAATATATTGATATTATTGCATTTTTTTACAAAAAAAAGGGCTGAAGTTTATTTGAGTATAAACTATTTTTAGCTTGAAAGAGGATACAAAACTTAGGTTCAGTCTTGAAAATTGGGTATAATATATTATCAGTGACGATTTCCTAATTAATGTAGTAATACGTTTAAGTAGTCAATATTGGTCAAATATCACTTTTTTGTTTATTGTTTTATTTGAAAGATTGTTTAATTAGCTATACTAAACAATTTTTACTTTTCTTCTTACATTCACTTAAGGCTCCTGTCCCTGACCGCGAAGACACGAGCTAATGCTATTCCTATGGGGAGGCACTTTTCTAATAGCTCTTTCGCTTAACATTTCTATTTTTTTTTTTTTTTTTTCATTGGATAGATGAGTCGCTTTCAATATCGCTCCTTGATTACTTTTTCAATTTTGGGAGCAAGTATTTTTTACAAAGTTACTTTCACTTTCTAAACTGGTTCTGAAAGGGAAAGTAACTTTGTAAAATGTATTTGCGACCATAATCGAAAAAGAATCAAGCAGTGATCTTGAGAGGGACCTCAACTATCCAATGAAAAAAAAAATTAAAAATGTCAAAATGCGAAAGAGTTATTTGAAAAATGGCTCCCTATAGGAATAGCATTAGCTCGCGAGTGTCTTCGCGGAAAGGGACAGGAGCCTTAAGACTCCTGTTCCTACAAGCGAAGACACTTGCGAGCGAATGCTATTCTTATGGAGAGGTTATTTTCGAATAACTCGTAAGCATTTCGACATTTTTAATTTTTTTTATGCATTTGATATCTGAGGTTTCTCTTTACATCGCTCATTTTTTACTTTTTCAATTTAGGTTGCAGATATTTTTTTATCAAAACTTCACTTTCAAAACCGGTTCCGAAAAAAAAACTGTCATTTAAAAAAAAATTTGCAACCAAAATCAAAAAAGTAAAAAAATGGAACGATGTAGAGAGGGACCTCAGCTATCCGATGCAAGAAAAATTATTTAAAAATGCCTAAATGCAAAAGAGTTACTAGAAAATAACCTCCCCATACGAATAGCATTAACTCGCGATTGGCTTCATTTGCTGGGATGGCAGCCTTAAGGCGTATAGTTATGACTATTTTTGATTTAGATCTAAAAGCAAAAGTGTGTATTTAGGTAATTGGAAATTGCTGCTTAAGGGCCTTAAGAAACAAACTAATTTTTAGTACTAAGATTAAGAAATGTTCAATATAAAAATAAGGAGAGTTTGAAGAATTTGTGAATACAGTTTTAGAAATAATAATTTTAAATGCGTATCTTCTAAAAGAAGATTTTTATTTACTTTTTTTATTTCATTTTTTTACAACAATCAGTTACAGAAAACATTCTACCTCAATATATAAAAAAAGTATGGTTACATTTATATAAAACCATCACTTAACAAGTTGCGTGATGTTGTAAGTAATAATGAACTGAAAGCTTAAATACCTGAGAATTTCCTAAAATTTACAACAATTTTTATACATCGCAATATAGAAGATGCATAAAAATCATCCAAGTTGACAATTTGAACGGACATATCTATAGACGATTTTATGTTATAACTTAGATTAAATTCATTAGATTTTTGGTATCTCAAACAGTATATTTATTGAAAAAAATTAGTAAATTATCATCGTTTCTAAAGATAGAAAACCAACGATTATAAATGCACAAGTAAAGTATGAAAGGTAGCAAACAACCGTTTCGAATCTACTATGGAGATTCTTCATCAATGCAAAACTCAGCGAGCTAGAAAAAGCAAAACTGAGCAAAGCGACAGAGAGACGCGGACTTATATACCCGCTACGGAAACTATCCCGCCTAAAGAAAAGCAACCAATGAGAAGAGAGCAGCCTGAACAACTGGGTGGACAAGTAGCAACATCTACCGGAGAACAAACAAAACAAACTAAAATCCGGGGGAAAAAAAAGTTTCTAATTAAAGATTTCCATGCTTGGAAAATAAGGAGTACTTACTCGGAGTACTTATCCAGTACTAGGAATACTTATCAAGTACTCCTTCCTTTCCAAGCATTTGGAAATCTTTAATTTAAAACTCTTTTTTTTTCCCTCGCTTTTTAGTTTGTTTTGTTTGTTCTCCGGTAGATGTCGCTACTTGTCCACCCAGTTGTTCAGGCTGCTCTCTTCTCATTGGTTGCTTTTCTTTAAGCGGGGTCGTTTCCGTAGCGGGTATATAAGCCTGCGTCTCTCTGTCTCTTTGCTCAGTTTTGCTTTTTCTAGCTCGCTGAGTTTTGCACTAATGAAGAATCTCCATAATAGATTCGAAACGGCTGTTTGCTACCTTTCATACTTTATTTGTGCATTTAAAATCATTGGTTTTCTATCTTTAAACTTTTTTGCACAAAGACTTTATTTGCTATTTTAATATCATCGTTTCTATTGTGAGGGCATTTCTGGTAAGTATCAAATTTTGTATTTTTTTTTAATCCAAAAATTTGAAGAAAAAAAATGCATCAGAATTCTATTTTTTATTTTTATAATTTAACTCATTTGAAACAATCACCATTATACTTATTTTTGCTTTATTCAAAAAGTGGGCGTTAAATACATGGGAATTAAAAAAGAAAGTCATTTTGAAATAAATCGCGTTGAAGAAAAAATCTGAGAACATCTTTACAGAGAACACTTAATCCATTTTTAATTATAAATATTGTTATTATAGTAATTTTTTATTCAACTTTACTCATACAATATTCAGAAAATGTTCGCCTTTAATTTTTTATTGTTTTTTTTTTATTTTTTATTTTAACAGCTATTTAGCCCTTTAACTATATATATATTGTCGTCAACGATGTAAGATCTCTCCTCTTTCTATGATGTTTTTAGTAATTTTTAAGAAGAAATAAATAAAATGTACTTCTGATGATTGTTTCTTAGATTATTGTGTTAAAATTTACTTATTACACGTAAAACATTTTGCGTCAATGAGATTTGTTTGGCATAATAGTATTTTTTTTATGCCTGCCTTTTATTGTTATTCTTTTTCGCTTAAAATTCCATTGTTGCACTGTAAACGGCATTTTGTACGTGCAAGATTTGTCAAGTCTGAGGGAGACAATCCGAAGAAAACGGCATACCAAATGGAAAGAAAGATGGTCACTATATCAGGATCACGACAATGCTGCCTCCCACATATCGATTTTCGTACAGACATGGTTCACAAAAAAGACCATTCCACTCCTTTTCCAGCCTCCCTACTCAAAGGATTTAGCGCTGTCGTATTTCTGATTCTTCCCCAAGATATAAATGGACCCCAAAAGTAGGTAACCATTTTGACACTGCAGAAGCTATCAAAAACAATGCGACGATTGAACTTGGGAAGATACCAACATAGGACTTTCACCGTTGTTTCCAGCAATGTCAGGAGCAGTGAAGCAAATGTATGCGTTCTGACGAAGCCTGCTTTAAAGGCAATGAATAAATGTGTACCTACATTGTATTAATAAAGAGTTACAACAAAATTCTGGAAACTTTTTGACTGCCCCTCGTATTGTTCATTTTGACATGCTAAATTTTTTCATGTAAATTCCTGTAAAATGTGATAAAATCACCAGAAGAAATAAAAGTGGCCAATGTCTTTGCAGACACAACTATCATTTGTATTATCGTTTTCAAAAGACGATACAGTGACTTTAACACTAGGATCAAAGCAATATTGGTTATATTGAAGTCTAGTCTAACATTGCGCAAATATTGTAGTCATCAGAAATACTTCCTATGAAATACTAATATTTGGTTATACATCGTTTTCATATTGGGTGTATTTATAATGAAACGTTAACATTGTTGAAATACTCATTTCGCATTCAAAATTTTGGCGATAAAATGACGAAATGTTCTTACCAATATTAGTGAAATATCAGCAAAATGCAAACGACTTAATGTTGTTACAATATTTTATTCCAATGAAGTCAATATTAGTTGAGCTAAACCAAGATGTAGCCTACACAAACTATTCAGGTTAAAAAATTTTCTTTTGGGAAGTTGTCTTGGTAAACTTTTTTTTAAAAGTAAATAATACAATTACTTCATAAATTTAAGTATACATATATCAACTATAGCGTTAAAGAAAAAAAAAGGAATGGTAGCTGTGATTTAAGTTCAGATTAATTTAAGAAATGAAAAAAAGGTAACACTTTAATTCGTATAAAACTTCTTTAAAATCATGCAATTTGTTTTATTGTAAGTGATCATATGCATATATTAAAACTGAACTTCAAAATTTTAATAGCAACACCATATTTTTACATACATATAAATCTCGCATGACACATAAATGTGAAAATACAAGTTTTTGTCAATTTTGAATAATTAATTAATGAGATCTAAATAATAGGAAAATGAACCAATTAATTTAAAAGATAAACGGCAGTTATTGAGACAAAAATCGAACATCCTTTTGCATTTCATTACTTTTTTAATGACACTTTGTACAATAACAAACACAACGCGTATTCATGTTTTGATTTAAATTGTTTTTGAAATATTATTTTTAAAATAATATTGCGGTTATTAAAAGTTTCTTAAATAGTAATATTTTTTTTTCTTTCATCAAAATTAGAATCCGCATAATCGAAAATTCCTTAAATAAATGTTTGTTCACTCTTGATCTTTAGTTGTCATATTACCAAAAACAGAGTTGGGCAGAATTGAAATTTTCAAAATATACAGTCGAGTCTCTCTATAACGAAAATCCATACATCGAATTTCTCTATATAACGAATTTTTAGTAGGAACGGTCCCCTTTTTGCATGATTACATTAAAAACAGTCTCTATATAGCGAAATATCTATCTCCATATAACGAATTTTTTCATAAATTGGTCTTAATTTATTCAGTTTTAAAAAAGCTTCGGACTCATATGGAATCAATTTTCCAACACTTATTTTTAATTTATCGTTCAGTGCTGAGTTTTTTTTTTTTCTTTTTTTTTTTTTATAATTATTATTACTTTTCTCCTTGCGAATCCAACGAATTCATTCCACCTCCCATACATCTTTCCACACCAAAACAGTCAATTGGAAGTCAATTCTCAAAACAAAGTCAACTGGATTGTTTCACATATAAGAGAGGAATCAATGAGAGGCACATAAAAGAGGCCTTCAATTGGAGGAAAATGTTAACTACAATTTTACATTCCTTGCTGTCATTTGAGATTTTTTTTTTTTTTTTTTTTTTTTTTTTTTTTTTGAGAGCATAACAATTTTAAAATCTAACAACAAAAAATTACAGATATCTTCGTCTGAAATTAATCTAAGTCTTACTTATTTGATTTTCATTAAGCTTTCAAATAAATTCTCATTTTTGAAACAGCTTAAATAATTAAGAAATAAAATGTTAGGTTAATATTTACTTTTAAGCAATTCAAATTCTTAATTAAAAAGATCAAAAATAATATTTGTTCAAAAATTTGTTCAATTTGTTACACATTAAATACGATTTTCAACATCGTTCTCTATACATCGAATTTCTTTATACAACGAATTTTGTACTGGAACGATGGATTTCGTTATATAGAGACTCGACTGTTTTTGTATTTTAAATTCATAAAGTATTTTCGGAATTCATTAATTTTATATTATCTTTTCTAACTATTTTGTTTTTAAAAATACATTTCTCCAGTTTTCCGACTATTATTAAAATTACAAATCAGTCAACTCCAACATTTTATTTTTTATTACTTACCCATCATACGTAGTCTAGGGTAAGCCTTGCAATCGGTTTGAAAATCGAAAAAAAAATTTTTTTTTGACGGATTTCCACGTTTCAGATACGCATATTAAAACTATTAAAATATACGTTTAAATTTTGTTTTGAAATTGCAATGCATTTTATCAATAGTTTAACCATGCTTTATTTCCATATATTATATTATGCATATTCATGATGTGGGTAAGTATTATGGTGGCCCCCAACGACTAGTTTTTCACTTAGTGCTAACAATTTATACTCAAAATTAATATAAAAAAATTATAACTGTAAAATTGTGATGGCTTGCTTTCAGCTATCATCAAATCTTGGAGAAACGGTAACTCATTTATCTAATAAAGTTGAGGTACGGTTGACTAGCGCAAAAATTTAGGGGGCGCCAAATTTATTCTATCAATGTCATTTTTGGGCCGTCATAAGAAAAAGTTGGGGTTCCAAATTGAAACCTTGCCCCGGGCGCAGTTTTCTCTTCGCACGCCCTTAAATAGTATACATAAGAAAAGTGAAAGAAGAGAACTATGAATGTTTAGAAATAAAAAAGAACTATTTATTGTTCATATAAGACATGAAAATGCAGTGAAAAACAATTTTCAAAGTTCTAACTCAATAATATAGCCATAGTTACAGTAATACATACTAGTACTAGTAATATTCAAACAAGAATAAAAAATGTCGAATGCATGAATTGTCAAATTTGAGTAGCTCCGCCCCGAATAACGCCTTTAAATGAATTTTATGCATTTTACACATATTTGTGAAAATATTTACATGTTATATCTAATGCACACTTTCTGCACTTAATAAAATACACGTAAAAATATGGGGAATTTTTGACAGTAACACTTATAATCAATAACACTGGGCCGTCTCAAAGTTACCCTGAATATGGGGTAAAACGGCAGTGCCTTTTTATTTCGCATTTTATTAACGATTAAAAAATTAATAATAATCACAAAATATTAACACATTTACAGCATTTAGATAATAATATGTCTGATAAATGAGTAGATTGTAATATGAAAATTTTATTGGATTACAACAACTTCAAAACAGCATTCAAAATTAACTTAAAAACAGTACTTCAATAAAAAAAATTGGATGGTGCAATTAATCAGAGCCCAATCAAGCTGAAGTTGGGCCTAGGGCCTGTTAAAAAGATGCCCCCCCCCCCGGTATCTCCCCATTCCCGGCGACACTTTCAGAAAAAATATAGGTTTATTTGATGAGTTAACAAATTTGTTTGGGTGAAAGTTTCAAGTTTACAAAATAAATAGAACTTACAAGAATAATCAAGAAAATGAATTACCGTCCACTTTCTCAAATAAGCATTTGTATCATTCAGAAACATCTAAGATCTACATTTTATGTTGCAGAATAAATGAGGGACGTCATTTTGAAAACTCGCCTTATCCAAAATCATAAAAATTGTGTTCTGACAATGTAAAATCCTCGTTTATATTGAAACCTATAGACACGGTGTGCAGATTTTGGCACTTTCCCCAAATTTGATTTTCTGGATATGGCAAGTTTTGAAAATTATAGGTACTCTCGAACTGAAAAGGATTTTTACAGGAAAAATTAAATATGGAGGTTTTTTCATTACAGTAAAACTTTGTTTTTAACCCATTCGTGCCCGGCATCTTTTGCGTAAATTTTATTTGGTTGGCACCACTATTTTTAGAAGATTTAAGTTTAGTTCATTAATCACGAAAATACATCATTTAAATAAAATAATTATTGCTTTTCTTTTTTTACCGGCGTCAAAAACAGTGCTGAATGCACCTTTTGAAGCGTCCCTAAAAAGGGACGCTAGGCACTAATGGGTTAAGTCAGGGACCAAAATATAAAATGCGAACAGTAGACAAACTTAAATTGCGAGAAAATTTACATGCAGGAAAATGCAAATTCGAAGAACATACAATCAAGTATTTATAAATTTTTCAAAATACTAAATTGCAATTATCAGAAAAGAAAAAAAATGTGCATATATAGTAATCATAAATCATTCTTGGTTCTTGGTCATTCACTTTTGCAAATAAAAGTGCCTAAGTTAAAAACTTCTGAAAACTTTATTGAGTCATTCAAAATATAATTTTACATTTCATATTTTATAAAATAATGTTATTTGAAAAGTATTTGATTAAGGAAAAAAAATTAGCCATATAATTTGTGGGCCCCTGAAATTGGTGGACCCAGGGCTGGGCTGCGGAGGCCCGTGCATTAATCTGGCCCTGCAATTAATTGCGCATAATGTTGATAGTTTATTCTCTAAAACAAAGAGCAGAAATCCCAGTTTAGAACCTTGCCAATAGTGCACAATTCTGGAGTTTATTTAGATTTTTGGAGTCAAAAATATTGAAAATTAGGACGTGGTGCAAAGTTACATCCCATGCTTCAAAGTTACCCTGAATGACTGTACTGTAATATAATTTCATTCCCGTAATACTCCTAAAAATTTCCATATTCATAACATAAACTTGTTCTTTCGTAGACATCTTTACTTTGGAAATTTATAATTTCAAAGAGTTTAAACAGTTTTGAAAAAGTAATTTGAATCGGCTTAGTGCAATTTAAGACACAGTAATATAAAAATTTCAAAATGTATTTTTAAAATACTTATATTTTGTATTTTTTTTTTAAATATTTTATAGTTTAGGTTCTAAAACTAATATATTTTATACTTAATATCGAAAACAGATTTTCGGTGTATTTATACGCAACTTAAAGGGATCATACTTTTGACTAAATATGAAAATCTTCTCCGGTATTTTAAGTTATTATTATACCGCAGACTGCCGGAAAATTTGCCTAGCTTAATGAATTTGTTCTGTCCTCGAAGCTAAAGTCGCCTGATCACCTTATGACGGATATGTACTTCATAGCACCTTGGCTGCATCGCTATTTATTTTATTGCTTTTGTTACTGTCTGTCTTGGCTGCTTCTAGATTCTATATTGCCATATTAGTTATGTATGCTAAATACCGAAAGTCAGCGACATACTTTTGAATCTGTGGGAAATAGTGTTTCATCTGTGAATACAACTTGTGAGATTTGCAACTCATTCAAAAAAAACTTTAAAAACTGCATTTATTCTTGAAACTGAGTTTTGATTCTAATACCACAAAATCCCGCTAGATGGTGACACTATGGAATTTTGGAAAGTGAACTCAGATAGCAAAACGAACTAATGCTTTATAAAAAGAAATGGATACAGCTGGATAAACAATTTGGTTTGGACACTGAGCCAGGGCCGTAGCTAAAAGTGAACAATAGGGGGGGGGGGGGGGGGGGCTCATTATTATTATTTTTTTTGTCTCTCTCTGACACAGAAAGATAAATGAGTGCATATTCACATTTTAGGTAGTACTATGTTTCTTATTAAACCGTTGTATAAACTTTATTTTATGCTAAAAAAACTATATGAGATGAAAATTTTGAGTGTATAAGTGGTACAAAATTAAACTTCATGCTAGCTTCATGTGTACAAATAGGATGAGGGAGTTGTTGAAACACTTATTTTAGATACAATTTAGTAATTTAGCAAAACTCTGAAAGGATCTCAAAACTAAATTAGTTTTTTGAACAGAACTTCATTTGAATTTTTGGAACAGAAATTCATTGAGTGACCTTGGAATCTTTTCCAGGGGGGGGGGCTCAAAATATTTTAGGGGGGGGGGGCTGAGCCGCCCATAGCGCCCCCTTAGCTACGGCCCTGCATTGAGTTCGACATATAAATTGAAATCATGAAATTGTTGGAACGCGAAAGCACTCTAAAAATCGCAGGGCCGTAGCTAAAAGTGAACAATAGGGGGGGGGGGGGGCTCATTATTATTATTTTTTTTTTTGTCTCTCTCTGACACAGAAAGATAAATGAGTGCATATTCACATTTTAGGTAGTACTATGTTTCTTATTAAACCGTTGTATAAACTTTATTTTATGCTAAAAAAACTATATGAGATGAAAATTTTGAGTGTATAAGTGGTACAAAATTAAACTTCATGCTAGCTTCATGTGTACAAATAGGATGAGGGAGGTGTTGAAACACTTATTTTAGATACAATTTAGTAATTTAGC
This sequence comes from Maratus speculifer, assembly GCA_964019185.1. Classification (NCBI taxonomy): domain Eukaryota; kingdom Metazoa; phylum Arthropoda; class Arachnida; order Araneae; family Salticidae; genus Maratus; species Maratus speculifer. The sequence goes on from OZ025293.1 coordinate 341,833,999, forward strand.
AAAACTCTGAAAGGATCTCAAAACTAAATTAGTTTTTTGAACAGAACTTCATTTGAATTTTTGGAACAGAAATTCATTGAGTGACCTTGGAATCTTTTCCAGGGGGGGGGGGGGCTCAAAATATTTTAGGGGGGGCTGAGCCGCCCATAGCGCCCCCTTAGCTACGGCCCTGCACTGAGCTCGACATATAAATTGAAATCATGAAATTGTTGGAACGCGAAAGCACTCTAAAAATCGCATGAAAATATCGCGAAAAATTAAAAGATTTATGTACGAATTCCGAATAAATTTGGACAACATTGAACTAAAAGATTAAAATCGGAGTGCTTTTATTAATGAGGAAAAATCACCGTAAAGCGTAAAAAAAAAGTTTAAAATTGTCAAATTTTTACCGCAGATCTAACGATTTTTTTCCACGCAAAAAAAAAGTAGTTTCATTAATATTAGGATACAAAATGGGGAAAAATGCAAATTTATCTCAAACAAAAAGAAAACAAGAAAAAAAAATCATGCGTTAAGTATAGATGATGAAAAATTTTCCAACACTCTCTGAAATATTTAAGAAGGCTTCGTTATTTAGGAAATAAGTTAAATAAGATAACTAAGTAAACATTAAAAGAAAAAAAAAACAGATAAAACGTTTGAAAATTTGATTTGACAAGTTACTTTCCATAGCCAAATGTGTACTCCAAATCTTTTGAACAGCCCTGTATTTGATCTTTAGATTGATATATATATATATATATATATATATATATATATACGGTATAAAAGGAAAATTCAGTTTAACAAGAAAACGCATAACAGATTGAAATCTCTCTTTCAATATTTTATACCAATAGATGGAAGCGTACTAGAGTACTTTTGTTCAGCCCTGTAGTTTACATAGAGCTTTTATTACAAGCCAGTGTTTAGCTAGAATTCAATTCAAACTGAAGCACTGCTAAAATTACTTAAATCACATTTCCAAAAATTATAATCCGTAGACGATCATGCATCCAGTTCTTTGCGTGGCCTTCTGTATCATTTTATCTATATTCTACACACATTTCTTAGTAAACTGAATGCAGTTCACCGTAAAATTGCATAACTAATTAAAAAACCACCTTCAAGTAATTTACGCTCACACTCAGAAAACTTTACGAAGTATTTTGCGTAACCCTGTATATCAACCACGGCATTTATACACACTAAACAATGTGCATAATTGTAGTAAAACTTAAAAGCGCATATCATAATTAAAAGTGCGTTTCCTGCCGCCATCGCTGTTATAAGGAAAGAGCAGCTAATGTCACTGTGGGCAAAATTACTGTGGATCCACAGTAATTTCCTGTCCGTCTCTAAGACTCCTACTGTATACAAGAAGTGAACGCGATCTGATTGGTCTATGATTGGTCTGGTTTGTTTGCGATTAACAACTCTGTTGTATGATTGGTCAACGTCGCCATGATGATTCCTATAATGATCGGTATAGTAAAAAAGTAATTGGTAGATTGTTTGATGAAAGCGTTTGTGTTTGTTTGTAAACATCCCCTTTCCTTATACAGTACTTCGGATAGAATATATTATCTGAAATATTTTGCGTAGCCCACTCCGCATTTCATATTACACTCACTAAGCTCGACATATAACAAGAGATCTGTCTTCCTATTCCCCAACATTATCTCCCACGGTCTGCACGGAAGAATACAATGACGGCAGTTTTAGCTTAACTTTGGTTCGCATACTAGGCAGAAAGCATTGTTTCTCGCATTGCCTACTATGTTAGTAGTTGGATTTTTTCAAATTTCTTTTAAGTTTATGGATATAATAATTAATGATATATTATGGTGAGCAGTTGTTCTGCATATAGTTGTAAAAAATGTTGGAATAAAGGGGGAAATATACAACTTCATAGATAAAATGCCTTTTTTCGCCTCTATACACACGTTTAACAGACACAAATGTGTAATACTGCTTTGTGAATGATAATTTTTTCGTATTGATTTATTTTAATTTAAAGTATCATTTTTCACCTTGTATTTAATACCTTGTTATATGTCGAGCTCAGTGATTACACCTAAAGTAACTTATAGTAAGCTTTACCGACGTATAGCAATTTCATTTTATATGAAATAGTTTAAGGGGCTTGTACCTTTTAAACTCGTCAAAAATCAACAAAAGCATTGGAAGTTTAAATTAATGTATCTCCATTCTTTTTTTTTTTTTTTTTTTTTTTTTTTTTGGTGCATTCGTAGTTATATAAACTAGTATATCGAACCCGGGGTTCCCGGGTCACAGAGTAAAGGTGAAAGTTTTTTTTTTTTTAATTAAAAGTCTATTAAAATTTTCCTACGTAATATGCTTTTAAAACTGCCAACTAATTCCAAACAACAATTTTATATGAAACATATTAATTATGCAATTATATAAAGCTTTGAAAATTATATCGGTACTTCCATATTAGACGCAAGATAGAAGTTATTAGCCAAACATTTTGCCAAAGAATAAAATTGCATTCGTTCAGTTTTTAAAACCAACTAAGAAAATATGGCAAACAGATGTTCTTTAAAATACATTTTTGTTGTTGATTGATGTATCTTTTGTAAAATAAGTGTACAACGAACTAAAAGTCATTAAATTAATAGATAAAAACGAAATAAAACCAACAAAATTCACTTGGTTTTATAACCGACAATATTTTGTCATAACAGGTTTTTAATTGCTATTTTTTTCAGTTGCTATGAAAAAATGGCAACTAAAATATACAGTGATCTGTTATTTTCCATGGAGAAAAGAGATAAATGCAGATGCAGTATGCGATTAAAATGATTTGAATGGACGTTATTCTTCCAATTTAAGTCTCTTATTCGGCCCAAACAAAACAATCTCGTGGAACAGAGACCGAATTCTTTAACATCAATTTTGCTCTAACTGAAAAAGTCTGATTATATTTTAGCATTCTAAAATAGCATTTCATTGTATTTTGAATTGAAACTGTATCGCTAAAAGTTTTCCTTTTTTGCGAAAGCACGCGGTTGTGTTTGATGCAACGCAGCAAGTTCCAGAGTTACATTTTTGATGTCATCTCCAGTCACCAAATTGCATCTCTATTCTTTTTTTTTTACTCTATGGCTAGTTTTTCTTTATTTCCCACATAAATGCGATACTCAAGTTGCCACCATCAGAGAAGTTGAACTAAAAACTACAAAAAAATTAATAACTGAAAAACAAATTGAAATACAGTTTTCTAACAAACTGCATTTAAAAGTGCATTTTTTTCTCTATACGATGGTATAAAGGTTGAAAACGTGCTATGTCTAGAAGTTTAAAAATTTGCAATAGCGAAAATTGCAAATCCGAAATTTCATCGGAAAGTGTTGCCATTCAAAACATGACGTATGCGTTACGCACAGATACGTTTGGCCTTTATTATATAGATATGTAGAACCTATAGTCATCATTCAGTATGTCGTTCCGCATATAAGACAGCAAAAACTACCAAACCGAATGCTTTGAAATTTTAAATATACAAAAACAAAATTTTGTTTGTTTTATTGCAAAATTTTCTCAAGTCATTTAAAATTTTTTGAAAATCGGATGTATAGTTTGATTACAAGGATGGTCAAAATTTTCCGTTACATTATGGCCAATGGGAAAAAATGTTTAAGTGCATTTTAGTAGTGTTACAGCCTTTCAAACAAAATGAAATTCATATGCATTTATTGAAGCGTTACAATTGTTACTATGCATTTATTGAAGTGTATAGACTCTGCTTCAATATGCGGTGAAAAAATTGTTAATTTTTCATTCATGGGCCACACAAAAGAATTTCGTTACATAATGGTATAGAGTGAAACTTTGTTTTCGGCGTATTTTAATCATGCTTAATTATTTCACATATAATGAAATGATATACATCGCTGAGGTTTACTATGATTTACATCCTGTATCATAGAAAATGCACAGTATTTACAGGGGCATACAAAAGATTTCGGATACTATACTACAACCGAAACACTGTATATTAGAGATAATTTCTACACTGTAAAAAAATATGTGATTTTACTAAAAAATATTTAGTATCATTACTGATATTACAGCAATTACTAAAAAATCCCCTGTAACGATAGAATAACCAATTACTGGTATTAATATCACCAAGAAAACACATGTAATTGAACATCTACTTCATATTGTACAAAGCCCTCGGGCACCCATTTTGTCCCTGTACCGACTCCTATACTGGTTTTCACCCAAGCCAGAGACAGAAGCCTTCCGTTCCTTGAGTTTCATAAGGATAAAATTGAAGCATTGTTCGTTTGTGTTTTTGTAGCATATTACGGATAATTAAAACTAGGATAATTTACACATACAAAATAAGGTAAATGTTTTATGTTGATATATCTTAAATATGTGTATGAATTTACTTATTTATGTTACTTACTTTTAAACCTTTTGTTTGCTTTTGATTTACTGCTATAATATAAACTCTGCTATAACTTACCACGTGTTTGGAAATCAAATGAATTGTAATACCTAATTTGCAGTTATTATATTTTTAAGAAATTACACTGATAAACAAGGTTTCTGTTTCTATCTAAGTATGTGGTGATTTTTATATTTTAGGTGGTGCTGTGAAAGAATATGCCTATAGAAAGTTTCAGTCGCCCACAGATTTTTAAAAAATTCAAAATCTTAAAAATCTGAATTTTGTAGTATTTATTCAACACTTATACCTTATGAAATTTTTCATTTGGTATTTTAGTAATGATAAACATTTAAATAAACACTTATAAAGCTTAAAATTAATATTTAAAACACAGAAAGTATGCATTGTTTATAAAGTTTCAGAAAAATATAGAGGAATTTTTGTAAAAAGAAATGATATTAATAAGAAATTTTATCTTTATGTAGCAGTAGATGTCTTATCTGTGGCTGCTCTCTTATAGGCCATTGTTCCAAGTTATATTAACAATTTAAAGCAGACATTAAGCCACTTATATCATTACAATAACATAAATCATCTTTTCTTGAAAAAAAATTGTCGAATATTTTGTATATCAATCTCGATAGATATCTTTGTATTGTTTTTCAGGAGATTTCAACCTTGCAATCTTGATCCAAGTAATTCTGTGGTTTTTTTGATAAATTTTAGTCTCTCACAAAATCATTTAATTCTTTTTGAGTAATTAGGTGTGGTTCTTCATTTACGCCTGGAGAATAGTTCATGCCAGATGTAGAGGAAGTTTCTGTTTCATTAATTTCCATTTCTACAGCTGCATCATCATATGCAGGCAGATTTCGGTATTTGCAAATCATCATTATGTAATGCTGTTCACATTGCTGAATCTAAGTCCGGGTATTTAATTTTATGTTTACTTCTTGCAGAGAATCGTTTAATTTTTGTAATGCATTAGTAGCAGTCAATTATATGATCCTTTGGTATGCGCCATATCATGGATATAGCAAATAGCATACACTTTTTTGTACCTTTCATCCACGCCCGGAAGTTTGTAGCACATCAAGTACAACAATAATATGGTGCCCATTTCTTATCTTGTTTACCTAATTTATATCCAAAGCAGGGCCGGCGTTAGATATTTCGCCGCCTGAGGCGAGCCTTATTTTGCCGCCCCTATGACGTCATCTTTTTTTAACGCTACTCAAACTTTTTAAAAAATAAGTAAATTATTATAATAACTATAATTTATTTGCGTAAATACAATATAAAATACTAGCTGCCCTTGGAGACCAGTTTGGTCTCCCTTTAAATGCATACTAAGAATTAAATCATATTGCTTTTATTCATAATTTATTTTAATTGCTCAATTTTTTTTTCCAAAGTAGAAGATTCTGCTAAAAAATTACGTGCAGATGTCATATACGCACCACATTGGCGCAACTGCAACAAAAAGACAAATGTATGCCTTACATGATAACCCGGCAATTGTTATTTATTCTTTAAAACCTTTCCTTTTTTTAAATGATATATATCGTTTTGTTCTAAAATAATTAAATAAGCTATTTTTTATTTGTTATTTTATTTTTAAAATAACAGAAAAGAGTTAAAAAATATACATGTAACTGCTATTGAAAATTAAGTTTCGCGTAATTGGCATCAGAAAAAAAAATCGCACCAATGTGGTGCGCATATGACATCTGTGCCAATAAATCAAGAACTCTGTATTTTTATGCTAACTTGGAACATCGCCAAATATTGTACCCGTGTAATTTTTCTTTTTTTCATTTCATTTTATTTAAAATATATTTAATAATATAATCCTTTCACCCATTTCATTTATAATAACATAACTTTAGTTTGAAACTGGAACAGTGACACTTTTCTCCAGGAGGGACTGCAGTGGCTCCGGGGGGGACATTATAGAATTCCGGGGGGGGGTTGTACTTTTTGACCATTGAAAACACCAAATTTCAAATTTTCCGGGGGGACATTTCATTGCTCCGGGGGGGGGGGGTTGTCCTCCCTGGCAACCCCTCTGAATTCAACACTGAACTGGAACGTTTAAAATTCATGATTTTTATTTCTTTTTAAGCCAATAGAATAAAAAAATAAAACAAAAATAGCGATATTTTGAAGTTTAATAATTGCAGCGAAAGAGCAAAACGTAAATAAATTCCAATTTACCACGGCTTAGATGCGTATCATTTGGCCTTTGCCATTAAACAATTAGCAAATAACCGCGATTTTTGTGCCACATACTTTAGCATAATGTAGATATTTACATTTAGAAATTTAAAATACTCAAACTATGTAATTTATTTATTTATTTTACTTTATTTATTTTTTGCATCTTTTTAAAAACAACTAATTTGGAATTAAATTAATAAATCATATTATACTAGTATTTTTTTTAAAGCCAGAAAGTCTCATATAAAGAATATCAGTCACACTTCAAAATCTTTTTTCCTTTCGAAAAATCACGCACGTTTTGAATATTAGAAAAAAAAATTATGTTACAACATATAAAAAATGCTTTCAAAATAAATATTACCGAGACAAAAGATGTCAAAAAATTTAAAATTAATCACATTGTATTTAAAATTTGTGTAATGAATTTCAAACAGAAAAGTAACGATATAGTATAACAAGTTATTATTATTATTTTTAATCATATATACAAAACAAAATCGCATATTGGTAATATTAATAAGAAAACATTCTAAAAATAAGACAAAAATTCAAGAAGTGTGTAATTTCTCACGATTTAGCTTTGGCGAAGTAATACATATTAATGTCGAAATCAATATTATAAAGCGAAAAATAAATAAATTAATTAACTTATTAGAACAAACTTCACAAAATCGCTAAGCAAATTTCTAATAAATACACTATATTGCCATTGATTATGGGACACTTGCGATTTTAGACATTTCACTAAATATCTAGAAAAATACATGAGGAATCATCTCGAAACTCTTAGTGTATAAATATAATAGTATAAGTCATACATCTCCGTGAAGATTTTTTCCCGAAACTCCAAAGGGGACCGTCAACAAATTAAAAAAGAATGAATATCTTTTGAATAACCCTGTCAAAACTAATGTAGCAAAAGCGCTCAAACTCTAGATTTTGATTGAATGCCTTATTGTAATAAGCCTTGTTCATTTTTATGCAAATAGCATGCATACTCGCAGAGTAATTAAGGTTTTTGTAAAAATGATCCCAAACTTTTCCAAGTTTTTTCCTTATAATTTTCAGAGTTCTTAATATAAAATATTATTTTTTTCAGAAAATATGACAAACAACATTGCACACAGTACCCTGTAATCAGAATTAAAAAATAATGAAAATTGAATAAAAAATGAGTTGGTTTACTAAATAATTTTTTACTGCGCATGCGTCAGCGATATCAAAATTTCATTTACATATTATGTTAGCTAAATGTATAGAGCAACTTCTGTGAAAGTCACAAAATCATAACTTGAAAATTCTGACAATAATCGTCAATTGAATAAGTCGAAAATCCGTTATTCTCAAAATGAAGCAAAAACAAGAGGGGTTGTATCCATATATTCATTGATTAGTGTCAATATAGAATACACAATATGGGATGTACTACTGCATTTGGATAAAATCCCTCATTTTCTTGCTTCATTTTGGAAACAACGGTTTTTGTCCTTTTTCTATAGACGATTACTTTCAGAATTTTCAAGCTATGATTTTGAGACTTTTACAAAAGTTGCTCTATACATTTAGCTAACATAATATGCAAATGAAATTTTGATATCTTTGACGCATGCGCAGTAAAAAATTATATAGTAAACCTACTCATTTTTCATACAATTTTTATTATTTTTTAATTCTGATTACAGGGTACTGTGTGCAATGTTGTTTGTCATATTTTCTGAAAAAAATATTATTTTATATTAAGAACTCTGAAAATTATAATGGAAAAACTTCGACAAATTTGGTACCATTTTTATAAAAACTTTAATTACTCTGCGAGTGTGCATGCTATTTGCATAAAAATGAACACAGTGTATTACAATAAGGCATTCAATCATAATCTAGAGTTTGAGCGCTTTTGCAACATTAGTTTTGACAGGGTTATTCAAAAGATATTCATTCTTTTTTAATTTGTTGACGGTCCCCTACGGCGTTTCGGTAAAAAATCTTCACGGAGATGTATGACGTATACTATTATATTTATACACTAAGAGTTTCGAGATGATTCCTCATGTATTTTTCTAGATATTTAGTAAAATGTCTAAAATCGCAAGTGTCCCATAATCAATGGCAATATAGTGTATAACTGAAAAGGGGACAAATTTTAGTACATTAGGCTAAAATATTAAAACAGTATTTCTTTTTACTAATGTTAAAAAATTGCTTTGAAACTTAAAAAAAAAGGAAAGGTCGCTAAAGATAAAAAAAATTGCAGAAAGACAAAATTTACTACAGCGGCTTAAACAATTCTAAAAGGAATTTTCTCGCAAATAAAGTGGCAATTGTAAATCGCATTACAAATCGCAAAACATTGTAAATCACGTAGGATAAAATGTACTTCAATTAGGCCAAAATTTTCAAACTGAATTATTTTTTACAAATAAATAAATAAATAAATAAAAATAAATAAAAAGGCAGTTCACAAAAACATACTAAGAATCATGTTGAAAATTAAAATAATAATAATAAAATAAAATAAAAATACACTCACTGAGAAAAAGTTACAACAATATTGAAAAGTTTGAAACCGAATCCCTTTTACGAATATCAAAACATCGCTGCGAAATGAGAAAAAAGAATTTTCAGAGGGCAAAATTTAATCTAGTGGGCTAAAATATTTGTAACCGGAATTACCAAAAATGCAAAAAAAAGAAAAAAAAAAAAAGAAAAAAAAAGAAAAAAAAAATGATGAGGACAAAATTTGTTGCATTATGCTAAAAAGTTTGTAACGGGATTATTTATGAATTTAAGAAAAAAAAAAAAAAATCGCTGCGAAACAGAAGAAAATCTAAAAATCACCAGAAGAATTTAAAAATGGCTTGTGGGTTCCGAATAAACTTTATTGAAAAAATAGCAAAATTTAGTACATTGGGCTAAAATATTATAAGCTGATTTATTTTATTAATATGTGGAAAAATCGCCGGAAACACAAAAATCGTCAAATATCGCAGAGGACCAACTTTACTACACTGGGATAAAATATTCTAGCGGGAATTATTTTCTGAATGTCAAAAGATTGGTGTAAAGCACAAAAAATGAAAAAAAAAAAAAAATTACGGGAAATAAAATGTAAGGTGTCCTAAAGTAAGAAGGTCAAGTTTTAATATTACGCGTAATTATGAAGGAAACTGGGCATCTACGGGTTCTGCACAGAAGGACTCTAAGTAATCTGAATTACAAACAACTGCTAAAAGTTAATTAGTTCAATTTGTAAACATTATCAGGGAAAAGAGCATGTAAGAGTCAACGCCCGATCTAAAATTTGCGAGATATGTTCTTTAATATGAAGACTGTACACTTGCCAGATTAGTTTTGACAGAGTTATCCGAAAGATCTTCTTTCTTTTTCAATTTGTTGACGGTCCCCGATGGGATTTCGGGAAAAATTTTTTTCGGAAATATATGACCTATACCTGTCTATGTTTTTGGAATTTCAGAATAATTCCTCTTCATTTTTTTTTCTTTTGTTATTTAACAAAACGTCTAAAATCGCAAGTGAAGAAGTCATTAAGGCCATGTAATAGTGTATGTTAGGGTAAAAGTTTGAAACCGAACTAATATTATAAATGTTAAAAAAAAAGCTGCGAAATGACAGAAAATATCCAAAAATTGTTCTATGTAAATAAATTATATTGAAAAGAATTTTTTTAAATTAATCTTAAATATTAAAATACATTTCCTTTTGCTAATGTCGAAAGATCGAGAAAGGAAATAAAAAACCTTTTAAAAATCGCAGTTTACAAAATTTACTACAATGAGAGTAAAAGTCTTCTAACAGGAATTCACTTACGTATATTAAAAAAAATTCGGCTCGAAAAGCGGATTAATGCAAAAAATAGCATTGAAAATCGCGGGTGACAAAATTTCATGTTAGTCTAAAACAGAATCCCTTTGTGGATGTGAAAATATCGCCGAAAAATAAACAAACAAAAAAGAATTTCTGATTTTTTTTTTAAATCGTAATGTACAATATGCAGTACATTAGACTAAAAGATTAAAACTTTCTTTATGAATATAAAAAACTGCAGCAGAATGAAAAAAAACCCACTAAGAATGACATTGAAAATCTCACTAAAAATCGATAAAAGAAAGAAAGAAAAAGAAAAAAGAAAGAAAGAAAACGTGGAGGACATCTTTTACAATACCAGTTTAAAAATTAATAATTACATATAATGCTTTAAAAATAAATAAATAAATAACCAATTGATGACCCAATTACCAAAATTTGGATCGAACTTTTTTTTGGCACAAGAAATGAAAATATCCTCCCCTCCCCCACAAAAAAAGGTTACCATGGTTTAAGAAGCAAAAGGAGGAGGGGAAGGAATCAACATTTTTAAGTAGATCAAATAGAATATCGTTTCGTATGGATTTTTTTCTTTTTTCTTTTTTTTTTAAATTCTAAATCGAATGACACCATCTGCAAATCGATACGATCAATTTTTTCAAAGTTATGGCACGTTTTACGAAAAAAATGGCAAAAATTATACTTTATTGGGATAAAATGGGTTTTTACAGTAACATTTGATGGCCATTTATGAAAATTTGGAAAAAAAACAATGTTTTGTCACAAGACACGAAAATCAAATGAGTCCCCCCCCCCCCCAAAAAAAAAAAAAAACTTCACGTTGCTTTTGTGTGTGTGTGTGTGGGGGGGGGGTAATCGAGGGATGGGAATGCTTCAGGGGAGGTGTGGTATCATTTGTTATGTATTTTCAAATTCTTGATCAAATGACATTGTTCACAAGTCCATATTCTTTATAAAAGTTATGGTAGATTTTATAAGTATACGATGTTGAAAGTTATGTTTTAGTACTAAACACAGCTTTATCATATTCTTTTTACGTTCAAAACTTGTTTTTTATATCATATCAAATACTATCAAAATTTTAAGCACCTTCAAAACAGCAATAATCAAAATCAGAATCATCAAATTTCTTCAAGGTTAATAAAATTGTCAAAACATCCTTGTATTCATAATTTTTGCTTACTCATCACACATAGTATAGGGTAAATTTTGCAATCGTTTTAAAAATCGATTTTTTTGATGGATTTATACGTTTTAGACACTGGAGATTCCGAAAAACGTTTTTAGAAACAAAAAATTACCATCCGTTTGTATATGTGCCTGTAACCGCTCTATCTCCCCCGTAGAGGTCTGCACGGGCCGAAATTTCCAGGCCGTAGGAAATTTATTTCGGCCCGACCCGGCCCGTTGTAAAGCTCAAAAGTTCGTCCCGGGCCCGGCCCGGCCCGTTTTGGCCCATTACAATTTCTACGATTTCTAAAAAATATCAGATTTTTATCATATAATTAAGATTTCTTTAAAAAATACTGCATACATATGTTTTGGAATGATTTTACAGTATATTTTAAAGAAAATACACATTAACAACATTAATGATTACTTAGATTCTTAGGCTTTCAACATTCGAATAAAGATTCATTAAAAATTTAATATGGCTTAGAATAAAAGAAAAAAGAAAGAAAGCTAAAAACATCGTTACTTTTGAAGATGTTTGATAAAAGAAGATTTATAAAAATATTTCTATATCATTTTATTAAAGGTTTTAAATCCAAATTTATTCTTAAATTCAAAGAATCTCCTTTCTGATACATTTCTAAATTCACTTTTTTCTCAGAAATGCATAAGATTAGCAGATATCTTTATTCAAAAACTATATAATCGAGTGGCGTTATCCATTTTTTGATACAAGCAATTTAGAAATACTACAAGCAAATAAAATACTGTCATAATTAACGATTTGAATAGAATTTCCGGAAGCGATAGCATGGTAAGGGAGAAAAACCTGTAATCATTTGAGAAACTATTACATCTCAACAAGGTCATAGAAGTATTTTATTTACCAAAAAATAAAAAACGCTATTCGATTCCAAATCCCCTCAATAGTTAACCTTATACTTTTACACTTTTACAATTTAAAATTAATCAGAAAATGTGTCAAACTTTTGCATTATTGAGAAATTAATTTAAAAACCATCAAGAAGTATATATCCGAAGATAAAGCTAACATAAGTTCTTTATCGCTGTTAATAATTTTACAAATCATATTTTCTGCCCTACAGATCTAGAGAACAATTAAGTCTAGTTTCGGTCCGGCCAGTCTATATGTAGAAAAATAATGCAAGCTTGATCTCGGACCGGCATGAGTCAGCTAAAAAAATATTAAAACGAGTTGCACACAATGTAATTCTGCGATGCTGATCTCTACACTGTACATTTTTATATTGATGCTGTCGAACTAGTATGGCTCGTGACGCACATTTATACTTATTCTCGTTAGAACCATTGAAAATAGCTCATATTTTATCGTTCCAAGCACAAATCTTCAGAACGGGCCGGTAGGCCCGAAAAATTTTTTAATCGGCCCGGCCCGTTTGGCCCGTTCAATTTTTTTGCCGGCCCGGCCCGGCCCGTTAGAAAATTTGACGGCCCGGCACGGCCCGCGGGCCAGGCCCGGGCCCGTGCAGACCTCTACTCCCCCGTACAAATTCAGATAGAGACTTGAGATTTGGTGTGTATTTAGTATGTAATAATAGGAAAAAGCTTATACCAGAATACCGGAAAAGCAATACCAGTAAACTTGATTATCCGGAACTATCTTTTCGGATTCTCTAAATATTCGTTCGGATGAAAGGTACATAAAAATTTTAGATTTTTTTTTTTTAATTTTAAGGAATGGTTGTAAAAGACAATAAAAAAACATAAATTTTGCATATAAAACAAAGTTGGTCAGATAATTAGTTGCCGAAATATTTGTAACTCTATTTTCCACATTGAAAGATTTTTCATGACCCTGTATTTCATTCAAATTTCAATTCAAAGATATATTTTAATTGAATATAAGACACTTAATCCGACGCAGTAAACTGTTAGTTAATATAATTATTATTTTTGGAGTTTATAAGGATGTGTCTTTTACGCAATTCGGAACTACTCGAGTAATTTGTCGTTTAAGATAATTTGTTGGAATTGGTTCACCAGAAATTCATTAATAGAGTTAATTCATCACAACGTGTTAAAGTATTTAAATATACGTTTAAGTTTTAAAACAGAATTGCAATGCATTTTATAAATAGTCTACACATGTTTTAATTTCATATATTACATTATGCATATTCATGAGGTTAAGTATTACGGTGCCCCCCCCCCCCCCAACGACCAGTTTATTGATGAAACCATAAAACCTGTCAAACTTTCTGACGTATAACCGTATCGACTTGCAGAAGTGTCATTGGATTTCGAATTTAAAAAATACATAGCAAATGATACTACATTTTAGCTAAAGAAATAAAATTGAATTCGCCACCAGAGTAAAAAATGCGCCCTCCCCGCCTCATCCCCAAAACATGGTATAACAGATTTTCTCGGGGGGGGGGGGGGGGGTCATCGCTCAGCGGATGTTCATTTTTACTGTCAAAACAAAACTTTTTTTTCAAATTTTTGTGAATGGTCATCAGTTTGTGTATTTATTCATATTTTGTTCTATTTTACCTGTACTAATATGGGAGACAAATGCCGCCCTCTTACGGTGCGCCCTGAGGCGACCGTCTCACTTGCCTCACCCCTGGCGCCGGCCCTGATCCAAAGTATATGTGATAGGCAGTCTTTATTAATGGCGGGAAAGCGCATGGTTGCTTTTTCAAAATTAGCTCTCCGCAACATAGCAAAAAGAATTGGGTTCATTAACGCCATCCTCTAGACAAAGTTTTAAATATTGTAGAGGAAAGTAGGAAAATTATAATACAAATTTAATTAAAAAGTCTTACAGAACAAAGAAATAGTAGTACACTCGCCCCGAAAGTTTCAACTGTCATGGATTTACGTTAAAGTAAAAAACTATAGGGTTGGCTAGAGCTGTCTGTTCAAGATCGCTAACATAAAATTTATCAGGGGGACATCTGTTTCTACTCTCTTGCTGTATATTCTATCGTTGTAATAAGAAAAAGGAATGTTTGTGTGAATCAAATACATTAAAGAGAATAATGTAATATAATTATAATGCCTATACGATGCCTACTTGCTCCAAAACGTATAAATAAAATTTCTCAAAATTGGAGGGTGATAGAAAATTTTTACAAACATATTCTTTTTCAGCAGCTTGAAATCTATAAGAAACACCCAACGTATATAGAGAAACAGAAAATTCGTTAAAATTTGTTTATCAGTGTTATTATGCTTCGGATTTGGAATGTTTTTATGTTTTTTAATATACAGTCGTCCCCGTTTAAACGAATATTGATGGTTCCAGAAATAATATTCGATTAAGCGGGTATTTTAGTAAACGGGGAACAATGAAATGTAATATTTAATGAAAAATAAAAAGGTAAAACAACCATCTACAGCATAAATAATTAACAGCAAAATAAAACCGTTATTATAATAACATAAACTAAAATAAATACAAATACTAATACAGTGAAACCCCAAATAAGGGACACCCATGGGACCGGAACTTTTGTTCCTTAAATAGAAGTGTCCCTTATTCAGAGTTTTGTTGTTGTTTTTAATTAATTGATCAGAAGGATATAAAAATAACAAATTATTATAGGTGAAGTTTCAATGTACCCGAAGTGTATAAATTGCGTTAATCAGACACTAAAAGAATAGAGAATTAATGAATTAAAATTTTCAATTGATTACTAAATCATTAAATCATTTGTCGAATTATTAATTTTTATTTCATATGCAAATGCTGTGCATTCAAAAAGTATTAAAACATTTAAAAGAATTTTACTTGAAGTAATCAATCAAAAGCAATTGTTTTGCAAATTTCAGTTTTTCCCTACAGATCTTTCAACTGTTCATTTACTATACTTTTAACTTTTAATTTTTCATTATCAGCAGTATTTACAAAAAAAGTATTTAACTGCTTTGCGCATTTTAATGCAACAAATCTCTCAACTGCATTTCTGAGCTAGTGAAAAACGTTTTGACACATTTACAAATTCATTTTTTAACGGAAAAGTATAAAACTGGAATACATGCCTATAGAAGCGATTTGGAATTGAACTGAGTTTTCACTGTTTTGGTAAATAAATTACCTATTAGCGATTTTCATCGTGTGACAAATACGTTTTCCACCCTTTCTGAGTAGTTATTCATGTTTTGCACGGAAATTCTGTTCAAAATACCCACTTTAACAATATTTTCTGTAAAATTTATTGTGTTTGAAGAAGAAAAAAAGTTTGGTTACATAGAAAAACATTCTGAATGACAACGCACAGAGGCGTAGGAACTTCGAAAAAGCAGGGGGAGCTGGAGCATCAGCGCCGTGCGAAAGTAAGAGGGCGAATGGGGCAGTCGCCCCGAGCGTGGAATTTTAAAAGGTCCCGAATTTATACTACCAACGCCATTTTTGGCCTGTCAGAAGAAAGAGTTGGGGGAAAGCAGCTCCAAATTGAAACTTTGACCTCTTCGCACGCCCCTGCGGAGCATATTGTTAAGAGGTAGTGGCGAGGATCATTTCATTCGTAATTTCATTCATTTCGGTGGATTTCTTGTGTTGCACTTTTCACAAACTAGAGTATATAATAGAAGCATATCAAAAGATCACCGACTTTTTAATCCAGTTTAAATAATTTATATTCGATATACTTGATGACACTTAATTTATGGACGATACCGAATAAAATATTCAAATTTCAGGCTTCTTCCACCCCTATTTACCAAAAATTAAAGTTTTATTTCTGTTGTTTGGCTTACAAATTTTTTACAATCTCTTCCAAATCAATTTTAAAGGCTTCTTCTTTATAAATATGAAATAGCATCAAGTGATTGAAGCTATATTGATGCCAGAGTTTCCTCAAAGGGTTTCAGGGGGGCGCTTCGAACCTCCTGTCCTTTAGTTTAAAAAACAGCGCCCCTCTTGTTGCTCATTCCAAAACATAGCGCACTTCTTTCCCCACATTAGAAAAAACGCATCCCTTCAGCGACAATGACGACGCGCTATAGCGCTTAACTTACGTAAAGAATTGGTGAAGGAAAGCAAAAAATAGCCATTACGCGTCCTACGGGACTCGTACTTTCGTCCAAAAATCCGAAATAACGACTAATTTCCGGCAAAATTCGTGAAAAAAATGGCTAATTTCGTTGCAATATTTCGAAAAAACGGCAGATTTCCTCAAAAGATTGTGAAACGACAAATTTCGTCCAAAAAAAATCGCGATAAAACGAAAAATACAGTCAAACGATTCGCGAAAATTGTCAAACGATTCGCGAAAATTGTCAAACGATTCGCGAAAAACAGCAAGTTTTGCCAAAAGATTACTAAAAACGGCATGCAATTTTCGTCAAAACATCGCGATAAAACGGCAGATTTCGTCAAAAGATTTGCGAAAAAGCGGCGAATTTCGCCCAAAAATCTCAATAAAACGGTCAATTCTGTCAAAAAATTCGCGAAAAACCCCTAAATTCACCAAAAATTTGATAAAAAACGCAAAATTCGTCAAAATATCCCGAAAAAACGGCAGATTTTGTCAACGGAAGATCGCGAAAATACGCAATTTCGTCAAAGTGGCACAAAAAAAAAGTTAAAGCCAGAAGTGAATTTTTCTGTTCTAAATACTAATTTTCCTGCTTCAAAATTGTATTTTTAATACTTAAAAAACGGATTTTCCTCATTCAGAATCAGGGGCGTGCGAAGAGAAAATTGCACCCAAGGCATAATTAGAATTTGACGCCCTCCCTTCTCCCAACTTTTTCTTGTGACAGTTCAAAAATGACGTTTGTAGAATAACTTTGGCGCTTCCTAAATTTTCGCGTCCGGGGCGCCCCTTTTCTGTTCACAATCCGCTTTTGACTATCGAAAACTTTCTAAATGTGACTCCTGAAAGCACCCGTTTATTAAACAAAAAGAACACTTTATTCAACAAATGTTGTCGGACATTCCTCTCAGCTCGCACAACTTTGAAGAAAGTCCGTGGTAGTTATAGCTGCCACCACCGTTATTACTAGGTGATATCGGTCACCCACTGTGAGGATTGTGTAAATGAACACTGACGCTGTCAATTAACTGAATTAACAGTTTATTTAGAATATATGTACACACTAAATACGCTTTTTACAATTATATACAATTACAACTCGGATATAGGTGATCCGGTTCAACATTAAATTAAATACAGTAAAGATTGGCTGTGTACTGTTCAAATTACACCTTTCTCCCTCCCACTCCATGCACGTTAGATAAACTTTATTGGAGATCACTTTCGAGTCTCCCAACACATCGATACTCGACCTGCACTTCTCGGCCCAGAGCACTAAACACCAGGACGTCTGTGTCCTTTGCTCTCCAGATACGCACTGCTCACGCTATACAACACAGAGCACTTTCTACCAGGACCTCTATCCTGCCCACCTTCTAGGTACGAAACCCAGCTACGAACTGAACTAATCTGAGACAAGCTTTGCTCTTCTCAAATCACTATGTTTTCCCAATGTCAACCCCCTTTGGAGCTCATTCATTGGACACATTCCACATTCCTTTCTTGATTAGTGACATGCTGCTTGTTGCTCATCATTCACCTACATCACTGACAGATGAACACGCCTCTCAGCAATTTCCTCTTTCTCCCAACACCACCTGTACAGGATTGCCTGTCGATTCTCCCTTCAACAAAGAAAGAATGTCACCTTGAAAATTCTAGTTTACAGCCATACAATACACAAAAGATTAAGATAGAGAAATATCGGAAATTCCAATCTTCAGCTGAGGTGGTCTCAGAACCTGACAAATGTATTCTTTTTTTTATTGTATTTTTCAATAAATCCGTCTTGCCCCTTTTAAAAAGAAATGCGAACAATAGTGATATCGTTATCTTCTACATTCAATTAAGTATTATTTCCTAATTAAATTTGCATCGTGCACATTTATTTTTTAAAAAGTAAACAAAATTTATCTTAATAGTTTTAAAAAATTAATATTGGTTTCATCAAAGGATCGCGGGAAAAGGCACATTTCGTTAAAGAATCTCGGGAAAAAAACTTACGAATCGCAACAAAACTGTAATATTGACAAAGGATTGCGGAAGCAACTGCTAATTGCACCAAAATGTAGCAGATAAAAGCGTAAATTTTGTCAAAGTACTAAGAAAAAATGCGAATTTTGGCAAAGAGTCACAGAAACGATGCAAATAAGAATCGGAAAAACTTCGAGTTTCGTAAAGGAACCATCGAAAGGACACAAATTTTGTCAAAGGGCCGTGGAAAAAAACGCGGATTTTGTTAAATGTAAGCCGACAAAAAGCGAATATTGTCAAATGACCTCAAAAAAAAATGCAACTTTTTTATCCAAAGGGCCGCTGAAGAAACGCAAATTTCATCAGAGTAGAACAGACAATAAGCGTGAATTTCACCAAAGTGCCGCAGGGAAAACGCGGTTTTTTCACAATCTTTTGGCGAAATTTGCGCTTTTTGTGATCTTTTAACAAAATTTGCCGTTTTTTCGCGAACTTTTCACGAAATTTGTCGGGTTTTTTTTTGCAAATTTTGTTTTTTTGCGATCTTTTAACAAAATCAACCATTTTTTCGAACCAAAATTTTACCCTCTTTTTTTTCTTTTTTTGACGAAATTTTTGGATTTTTTTCACGATTCTTTGACGAAATTTCTGTTTTCCATGATTTCTTGAATAGCTAGATTCTAGATTCAACTCTATAAAAGTGCCCTTAAAAATAAAAAAAGTGCCATGAAGAATGTAAAAAGTGCCCTTTTCATAACAGTAGCGCCCTACCCCTTTTTAAACTTGGGGAAACTCTGTTGATACTTTGTTGTTCGGCGGTGTGTCTGTTTGAAGTAAAGCATTGAAAGCTCTCAGCTGTCACTAATGATATCGGAATAACAAAATAAATTCTGCCAATCTTAATGTCTTTAGAAAATAATTTGTTTACTAAATTCCTGTGAGGATATCATTTTAATTGTGATCGACAACGTATTTCTGTCAGTTCCGTTCGGGACTAGTGTTGGTAGAAGTATCAACTTTGCAGAAAGATTTGTCAAATCAAACTCATCAGCATGTATTCTAAGCTTTTGTTTGAGATCTTCTGGTGTGGTTGAAGCTGTATTCGTGAGTATGGATTCGATCTGTATGTGAGAATAAAAGTTTTTTGATTAAAACGCTTTTTATGCATTAATAAGGTCAAGTGCTTCGCTAAAAACTATATTTTTCTTATTCTGCTGGAGCGGAAGGATAGCTTGTCTGTTCATATCTTATTAAAACTATCATTTGTTTGGAGATACTCGTCCTTTCAACGTGAATTTTCTAGAAAAAGTAAACTTTATTTTTCAATTTCTCTCGAGGGAGCTGAGCCCGTCTGAAAAATCACAGGGGGAGCCAGAGCTCCCCCAGCTCCTACGCCTACGATCAACGCCTAGTAGTTTCAGGAATTTCCGAAGAAAAATAAATTAAAACTTATGTCATTAAAGTTGCCCTTTCGAATTTGAGAATAGCCTATAAGCATCTGCAAAGTTCTTTATTTCAAAATTTTCTTTTATTCTCCACTTTCAGAATCATCTTCAAAACTTTCAGCATTATTTTCAATAAGGATAAACGCATTGATGCCAAATCAGAAGAATTGTGGGTAAATAAATGCTCGTCAATTATGTCGTATGCCTCTGTACATGACTGTCTTTCTGTTAGATAAATTCACAAAAATCTGCATTTTCATTTTCATCACACTTTATTTCATTTTTATCTGAAATGCATAATTCTTTGATCACATTTTCAACTGTCCTCTAAATCGAGTGTCCCTTATTCAGAGGTAAATATATTACATGTCCTATACCAAATGACTGGGACCGAAAGTTTTGTCCCTTAAATAGAGGTGTCCCTTATTCAGAGTGTCCTTTATTTGGAGGTTTCACTGTATAATGTAAGTACGTAACAATTTAATACCAGTACATACAGTTATATGATTTACATTACACTTAATGCAGTTCATTGAAATTTGGTCAAAACTTTGCTACTAGTAATTTGCAATTTACACGAAGCTTAAAAGCGTCTTTTAAAGCGGTTTGTTGTCGTGGAATTTTATAGGAACAAATATCGAATCATTTTTCCAATGACTACAAAACGTCATAATTAATGAACCTCGAAAGGACGGCGCATTATCATTAAACAGCGAGGTGTGATGGTAGAGGTTCAATTGTCTCATCATCACTTTCTTTTTCATCTTTCTTCGATGTCACCAAGGCATCTTCAGATTTCATCTCCTTGTCCTCGTTTATATCGATAAACACTTTGAGATCAGATTCCGAGAACTGCAACAATCCAAAATCCTCATGACGAAAATCTTCTTCAAAGTCTTAAATTATGCTTTCATCGTGCGATTTATCAGGATTCATGTTTTCGTCCTTTGATTTCACAAATCATTCCTTCTTGAAACAATTTCAGATGACTTTTTTGATCACATCATTCAATGATCTTTTCATAAATGAAATGCAGTCAAAAGGCTAATTTTCTTATAAATCCAAAGAATGATTTTATGTCTGTGTTTTCATTCAGAAAAAAAGAGGAATTTTATAATGATTTGTTTCTGGTAATAAGCTTTAAAGAATCGAATAATTCTTCAATTCAGTCTTTAAATTTATACTCATTTTATTGGCAGGAAGAAACTGAGGCTTCATGTCCCTAAAACGAATTTATTCATCCTTAATTTTGTGACCGGACACATTATCCAAGAACAAAATTATTTTTCGTTTTTGCAAATCGGTATCTGACTTTGTTAGCCACTTTTTAAATATTTCCATAGCCATCCATGCATTTTGCAGAGCATATATAACACTGGATAACTTTTGACATAATTTAAGCGTCATCTTGCTTTTACTTATAACTATACACTGTAAAAAAAAAGGGGTCGATCTACTAAAAAAGCTTTAGTGATCCTTGTAATTACTAAATAATTTTTAGTAATCTTGGTCGGTTACAAAAAAATCTGTAAGAATTACTAGAAAAAAGTTAGCAACGAATAGAGTTAATAGTTTTATATTTTTAATAGCTCTTACTAAAAGTCAGTTGGTGTGGCCTTGATAGCATAGTTGTTATAGTAACAGACTCCAGGCTAAAAGGTCCCGGGTTCGAAACTCGCCGCCGCCAAATACGCCACGAATGTATGCAGTGTCTCGTTAATAAAGGGATTATGAAAATCCTATTGGAGGAGGTAGGACTATTTGGTGCTGCCATCTATTGCGGTTTTGCCGAAAATCTTTCGCTTCAGAAGTCTGAAGGAAGCTCCTGCCCTTCGGACGCACGTAATGGTTATTAAAAATAATTTTGAAGCTATTACTAAAATTTACTTGGTGGCTTATACTAAAAATTTTTAAGTTAGTTATACGAAAAATTCTTTTGTTCAGTTTACAAAAGAAATGCTTGTTTCACTTGCAAAAAAAAAAAAGTTTGTAATGGTTACTAAAAAATTCTGTGGAATACAAATTTACTAAGAAATTTTTAGTAACCTCTTGAATTTTTTTTTTACAGTGTAGGCGAGCTGTTCGGTCCCAATTTGATTTGCACAAAGTATGCACGTCACCCGATCTTAGTTTCATTTAAATCCTTGAATCATCTCTTTTTTTCCTAGCAGATTACAGAAGGCATTGCATGCTAATGAAACAACTATTTTATCGCATTTAAATATATTTTCTGGATTATATTCTTCTAGAAGAAGCTCAAAAATGCCCTCACACCATCGATCACATGAATCATAAATTCATACCGATTCTTCATGTTCAATTTTGAAAGTTATTTATTTATTTATTTTTTGTCTAAACCTTCGATGCACAAAACTTTGTACATCCTCTAAAGTTTTTTGTGCGTTAGCACCCACTGTCTGCATAATCATAGCGTCATTAATTAATGAAACTTTCGCTGTTTTCACTAAATCCAGTCCAGCACATATTCACCAATGTTATCAAAATTGCAATTATGTTCCCTCTTTCGATCCAAATTTCCATTTTATCTCTCATTTTTTTGGATTTTTCTGCATTGTGTTTCCTGGAAACTTACTTTTGATTATTTTAAAAAATTTTGTTACCTGAACTTCTATTTTCTTATTTAACGTTTCCAAAACTGTAGTTTATCCAGTGGCGCAGCCAGAATTCGTTTCTAGGGGGGGGGGGGGTTGAGTTTATGATAAAGGTGTTTGCAGTGCATCTGTGTGGCAGGAAATCATCATTTTTTTTCAGCATAATACGTCTTAGAAAAGTGATTTAGTTCAAATAACCGATTTTTACTTAACCAATCCATGTAATATTCGCTTTCACAGTTTTAAGATGAATTTTCGCTATTTAATTGAATCCGTTTATTAAGTGAAATCTGATTCAATAAAGTGGCGGAATCCGAAGTACGACAAAGCATTTAAATATTAAGTTTGGTTTTAATTCATATAAGCGGCAATTATAGCGATCTTTCTTAGCTTTGGGAGGGGTTTTAACCCCAAAACCACCCCCTTGGCTGCGCCATTGAGTTTATCAGAAAGATTTATAGCTTTTCATTTAGAATTCATTTAGAACTCAGAATTCTTCAACGCCTTTTTCCTAGAGAAAGCGCGACTAAACTTACAAAGTGCAAAAATAATCCACATTGGCCAACTTATTTTACCCATTCGCAGAAAAAGGATTAACCTGTCCATTACACACCTGCCGGCCAAAATCATTGCAGGAAGAACTGAAATTTTTTTTTCGGTGTAAATGAACCGAAAATGATAAAAGTAGAAAAAATTCAAGCTGAAATATGTTTTCCGCGTCTGTTTTCAAACATTGATCACGTAAATGTTATTCGAATAAGCGGAGGCAGTTCTCAAAAAAGGTTTAAGCGGGGGGGAAAATAAATGGAACCAATAGCGATAAATTCGGTTCTGGAGAATTCTATTCGAATAAGCGGGATATTCGATTATCCGTTACCCGATTTAGTGGAGAGGACTGTAATACTTCTTGTGGTATTTTTTTTGTTTTTTAGTTATGTTATAAAATACGTTTTAAAAAATTGATTCTTAGTTGTTAGATACATAAATTTAATGGAGATTATATTTTCTTTTTAACAATCAAATTAAATGTTAGATTATATTAAAGATGTTTATTCTACTAATTTAATACCTTTATCCTTATATATATTATAAATGTGAAAGTGAGTCCGAAAAATTGGAATGAACTTGGCTTCAAAACGGATAAATTGATGTCTTTGTGTTTTTGCATATAGATAGTTTATAGGCCTGAAATGAACATAGGCTAATTTTTATTTATTTAAATCCAATATTTTTCTTAATAATTGAAATTTTCATTATTTTTCATACAGAATAAATTGACAATTATATCCATAATATTTAATCAGATTTAATCATATTTCTTTTTTCGTTGCCAAAAAATAAAAACCGGAATAATTATTTCTCTTCAGTAATTAATTTTCAATTGAAAGATTTTCACGTGATAAAACAAATTGAAATAAGTAAGTAAAAAATCTAAAAAATATCATTCTGACGTCATATTGGAAACAAAACATAAGTTTTAGAGTATTCATTCCTGATAACACAAGGTATATAAATTTTGAGTAAATGCTAAAAGGAGACAAATGTGACGTCATTTATGAAAAAAGGGATTTCCTTTGATGTTGGAATAAAATGAGATTGAGTATCAAATATTATTATTTAAAGAAAATTATGTTTATCGTCTGCGCTAGGTTAATTTAAATATTTAATTTTTTTATTTGAAAATGAAATAAGTTAAAAAAGAAATGTTAAAAAGAAAATGAATAGAAAATATCAATAATTTATGCCAGAAAATTATCTAAGTTGTAAATGACGTAATCATTAATGAAAAAATATTTTTATTATTCTTAAAAAGGTTAAAAATAGCTTAACCAACGAAAAAAAAAAGAGATTTTTGACAAGTGTTAATTCTTAAAGTTGTTCAGTACATAATATGTGAATGAAAGAAAACTTTAAAAATGCACTTTCTGGTTTAAAACCTAAAGATTTAGTATGAATGCGAGAAAATAATATAATTTCTCTCTGTCAATATCTCAATTTAAGCATCAGGAGCTCGAAGTGCATTGGAAGCACATTTGTAAATGGCGAATTGCAACCGGATTTTAATATTACATTTCTTTTAGTTTAAAGAGTAAAAATATATTGTCACTTTTAATTTTTTCATATATACAACCAAAGTTGCAGATTTTTAACATGTAAAATACAGTTTTGTTGTAGAATTTTCCTAACATTTTTTTTTTTGGTTTTACGAAATTAAATTCCTCGATTTTCATGATCTTATTAAATCCTCCCCTTTGACACTTTCTAGCATGTTTGAAAAGTGTTTACAACTTTGATCTGTCTGTACGCGGGATGCCGTCTTTCTGTCCATTCTTTAATTTCAGTAACTAGCCGGATTCCCACGAAATTAATAGATGTTATTGCGATTTATCATAGCATGTTCGGCATTGAAAATGAAGCATGTAACAATCATAACTCAATCACATGAGTACTCGAAAGGAGAAGGATTATTTACTAAGAGAAAAAAATATTTTACGATGTATTTTAGTAGTGTTACATATATCTTAAATATAATGAAACATTTATGCATTTTTAAGGTGCACAAGAACATGATTACTATAATATTTTAAGTGTAGTATTTATAGTATGCGTACAGGGAACTCAAAAGTATTTCATTATATATGATCTATGAAGAAAAATCATTTGCGGGGTATTTTAATGATGCTACTCTGTTACAATAATAATGAGATTGATATCAATTTCTGAAATGCACTAAAACAGGATTTCTTCAGAAAATGAGGTCAAAGCATTTAACATCAGTGGTGTAGTCGAGGGGGTACGCTGGGGGACGGCGTCCCCCTACTTTTTTATTTTTCATCAAGCGTCTCCTTACTTTTATTTTTCAAGGGGGACGCAAAGTACGCGAGGGGACGCAGACCTTCTGATTTAATAAAAGTTTAAAATAAAAATATACATTTATAAATTAACAATTTTATGAAGTAAATAATTTATTTTTTAAGCTATTTTAATTTTTTTTTAACAATGGACACTCACAAATTGAAGAAATTGGGAACAAAGGGGTGGTTACTCCATCTTTCATCATAACTACCCCTGTAACATTAGTTCCTTCAGAAACGCTAGTTTCCCTTGGAATTCTCTAATCGAAAACTATTACCCCATCCCGTTCCTAACAGAAAGACCACACAAACTCTCCAAAAAAGATCTTTGTACACCACATTCCCAGTTAAAAAAATAAACAGATGTTTCAGTTTTGAAAAGCCGGCTATATTTATCGCACATGGCAGTTAATAACAGCAGGTTTCCATTAGTCAGTAGTCAAAATCTTTAAGAACATTCAGGATAATTTTCGCAGCTATCACGTATATTGGTTAGTGGGAGTCCTCAGATGGCCAGTATGGCATCTGCTATTAAATGTAGAATAAATCAACAAAAGAGGCACTAATTCAGACCCACAACTCCTGACAGTGTACAATGCAAGAATTTAAAAAAAAAAAAAAAAAAAAAAAAAAAAAAAACAGTATCTCCCCTTTTTCTATCTTTATTTATTATTCACATTGACAATTATTTCGTATTAGATATTCGAGGATTACCTCTTTAGCAGAGAAAAATTACAAGAATTGAATTAATTTGAAATCGAGCGCGTATTTCTGATGTATCTCTTTTTTAAATTTTAGCCATAAGTATTTTGTATTATTTCAAATTTTGATGGGTTAAAACAACATTGAAACGATTTAGGTAGCCGAAACTTGAAATTTTTATAATTTCTTCCAAACAACTTCATACAAAAATAGATAAGAAATTATGGACACTAAATTAAGATCTAAATTCCGATCAGAATTGTATCTTTTAAGTTTTGATAAAAAATATTTTAAATTGTATGTACTGCTATGCCTTTTGCAGAACGGGGTGGAAAGGAAACATGAGTGTCATCAATAGTAGTTGAGCAGAATTACTCCTTTTTGGATTTTCAAATTTATTTAAGTAAATTTTCTTTCTCCCTTGAATTTTTTTTTTTTTAAATAGTAAAGTTTTGTATTCCTTAAATGATTTAAAGTGACAGAAAAAAAAAAGGACAGCCGAAAATTATTTATCAGGGAGAGAGTCAGCTATTCTGGAGACATCGTTAAAGACAATTTTTAGATTTGTTTTTCTTCTACATTTATATCTATATTTTTTTTCTAAATCACCGATTAAAATATAATTAGCATAATCGAATATTCAAGAAAAAAAATAATAACAATAGCTTTCATGTTTTCATTCTGTAAAAAAAAAAAAAAAATTATAAATGTTTAATGTTGGTTTTTAAATATATTTTATTTCTTATACATAAAAAATATTTTTTTTTAAAACTAAATTCAAATTTTACTGAATAATGTCAGTATTGTTTAAAAATGTCTGCTATCTCTATAAAACTTGCAGCAGTATAAAAAATACAAAATTAAAATATAATATTTTAACACTTTATAACATATTATGCAAGTGTTATGACTTCATTATTCCGATTACCAATAAATAAACATGGATTGCCAGATTACTTATGCACATCATTATGATTTACGAAGGAGATTTTTGAAAGAAAATGAGGTGTATAGCATTTGTAGTTTATTTACAGCCATATATTAAACTAGTCCGTTAAATTATGCCCTATGGAATTATGCCTTATGGCCTCTTTGCATTGTATTTTAATGATGTCACACTACTTCAAATTGCTATAATACTCGTATATCACTGCAGTTCATAACAATACGCTTAATTAGAATACCGATTGTGTAGTATCTATCGTTTATTTACATTGGTACTTAAAGGAAATCCCGTGGTTTTACTCTCGGTATGTGGTATATGTTTGAAAAGCGTTTTATTAAAATTGATATACATTATTGAGAAGGGAGATTACATCAAACGCAGAAAGTATACAACTCTCTGAATGCAAGAACTGAGCACTGACACGAAAATGGTAGCTGCCAAACACTTATTTTTTTAAATGTATGTATGTCCTCGAAATTCAGTCAATAATATTTATAAAAAATGTCTGTCCTGTTTAATCCTCGACAATTAAAGAGGAAAAGGCTTTTAAAAATTATTGGTACCAAAATGCAAAGCAAGGGCGGATCCAGCCCAACCTCCAGGGGGGGGGGGGGTCACAACTTTTGACAGATGATTTAATGAAGCAATTTTAAAATACAGTAAATCTTGTGAAAACGGAATTACGATAAAAATAGCAAATTTCGCCGATCGGGCATGAAAAAATCGCGAATTTTGTCGATTACGCACGGAAAAATCACGAATTTTGTCGATCGGACGCGAAAAATCTCAGATTTCGTTTATCGGGCAAGGAAAAAAAGTCTAAATTTTTTTATAATACTTGAAAAAATTGCAAATTTTGTTCATAGGTTGCAAAAAAGTCGCCTGTTTTGTCTGTTTACCGCTCGAAAAAAACGCGAATTTCGTTGACCGAGCGCGAAAAAATCGAATATCGTCAACTGTACATTGGAAAACCGCGAGTTTTGTCTATCGGCCTTCGAAAAATCCCGAATTTTGTCTGTATCTCTCAGAAAAATCGCGAATTTTGTCGATCTGGAACGAAAAAATCGCAAATTTCTTTAATAAGGCACGAAAAAATCCCAATTTTGTTGATCGGCTTCGTAAAAGGCGCGAATTTATTCGATCGGGAACGGAAAAATCGCAAATTTTGTTGATTGGGAATAAAAAATCGCGAATTTCGAGTTGATATGAAACGCAAAATTTCCCAATTTCGTGAATCGGGAAAGAAATTATCGCGAATGTAGTCGATTATTTTCGTAAAAAGAGCGATACGGGCGATTGGGTACGAAACACTCGCGAATTTTGTCGAATCGGTACAAAAAAATCGCTAATTTCGTTGATAGGGAAAGGAAAAATCGAAGATTTTGTCGATGACGCGCGGAAAAATCGAAAATTTTTTTGAGCGGCTGCAGAACAATAGCGAGTTTTATCAGTTTATCGCGAGAAAAAAATTACAGATTTCATCAATTTACGGCGAGGGAAAAATGCAGATTTCATCAGTCAGTTAAGAATCGCGAATTTTATTGTTCTGTGCGGTATTTCAGGGACCAAGAACAGATAAAGGCGCGAATCTCGTCGATTGGGCTCGGAAAAATCCCGAATATGGTCGATGGCTTTCGTAAAAAGCCCGAATTTATTCGATCAGGAACAACAAAATCACTTTTGGTAGGGCACGGAAAAATTGCGAATTTTGTCGATCGGGTACGAAAAAGTCGCAAATATGGTCGATCAGTTTCGTAAAAAGCGCAAATACAGTCGATCGGGAATGAAAAAAATCGAGAATTACATTGATATGGCGAACAAAAATTGACAATTCCATCGATCGGGAAAGAAATTATCGCGAATATGGTCGATCGGCTTCGTAAAAAGCACGGATTCGGGCGATCGAGTACAAAAAAACTCGCGAACTTTGTCGATTCGGGACGAAAAAATCGCTAATTTTGTCGATGATGCGCGGAAAAATTAAAAAAATCTTTGAGCGGTTGAAGAAATTTCATCGAACAAGAACGGAAAAATGTGCTAGTTTCGTGGATTGAGCATGGAAAAATCATGAATTTTGTCAATCAAGTGAAGAAAAATCGAAAATTTCGCAGACCATTCGTGGAAAATTTTCAAATTTCGTCGATCACACCCAAAAAATCGTGAATTTCGTGGATTAGGCATGGAAAAATTGTGAATTTCGTGGATCGGCTTCGCAAAAATCGCGAATTTCACCGATCGAGTGCGAAAAAATCGTGAATTTTGCTAATCAAGTGAAGAAAAATCGCAAATTTCGCAGACCATTCGTGGAAAATTTTCAAATTTCGTCGATCACACCCAAAAAATTTTGAGTTTCTGTTTTAGCATTTTTTACTTACACTGTACATCCCTCTTTGAAGAGCTCCAGGGGGGGGGGGGTCATGAACCCCATGACCCCCCCCCCCCCCCGCTTGGATCCGCCACTGATGCAAAGGACCGTATACACGCTGAAATTAATCAGCCTTCTATTCGGTTGCCGCTATTATTCTGAAGGTGGTGAACAGAGATGTGCAAAAGCCAGACTGGGGCCTGTTTTCATTTACGGCACTCGGGTCGTTTTTTGCCTGGTCTACGGTCTTTACAGGCTGATTTTTTCTGAAGGCTTGGGTCAGGCCTTGTCAATACTTTTCCGTCTGCACTCTGATCTTTTATTCCTGAAAGACTAATTTATTTTTTCTGTGCCGAGCCAGGACAGATTTCATTCTTCCTAATCTTCAAAGGCCACAATTTTTAGTACTCTTTTTGACCCAGCCAGTGTAAAAATCATTGTCTCGACATGACTTGGTTTTTCCAAAAATCAGTAAAATTAGGCCTGGTTAAAAAAAATTTATAAAAAAAATGCATACATTTTTAAATCGCCATTATTCTACCGTTCAACAATAAAATTTATTGTTCCTAAAGAATAATTGATTTCTAGGCTTAATCCTCATGGAATCCTGAATTAAACTGAAAAATATGTTGATCCATACTAAACGAATATACTAATGCGTAAGAAAAAATGTACACTACCGTAAAATCTCGTTAATCCGCCCTTCCCGATCAAACATCCCTCCCTCATTTTGTAAAAAATTTGAATTTTTCAAAAAATCCCGAAAAAAGCTCCTACGTCCTAAAGGTCGCTGAAAAAATGTAAATTACATCTATTAATAGCTAAAAAACGGAAATTACGCCAAAGAATCGCGAAAAAAAAATTTAATCAGATGAGCGCTGAAAAAACGCAAATTTCATCAAAAAATCCCGAAAAAACGCAAATTTAGTCAAAGGATCGTGAACTGCATCAAAAAATTGCAGGAAAGAATGCGAATTATGTCCGATCTAAAAAAATGCAATCAAAGGATCGCTGAAAAAACGCAAATTACGTCAAACAATCACTAAAAAACGCGATTTGCATCAAAGGAACGCGGAAAATTCATGAATTTCGACGATGAATTTAAATAAAATCATATACAGGACTATACAAAAAATTGGATTCATGGTCATTTCTGAAATGGGAATTCCCAGAAATGTAGATTTCATATTTTTAATCAGGTTTTTGCTTGAATAATATAAGCTGATTTTGTGGCCCGTATAAAAATCTGCAAGTAATATACAGTGCTGTACAGAAGAATTAAAGTACGTTTCTGTCTATTATTAGAAATTGCTAAAGGTGAATTTAAATTTTCGTTATATTTTTTCTGACTAAACTAAATTTTAGCATTCTATTTAGAATATTTACACACATATAGATCATAAATAGCTGCACAAAAGAATAGGCCGAAAATTTCGTATTTTGAAAGTGTTCAGTATTTTTTTTATTATATAGGTTTAAAGCATTATTTTTCTTTCTTTGATATGAAATTCTTAAATGTACTAAAACATGATTTCTGTAGAATATGGAGTGCGTTACAGTAGTTATACAGTGTAAGTGGTTGTAGTTTCATTTTAGTGATTGTTCGTATTATCTGGCACAACATATTTTTCAAATTCCCAGGGGTCGCAGCCTCCCTAAAATTTTCACACTTTTCTACCTCAATTCAAAAGCGATAATATTTATTTTAGAAATTCACTGTAGAGGATAAAGGAATCTCAGGCGAAGATTTTTTTATTTAAAATACTGGTAGGAAAGTACGAAAATTTTATGGACGCTGCGACCCCTGAATCCCCTATAAGTAAGAACCACTATATTTACTACTATAAAATGGAATAAAATGTGTGTTAATTATATATTTTTTAAACTATCGTGAATAAAACGTTTTGTTTAGTAATGCGTTTAACTTTTTTTAATACTAAGTGAACGAAGTCACTGGTAACGGCTAGTATTACTATATTTTAAATTATATACTAAAAATGTAACATAATTTAAAGTTATAAATAATAATAATCGTAAAAAAAATTAATATGATTTAAAGCTCAGTTTCTTTGTGAAAGAATTTATTGTGTTTTTAACAATGGTTTGAAAATTAAGTGAAGATATTTCATTTCGTAAATTATTTTTGTTGTTTTAAATATGTTTTAGAATAAATATGTTAATAAGAGTGACATAAATAAATTTTACTTTTTTTCAACTAAATTAAGCTACATTAAATTGCAATACTACATTTTAGTATTGCAATTTATTTATTTTATTAGTTTTTTAAGTTTTCTAAACGCTTCATTTTTAATTCATTGGTAGTTTCATTTACAAATTTTAGGTCTGGACACATTTTAAAACTTATCGAATGCAAATAAAACTTCTTAGTTTGGCGTATATATGTAACTTACGTTAAGTTTATTGCCAATTTATATGCTTTAATCTCTATAACTTTCAAATTTTTAAATTATAGAATAAATACTGATAATAGTTTTTTAGTTAGTTAACTTAATCTATGGCGCATTTTTCCTCCTAATTTATCTTAATTTTAAACAGCTTTAAGCAATGCATAGTATTAGTAAAATGTTAACTATTTATTAGCATTTTAGTGTTTAATTTATCATTTTCTAGTATTATAGTTTTATTAAAACTCATCAAATTTAATCAAAGTTTAACATTTAACTTCGGTTTATAAAAAATTATGTCTAAAGAATTAAAATTAATAAACATATATTATTATATTATCTTAGATAGTTTAGAAAGTTCATGTTCCATGTCATCAGAAGAAAGTAAAAATATTGGAAGAAAGTGATGTAAATAGATTACACAAACAATGTTTAAGAATTATCAAAATAAAACACTAAATGTTATATTAAAAATGAACAAAATAAATTTATAACAAAATAAAATTTTCAAAAATAGATTTAAATATTATTTATAACAAAATAAAATTTTCAAAAATAGATTTAAATATTATTTATCAGAAATAATTTAAAATAGTTGTTATAAAAACATAGATCGTTATTATGTATTAAATATGCAAATTATTTTCTTAAGAAGATTATTTTTGAAACAGGTTTTCTTTTGTGTGCGTGGGGGGGGGGGATGAAATTCATTTTCTCTAGAAATCTTATTAATAAATTTGCAAATTAGCTTTAATTAATCTTTTAAATTATACTTTTATGTATTAACATTCTCTTTAAACATTAATTATTCTGATTTAATTCCTGTGAATCAATATCTGCTGCAAAATATAAACCTTCTATTTACTAATATGTATGTGTATTTAGAAAAATTTGAATTTATCAGACTTGAAAAATAATGATTAAAGAATTTTACTTAAACATGAGCAAAATATCTACGAAAATTAACAAATAAATTGTACTGTTTGACTATCCACCCCCCCCCCCCCAATAAATAAATAAATAAATAAATAAAGTAAATTAAAATAAAAATAAAAATACAAATTATTTGGACAAAAAAATGTTTTTTGAAAGATATCTTTTATCAGATGCATCTAAGCTAGAATTGTTATTAATAATGATTTATAAATTAGCTTGATTACTCTTTAAAAAATTCTTTAAAGGATTAACGTTTTATTAATTTTCTCTTAAAACATAAAAGCATGTAATTTACCTATTATAAATAAAAGATCTGAAATGGCTGCTAACAATTTCCTTGTGAAGATACCAGAGAAATATCTGTAATAGTACTGTTATTTCTTAGTAAACATACTATAAAAACACCTGTAAAATCTACTAACAATTTCTTAGCGAAAACACAAGATAAGTATTTGTAAAACTACTAATTATTTATTTGTAAACTTACTAAAAAAAAACACTTGTAATGGCTACTACCGATTTCTTAATAAGTTCTCTAAAGAAGTCCATGTGTTGCTTACTAAGTTTAATGCAGTAGTGTTACTTAAGAAGAAGTTGTATTGGTTACTAGAAAAGTTTATGGAATACCAGTTGCCTAGAGATTTTCTAGTAGTATTACAGAATTTTTTCTACAGTGTAGAAGTACATTTTTAAAATGTGATATGAGTTTTTGAGTTTATCCAAATTTTTGCATATTGCGTTGTGTGTATAAATGCTGTAGAAGATATACAGATTAACACAACAAAACCTGCACAGGTTACAGAATACAGTAGCTTAAAGGTAGTTTTTAAATAGGTTATGTATTTTTACGCTGAATTGGATTTACAAAACCAAGATATGTTTATAGAATGTAATTTACAAAAGTGACATACAGGGCCACACAAAGAATTAGATACATGGCTGTCTATGGAAGATAATCTCTGGAAGTGTGATTTCCCTAGATTTAAGCGTGTTTTAGTCTTAATTAAATTTTAGCTAAATAGTGGCAAATACTTATGTAAAGATAGTAGACAAAATACACCGCTGTGTAAAAGAATTAAAATATGCTACCGTCTATTGGGCATAAATTTCTGAAAGTAAAATTTCATCCTATTAGGCGTTTTAACACTTTACAACATAATTGAAAATACTTAAGAATTCAGTTTGTAGCGATGTCCGTACTCTAACTTGCGTTAATATAGTTGTATTGCTCTGTAATTGATAATAGTCTGTAATAAATATATAATCGTATCATATTTTGTATTCATGCATTTTTGCATAAGAATTTAACAGCTATTGCATAAATCTGTTTATAGTACGAATGCACCTCATTTTCCACATTTGACGTGCAATTTCCAACTTGTTACATATAAATTTCCAGGAGGCAGGAAGCGTCGAACTTTCAAAAGAAGCGTAGTAGATCGAAAGGAGCTTTTGACGATTGTCAGAGTGAAGGCGTTGCAAAAGTCGGGCGGAAATACCGTCAGCGCCAGGGTACGTAGGCCTGGTGCATATGAAAGCTCCTCCAAAGAAAAGTAGGCATCCAAGGAACCGTAACCATCACTAAGGTCAAAAGGAAAAGGATCAAAGGCATCTAAATTGCTGAAAGTGGTGCAAGAAAACCTCGGCCTGAAGATGCGCAGACTAGAGTTGCAAAAAATCGGTTTATTCCCGGGTTTATTTCCAATAGACCAGGTTTATTCCCAGGTTTATTCCCAAAAAACCGAATTATTCCAAAAAATCCCGGGTTTTTTCCAGGTTTATTCCTAAAAACCCGGTTTATTCCCGAGTTTAAACCGGGTTTTTTCTAACCTTTGCAACGCTAGCGCAGACACAACTGGATGAGGGTTGCACAACACATTGTCTCCATCCATGAGAAGACTCCCTGTTCGCAAGGCGCTTCAGAATCTTAAAGATTCTGACACTCGAGCAGCTATCCCGACAAATCTGGTCCCAATATTGGCGAGACGAAAGTTTCATGTGTCTCCGAAGTTTAGCAGCAAAAATCTTATAGTTTTTCCAGTGTTCCCTGAAGCAAGTAGAGCGGGTCCACTTAAGGGACCTCCGATTTTGACGCAGTAGAAATTGGCAGGAAGCATCCCACCAAGGTGGGGACGGGGCACGCCGGATCACTTGCTGAGCCTTGATAGCCTGGTGACATAACTGCTCAAACTCTAAGTAGGTTAGATTGGAAGCGTTTAACAGCTCATTTAGACAGGCACTAGCCTTAGGCCAATTCACCAAAACCCGACCCGGCCCAGCCGGGGCGATCATACTATTATGGAACAGACAAACAGGATGATGGTCAGAGTCGAGATTATCGGGGTGAATATAGAAGTGGATGTCCCTATGAAGAGAAGGGGACAACAAGGTAAAGTCCAGCAGAGAGGTTGACCCGTTAGCATATAAGCAACCTTTACATGGATACGGACATAGGAAAAAATCCTGCTCTGTGATTGGCTAATGTTATGGAGCAATGATTGTTATGGAGAATGATAATGTTATGGAGGAGTCATGAGCACGTTATTCGTCATAGTGCAGGAGAGATAGAACAGCAAATCAACATGGCTTTATGATGTCCAATACCATAGACCTCTAATCACAAAATTTTTATTTATACAAATGTGAAATTAAAAAAAAACCGCCAATTTTTGGGCGATTATTCATTTTTATTCATCGTAATATCGCCTCATTAAAAATTCGTAATATCGCCTACTCAAAATTGAATGATCTCCAGAAATCAAACGTTAGTTAGATGAACATTTAAAATTCTCTCTCTGTATTTTTATAACGTAGCTTGCAACAATGTGGAATTATTGTTTTACGAAACTAAGTTTATTCAATTTTATACTGTGTAAAATACATTTGGGATGTACTTGAATGCTGCAAAGTGTAAAGTTCATTTCAGTCTCCAAGTACAAACTTACTAGTTCAGTGATTACAATGCCTAATTTTAAACGAAAATAAACATTTTAATCATAAATACATTTATTCAGCTATATTCAAGAAATATTAAGTTTATTTCTAAGGTAAAGTAATTTTAACTGTTCTTTTTTTGTATGACTGAAATATTTTGTGATTCGTGTAAACATCGCTTATGTGTGCAAAAATATACTTAATGAACATTTTTTAGACAGTTACATCTGTGAGTTATGAACTTACGATAAAAACAGAAAATGTCTTTTGTTTCTAATTTTCTCATAAAATTGTTTCTGGCGTGAAGTAATGCATTACTTAAACATTAGAATTATAAATACATTGTAACATGTCTATGTAACTATGAAAATTTTAAATTTTTAAATAAGAAGATATAAGAAATGTTGTTAAATTATTTCTACGACGTAGTTTTAATCTAACGCACCGATCCTAAGAACAACTTTTCTATAAGTATCAACAAAACAAACACCTTTTCATTTCCGGTTAAAAGCAAAAAAGACAACGCCCTTTAAATTCCCTTTAAAGAAACGAGAAAACAGATCAGCCAATTACAGCACAGAATTCTTTCCCATGTCCGTATCAATGTAAAGGTTGCTAATATGCGACCCGTTAGAAGCAGAGCGTGTCGGAGAATCCATATTCAGGAAGCAGATCTCATGAGAGGCAGAACAATCCAACAGTTGACGAACTTTAGGAGGGAATGGAGGATCATGGCCCAGCAGATTTATGTTGAAATCACCCAAGAGGATGATTGTGGAATTGCACGAATCAAGGACCCCAGAGAGCCACTTACCCGGGAAAACACCCAAGGGGGAGTATACATTTAGCAACAAAATCCAGGAACGGTTAAACTAGACTTTGACAGACTTCAAAATCTGGCTGCGGACAGGGAGGTAGAGGCATCAATAGAGCAGCCAAGGAGGTATGAATAGCCGTCACAAAGCCACCACCACGAGCATCCAAACGGTCCTTACGAAACACATTCATGCCCGGAGCGTAAAAACATCCGACGGCGAGAGAAAAGTCTCCTGCAAACAAAGAATACGAGTCTGGGCGAAGGTGGGAGAGCGAAGCCAATGACTATTGGCCCGAACACTTCTGCAGTTCCAATGAACTAAAAAGCTGAACATAAAGGAAGATCACAAAGAGAGAGCTTATGTAAAGAAATCCCAGCAACCAAACGTTCGTGAACCCCAATCCTGGAATCCAGACACGGAAACCGAAAAAGAGAAAAATTCATAAGCGAAACAAAAACCCAAAAATAACAAAACAGGACAAGACAATAACTCAACAGACTGCAAAGAAACATGACAACAAAGAACAGTAAGAAAAGGAATAAATAAAGAAAAAGCTTACCTCAACCACCCTAGGTGATGGAGGCATTGGGATTGGGCTTGTCTCTCATAGTGGAAGGATCGTCCAAAATCCAGTCATTCTCTGAGGAAGAGTCCATATTCTGTACTAGGAAATTATTCAGGCTAGACCTCCCGGTGCACAATTTTTTGACATTGCTAGTACGTGAAAGAGGGCGAGTCAAAGGCCTTTGCAGCTTATCTGTAGCGCTCTGTGAAAGAGGGGAGTAACCTGGGGCAAGAGCATCCCGCAGGGCCCCAACAACTGATGAGGTGATGATGGACAGCATATGTTCACAATTTAAGGCCTGGGCGTCCAGGACAGACTGCATCATAGCAGCGATATTCTTAGCAAAGCCTTGGAGCATAATCTGAAGGTCAGATCTTGTGCCATAGTCCGACGAAGGATGGGGGGGAGAAGCAGAGACGGCCTGGGCATAGGACTCGGCTTTACCGTAGCCACTGGCCGGAAATTGTTTCCGTGCTTCACTAAATCCCAGGTGTTGTTCACATTTAAAATTCAAAAAACGAGTTTCCTGTATACATTTAGGGCAAGACCTGTCCGTGGCATGATGACTACCTTTGCAGTTGGCACAAACGGGGGGATCAACCGGAACCCGTACGGGTTCCGTATTAGCAGTAGCACACTGGACACGCACTGGGTCGCTTCTGCATACACGGGCGCCGTGTGTGAATTTCCAGCATTTCAAGCACTGCCTAGGCCTGTCTATAAACAGGGAAATTCGGAAGACCTGGTACAATAATCTGACAGTCTCAGGGAAATTACATTCCAACTTCGTCACAAGAACGGTCGAAGTGGGGCCAGAGTCCTTTCGTATAAATCGTCGAACCTCCAGGACAGGAATACCAGAAAGTTTCCCCTGAACTCATTCGATATGTCTTTATAGTTTATTTGAGGGTCCATATTACGCAATAAAAACCTGGTAGAGATGTTATCCGTTGACAACTGGGCAGAAACAGGGATACCCAGGAGAGTTTGGATGTTCAACGCTTGAGTTGCCGTAACTGCGTTTTGCGTAACCAACGTGAGCTTTCCTTGCTGAGACAGCCTCAGGGAATCAATTCCCATGTGGTTGTCAACTTGTGCGGAGACGGCGTCGTGAAGAGCTTTCGAATGGGAATTTTTCCTGTGACAGCAGAGATTATTGTCGATACAATCCCAATGAAATCATTGGCTTCATTTAAGATTTCAACTTGAGTTTTAATTTTCCGATAAAAAACACTATTTTCAACAGGTATCTCCGCATTTTTCATTTCAACATTATTTACTGGAGTATTTTCCCTTGCGGGAGCAGTATTGTTGACTAGAGATTGGGGTAACCTCGACATTATAACAGCTCAACTCTTAAACAACATGAACTACAACCACACAAAAAATACAACACAAAACCGAGAAAAACACAACGTAGAAACTAGCTAACAGTTTAAGTGAACTGAAACAAGAATAAATTACAACCTGAAATAAACGATAGAACTTTCCTCAGAAGGAAACGATAAAGTAAAAACGTGCACACTTCGCACTCAAAAGATGTTGCCAAACCGCACCAACCCACTCCGACCAAAAAACGAGAACTTCAATGTTAAAAGGAAATTAGAGGGACAATTTTCCTGTAACGAAGGCTGTGAACAGACTTCTCATATAAGTAGACGTCATTTCATTGTTCTTTCGGCCAGACTTTGAATCCAACATCTTTCGCTTTCATCGCCAAAAAGGTGTCGTGTTTTGGCGGTGATCCCTTTATTAGCATGATTCAGATTTCATTCTCGCATTAAAATCAATGTAAGCGGAGAAAGTTTCCGAGGAGATTTCGGCGGGTGAAAAACCGGTTTGGCGCGCTAAATCTGTCTTCCGTCACGTGACGGAAGGCAAACATCCCGTAGTTAAGAAACGGTTGCCAATGTTGAGTCTACTTATGAGAAGTCTGCGTCCGTGCTTCGAACTAACAAAGAAGAATAAACTTACAAGGAAGGTCTCCATTGGGGGCATACTCAGAATTTTTTGAAAAAAATACGGATTAAACTACTCATGTAGGTAATAAAGGATCAGTGAAAATTAGTGGCGGAATTACATTATTAGATATGTAAAAAAATAAAATAGTTTGGAATAATTGGCGTGAAAAGCTGAAAGCGACGCGGGATTTGGCGAGCAGTGTAATTCCTCGCCAAAAGCAGACGATTTTAACGAATCTGAAAATTGATTTTAATTGACTTCACTGTTAAAAATCTGCAGCATTTACTGCAACGTCATT
This sequence comes from Maratus speculifer, assembly GCA_964019185.1. Taxonomy (NCBI): domain Eukaryota; kingdom Metazoa; phylum Arthropoda; class Arachnida; order Araneae; family Salticidae; genus Maratus; species Maratus speculifer. The sequence goes on from OZ025293.1 coordinate 341,873,493, forward strand.
CCACTACTTTTATAGAATATCTCTCTTCTGACCAATGAGAATGCTTAATAGCACCGTGAATTGACCGTGTCATACACTGTTAAAAATCTGCTGCATTTTGTTGCAACGCACTCCACCGCTTGTATATAATATCTCTATTCCAACCAATGAGAAAGCTCCATTTCACGGCCAAGTATCCGTTTTCTATACAAGCAAGGGAGTGCGTTGCAACAAAATGCAGCAGATTTTTAACAGTGTATTTTTCAATTTGGAACAATTTTAATCAATTTAAATTGTGTTTTAAATGATAAAATATATTAATTTCATTTTGTTATAAGTACATATAAACGTATATGACAAAATTACACTTAAAGTAAAGTAAAAATGCAAAACTAAAATTACTTAAACTAAACTTATTTAAATAAATTGAACATAGAAAGTTTTTTCTTTAAAAAGTATTCGAAGCGTAAAAGCGTATTTTTCAAAATTTCGTTTTTTCGCCAACCGGAGATAAATCGCCAAATAAACGAAATTTTTATTATTTTTTTACGGACGTTATAAGGAGATTCCGCCGAAATGTTTTTTATAACCATATATAACTATATGAGAAGAACATTCTGTAATTTTTTCAGATTTTTCTGAGTATGCCCGTATGGAGACCTTCCTTGTTAGATTGTGGTAATGGCAACTCTACCCTACCTTGGTTGTTTTGTTTGTGTTTCGAATTCGTTGTGCATGCTTTATTTTTTTAAATGCTAATACTTTATAGATATATTGTCTCAATAAAGTTATAGGTTTTTTCTGTGATAATAACAATCGTTTTTACGCAGCCAAAAAAACCCCAAAAACAATGGACATTCAGAATTTTTGTAACTATATACACTCAAAGCTTACTATAACGACTTCTAATGGAAATTACGAAGGCATATTGAAATTTATTTCATTTGCAAAACAGCGAGTGACTTTCGAACATGTTTATGAACTTCCTTCTGGTAAATATTTGGGAACAATGGATCTATTATTATCTAACATATTGTCATATAAAGTTATGGGATCTGTAGAAGAAAACTTTGATATTTCAAATTTCGACTCCTCTGAAAGTATACTTATTGGGGAATTCGATAAAGAAGAAAGAATCGACTATTTAGAAACTTTCGTCATACATCCAGATAAAAATTTTGTTGAATATCTGCCTACGAATTTACGAAATAAATGCCCCTCTGATTTCTGCATCGTTGATTCCATAGACAGCTATTTTCATAAAGCTGTGAAACATTTGACAGAATGTAAAACTATAGGGGCATCTTTTCATGGCCCTAGAGTATCACGTTCTGGAACAATCACCTGGTTATGCCTGTCTACTCCATCCTTTGTGTTTCTGTTTGATATCGGAAGGTTAGGCAAGTCAGCCTTTAAAGAAGGTTTAAAAAAGATTCTACAGAATGAAGACATACAAAAAGTGATACATGACTGTAGAGAAATTTCTGATTGTTTGGTTCATGTATTTGATGTGGATTTAAAATCTGTATTTGACACTCAAGTTGCAGATTATTTAATAAATATGCAGTTGTGTACTGGAAAGAAACTGTTTAAATATGTTAATGCTTTAGATAGCTGCTTATTTAAATACCTCAAAGTGCCCCACCAATTTTTATATAATCATAATAAATCTTCATCTTTTGAAGATGAAGTAAAATTTTATGAAGAACGGCCAATTAGTAAGGAATTTACAAATTTTCTCTTAAAAAGTACCATGTACTTGCTATTCTTGAAAGAGGAGCAAGAAAAGTTGTTTTTTTTCCCATGTGAACGAGCAATGGAACTTCATTTAAATACAATGAGATCAGCATCTGATGCTGAAGCTCATATGATGCTAGCTGAAGATACTACTCCTGATTATTTGTTAGACAGCGTGAGAGCAATAAGTTTTTGTGATTTTCCACAACCTGTAGATGATTCTCTAAAAAAAATAAAAGAAGCTGTTTATGGAAATAAAACTTTGAAAAAGAGATAATTCAACTTTATTCATTTCCTCAGTGTATCCAGCCACTTTTTTAATGTGTAAGTTTACTAAATAACTACATAAAATTTACGATTATTTTTAATCTTTGTATAAAATCTGCATATTTCTAACTTTGATTCCCAAATAGTTAATAATCTTAATACCATGCCTCTGCCCTTACTGCAATTTTTTTTGTATGGTTCTGTTATATTATTTCTATAATAAACTCTGCAACAAAAATGTAGATGGTTGATAAGAATTTGGAAAATTTTTGTTAGTACATTATTGATTGTTGAGCTTGATCTGAAAATGATTTTGAATTTGTGCCTCTGAAATAGACTTATTTACTAATAGCTTTCTGTATACTAAGCATTTTTAAGACTGACATTCCTGATACTCATCCTACCTACTGTGTTAAGTTTGTTGATTTAAATTGTGATCCATTTCACATTATGATTTAATAAAATGTAAAATTCTCAAATATACAGTAGCTATATTTTTTCTTTAAATTCCAAGCCATAGATTTTTTTAGGGAGAATTTTGTGAATTTCCTTATAAACAGTAGTTTTTTTACTTGATTACATGTTATACATTTTTATTTATTTATTTTTCTTTTTAGTATTTACAAAGTCAACATAGATGACTTGCTAATAAAATAGTATTCTAATTTGATAAGACAGTAGGCAAACATTTTAAATGATTGATGAAAAAAATAAATCATGTAGCTTTTAGTGTTGATTTTGAAAGCTAATGAAGATATGTCAGAATAGAGTGATTCTTTATTTGTTGTTGTCTTCAGGGATAATGAATATCTAAATTAGTTTGTATTTGGTTGAATTAATACTTGCATAATAGTGTATATGTCATGTATCTCTTTTGGAAAAAATTGGATCCATTAAAGAACCTTTCATGAACTTTTTCATTTTGAAACAAGAACTTTCATAAAATGTTTCACCATATAACAGGATTCTTCAAAAAATTTTTTCATTGTAAATGTAGATATTTATTTAAACATTTTCCATCGTTAAAGTGAACTTTTAAAATTAAACCTAATTTTCTCTAAACAGAGAAATTTAATGTCCTCAACTATAAAATGTGAATTAATCAAATTAACTATGAATATATATATATATATTTTTATAAACAATTTTGCCCAAGCACTACATTGTGCATTAGTTTAAATATGGCAAATATATATATATATTGATATATATACATAGAGAGTAATTTCAACATATAAAAGTATTGTAAAGTTGTAAATATCATTATCAAGGCTTGCCCAAACTTATAATTTTTAAATTGAAATCATTATTTTTAAGAATTGGAAAGCTTTAGAAGAAATGTAATGATTATATGCATAAATTTCATCTCTCTTTTTTTTTAATCTATATGTTTAACATTTTAGGCACAACAAGAAACATTTCCATTAATTATAATGGACCTTATGCACGTGACGTCACACGCCTGAGCTGGCGGTATGCAAACCTGTTATTCTAGTCACTGCACTGCCAGAATGCCACAGTGCACAGGCACAAACATTGCTAGCAGACAACTTCAGCCTTTCTGGATACATTTTAACAGGAAATTTACAAATTTAGAGAATTTTCTCGCTAGCAGAACAACAATTTTAAATTTATATTACAATATATTAAGCAACAAGCTGCTATAACAAAGAATTCTTTTCCGATAATTCTAAGAAACAAGCATCAATAAATCACACTCCATAGACTGCTATGCTAAACACCGCCAGTAAATACCGCCAGCAGACGAATTTTAGCCTCGACCTCAGGTTGAATGCATAAGGTCCATTGTCCCTAATGTTATCATTGCTATGCTCCTCAGTAATGTGTCATTCTCTTCTCCACTAGATGTCATTTTAACATGGAAATGTTCATAGATTGTATAGTTCTACATGTTCTTACAAAAAGCAATATCTATTTTTCATTACCTATTCAAGAACTATAGTAGAAGATCTTTATAACACAATTCCATATAACACACAACTTTTTAGATGTAAACAATGAATTTTGCCATGAAGAAGCATCTGAATTTCAAGATTGAAAAAACTGCTACTGTCTAGAAAACTAAATTTAATGCATTAGTTCAATTTTATCTTCTTAATTTAGAACTTTTTAATGAAAATATTTACTATTACCAGAGACGTTTTTTAAAATGAGCAATATAATGAATGATTTGGGTCCAGGTGTATTTGGACCAATTCTAAAAAGTATATTTAACAAAATGTGGAATGATCTAGATAATACAAGATTTTATAATCTGGATAAGGAATGCACTATAAAAATACTCTAATATATTTTGATATGTTTCAGACATATTTGTCTATATTTATAAGGAAAATTTGATTATGTGTGAAATGTGATCCATATAATGCAAAATTCTATATAATGCACAGCCTTGCGTTTTTAAGTTTGCGTTATATAGATCTTCTACTGTAATTTAACCTTTGCTTTTTGTTTCAATTTCAGACAGTGTTTTCAATATGTGCCAATACTATGTTCTTTATTGCTGAAATACATATCCAATAACTTTGTAGAATCAATTACAAGAAAGGTTCAAGACTAATTTCAGCATAAATACTCCATAAGGTTTTTTTTAGCTTTGGCTCTAAAGAAGGCTTAACATTAAAAATGTCCTTACCGTGGCCATTATCAAGGTGCATTAGATACATGATTTCACGGACATAGCAATGACAATTTTAGACATTTTAAAGAAGTCATTGTTACTCCTTAGCAAAAGTTCACATTATTTTAATATCTGGCAAAATTTGAGCTAAAAATCAAGAATTGAAATAATAGAATTTCATCCTTTTTTTTTTAAAAATGAAGATTAAATTTCTTTTTATCTGAGAACGATTCAAATATTTTTAGTATTTTTTTTTTAAAGTTAAATCTGATCTTCCCCAAACAACTGATTTCTAAATAACATATTATCTGGCTTTTTCACACTTAAAGAATCTTGTTAAAAATGGATAAACATTTACCTGCATGTAATAATAATATTAAATTTGCAAAATTTAGACTTTGGTTTTTCACAAATGTGAAACTTTTTAAATTTTCACAAAATCCCTATAAGAAAAATCTGAACAGTGAGTGTGTGTGTGTATTTCTTAGATAAATCTAGATTGAAAAATATTTTATGTATGTCTAATTATTTGTGCATTATACATGTATTTTTTTATATTTGTATATTATTTTTGTATACATATATTATGATTGCAAGAATTTTATTAAACATCTGTAATTCACATCTTTGGCAAAAATGTAACTGGAAATCTTAGTGTGGTAATCATAATTGCAAGGATTGCTGTAATAACAAAATACTGTATAAACTTGCATATAAGTCGAGGAATTTTTAACAGTTTTTTGGGAAGCAAATGGGAAGGGTCGACTTATAAACACTTTTAATACTACAATATTCTGGCTTTTTATGTATGTGCATAATAAAATAATGTATAAAATGTACAAATAATAATTTATCATTACAAACCATCTGAATGATTTGCTTTTGTTTGGTTACCATGTTTTTGCATATGAAAGTAAAATCTTTTAGTTTATTTTATATGCAAAATTGAAATAAAAAGTTAAGGGGTCGATTTATATGCAGGTTTTTGATTTTTTGCAGAATTTGCCTTTGAAAGTTAGCGGGGCAAACTTTTTAATTAGTTTTTTCATATTTTATATAAAACCTACCAAAAAATAGAAATCTGTGTAAACACACACTATTGCTCTACTTTCCAGAGATCTTTGATTTTTAACCACATATCGAGGATATTTTTGTAATATTCAGCTTTTCTGTATTGTATTTATTTTAATGGAAATTCTTTTGCATTAATCCCCATAAAAAAATGGAAGTTTTCTATCATCAAAGTATGAAAGTTTTATTTGTTTGTAATATTACATAATTTTGTTTGAAAAAGAAAAAATAAAATAAATTTTTTTGCTGATGAGTAAGTGTATACATTTTGAATACCTGTAGTTTTTATTTGTTAAAGTTTCATAATCTATAATTCAGAACACAAGCTTTTCTGTTATTCTTCAATACAAGTTTTCTGTAAAAAACTAGGCTGAATCCTAGAATAATTGTGAGATTTAGCAAGTGCAACACAATAAATCTCTTTTTGCTATACCATTTTGTTCAATGCATTCTAACTACGCCTACATTAATTTGGCTTTTTTTTTTATTGTTCAGTTTCTTGAAATGGGTGTTTTTTCTTTTTTGTTATGCTGTTTGATGGTGTAAATTTCATTGACAATTCAACAGTTGTGCATGTTTTGTTTTAAATATACCTTTAAAAGCAGTCTATTCCGAGTATGGACAGAATATGAGATATAAAAGTAAGTAAATTTTATTTATTTGATAAATTTAAAGATTTCTGTGTTGAATTTCTGCATTTTTAAAATAGTGAATAAAGAAATTTTAATGTATTGGAAGTATTGTAAAGCTGGAGTTATGTATTAACATTTAAAGCCAGGATTATTTTAAATAAAGAGAAAGAAAAGGACATTTTAAGCAGCAGTTGTTGAAAATTTTAAACCCAGAGTTATTGGCAAATTTCTGCATTTTTAATATTGCGAATAAAGAATTTTTTAATTCATTGAGCTAGAAAAATCCTTCTATGAATTTTAAAACTTTGTTGCAGAATGGTATAAAATCAACATGATGAAAAAATTTTATTAGTTGCTGTAAAATCAAACTTTTTTTATTTTCATTGTTAATGCTGTGAAGGAAATTATTGTTGGAATTGTTTAAGTAATGAATCATTTGTCATAACAAAAGTAATGCGAGTGGAAAGAACTGTGCTTTTTAGTTTGGCACATACCATAAAAATCTCCAAGTCTGATGTCTTGCTTATTTTCTAAAATTCTGCCAAAAGCCAATTTAAACCAGGGTGGCTCTACAAGCTTAGAAAACCTAAACAATGTTAGAAATTGAAAAACTCACCTGAAACATTTAAAATTTCGTAATGTTTTTAATCAATAAATATTGTTCTTTATTTTAATTCTTGTTAGCAGTAAATGATTATATGGTGTAACATTTCATATTGACTTGTGAATTTTCTTGCTATAATACAAACATACATAAGTGTTTTTTTCATATTTGTTTGACAATTCTGATTTAAACATACACCTCAATAAACAAGCTTTTTGATATACAATTAGGCTATTTCAATTATTTTTAATAGCATAAAAAAATAATAGTGGAAGCTTTTCACTTCTATTTAACTTATATTTCATTTTCATAGTATCATCTTCTTTACCTGTTGCATATTTATCTTGTGTTATTAGAATCAGAAAATAGAGTTTAATAAAATTAAAGGACAAATACAAATTGAAAATCTTTAGAATAAATTCAGTTCAGTTATTAATAAAGAAAAAAGTTATACAGTAGACTCCCTCAAATCCGCACAGCTTGGGACCAGAGGTTGTGCGGATTTTAGAATTTTAAGGATTTCTGGTCGTTGCTTTGTTTACATTTCTTAAATAGTAATTTGAGTGCAACTAATAGTGCAATTGGAATTATAATGAATGCTTGCAATATAATAAAATATTAAAATAAGTAATAAACTAAAATAATAAAAATTTAGATATTTTTTAAAATGATTAAAGTACTAATAGCAAAGGTCAAGTTAATAATCAATAGTGTATGATTAAATATTCATTATAAAGATTAAATGCAATTTTCCAGAATTATTCAACAAAACTTGCCACGCTTGCATTACTAATTCACATCAAAATCATAAAATAAGGATTTTTTTTTTCAAGTTTAGCCTGGCTTAATAACCAAAAAATCTTGATTAATGCATAAATATATTTGGTAAGAAGATTCTGATTACCAGTAATATCTTGAATTTTTTCCAAAAAAAATCATTCTTCCTCCATGAAAAAAACATGAATAGAGTATTATTAAGAAAATTACAAATTAAAAAATATATGGAATTGATACAAAACTAAAAAAAAAAAAAAAAAAAAAATCAAATTTTGTCCCAATATCTGAACTGAAAGTTTCATTGTTTACACCCATAAAATAATTGCAGATTTTAGAGAGTTGCAGATTTCTGGTTTGCGGATTTGAGGGAGTCTACTGTATAATCTTTAGTTTTAAATCAATAAAGAAACATTCATGATTATTTAATGTCTTTCTTCATCAGCTCTAATCTAGGTGAATTTAAATTAGAGGTTTTGGTGATTATGAGTTGCAATACTTTTGAATTTCACAGTTTTTAGTGAAAACACTAAAATCACAAACTAGAAAATAACATAACTACCCCCCCCCCCCTTCCTCATCACTAGATGTCAAGCAACAATTTGCTAAATGTAAATGGTATCAAAATTGCCTATATAAAAAAATCAAATTTTATGTTCAATAGAAAAATTTCAACTCCTTGTAAAACAAGTATATAATAAAAACTATGTTATAAATTATGCATTTGAAAGTATGCTTTCATTCCCAATGGCTTAAGAGACAATTCTAATAACTATTTTAAACAATATCTTATTGCTTTGTGCAAAATTAGAACTCACTCATTGAAAAAAAAAAAAAAAAATCATTTAAAGCTGAAAAAAAAAGTTAAATAAGTATTTTTTAAATAGAAATATTTAAATTATCTGTGACATCAATTAAGACACATTTAATAAGTACTTTTTAATTAAGAAATAAACATTTTTGTAGAATACTGATTCCCTCTGAAATTTAAATAGTTATACTATTGAAGTCTGTATACAGGAGTTTATCCAGACGAGATATGAGGCCTATTTGTGATTTTTTCACAAAAAATTATTTTATAAAACGGGTTTCTTCACCAGTGTTGTAGTCATAAAAAAGTCTGAGTATATGCTATAGACAGAAATCTTCATACTCTAGCAGTATGAATGTTTGTGCCTATAGTATACACTGTCACTTTATTTGAGAAACACAGTACACGGCGGAGATTTTTTAAAATCTAGAAGTTATACTGCATATACCTTCATATACCCTTGCTCTTCACAAAATTTATATTAATAAAACAAGCCATTCACAAACTCCTATTCCATAAAAACATACTTTCCATTAAAATTATTTTTATTTTATTAAATTTTAAAATGTATAATTTGCTATCCACACCAAAAAGGAAAACTTTAGCAGAAGACTTTAAAGATATTGGTTTGAATCTGAGCACCTATTTTTCATGTTTTTTACAAGGTTATATTTAAAAAGAAATTACAAAAATAACTTTTATTTTTCACAAAATTAGGCACAGGAAAAAGACCTTTCATTGATCCTTGTTACAGTTAAACTATGTTATGTAGCGAGTATAAAGGAAGCAGCCTTATTACAACTAAATTTTTACAATAAGAGTTCAATTTTTAATATTTTGGAAGTGAAAATTTAATTGAGCCAGTGAAAACAGCTAAAATTATCTCACTTGTAGAGACAATTTTGTCTAAATATGTATGTCAATAAGCATATACAAATGTAAACTTATGTTTCCAACTTTATGAGTTTTAATTACTATTTTTGTCATAATGTTGAATCTAGAAAAAAATTGCCAGCTGGCAGGAATTTTCAAAAAGAGGACAGCATTATTCTAAAAAAATACATTTTTTTCAAAAAGGGTACAATTGTACCTTGTTCACCAAAAATATATTGAATTGGTTTTTTAGAATTCCCTAGAATTTGCAATATTTTCTCGGGATCAATTGAATTGTTACAGGGTATATAGGAAGTAATAAAAAGGCTGTCTTGCGTTGTACCCTGCTAAAATAATTTAAAGTTAACACTATGTTAAGAAGCATTCAATTCTTTCCCCAGAAGCTCATTAAGAATAATACCATGATACAAAACAAAACATTCATAATAAATATTCATTATGTGTTTCTCAAATAGTGATTAAAATTTTAAAAATACAAACATGTTCTTTTGGAAATCTGAAACACAGCATACCTTTTTATTTTCATACAAAACTGACATAAATTCCATATGCGGTCAGTGTTCATATTTCTTTTTAAATTAAAGAGCAGGTGATTTATCAAAAGGGTACTTACCTTAGTACTCAACTGGGTTATTTGTATGTACAGTGTATATTATATATTGAATTTCAAAACAAACAACTTAAGATATAAGAAATTATATATGCCTAATTGTTGGTTTTTATCTTTTTTTAAATATTTCAACTACATTCTATACTTAAAAAGATGGCAAAATAGAGAGTGATTATATTATAAATGAATATCCCAACTTTACTGGGCTTTAAAAGAAAAAAAAAATACAATCTTGTTGTTCATAAGAAACTAAAAATAACAGTTGAAAGTTTAAATTCAACACATTTATAAGTGATCAGTGTGAGACCCTTTAGAACAGGGCTAAAACTAGCCCTTTTTTTTCATCCGGGGCAAACATGGATTTGCCCCCCCCCCCTCCTTACTCCTCCTCTGTAAAGTATATTTACAAAGAGAATTTTCTAATAGCTGACTTCTTTTGAAATTTAAAATATCTAATCATAAAATATATAATACTGAACTGCGTAATCTGCTTTGCCAAATATTGATTCATTGAAATTTTGAAAAGATCCAAAAAAAAAAAAAAAAAAAAAATCCATTTTATGTTGTATCCTTATGCTATATCATCTTTAGATTTTTCTGTGTTTTGGCATATCCCAAATAAGACTATATTAACAATACCATGCAGTTCATAGATGTGAGAAAAAGTGACAAAAAAATCTTCATTTGGTGCCCCTTCGTTCTGAAGCCTGTGGCACATGCCCTTACTGCCCCTAGTTTTAGCAGTGCTCTAGAAACAGTAAGGAAATCAAGGTGGTACAATAATTCATCCCACACTCTTCTGCGTAATTTTTTTTTTTTTCCCAAGGCCTAATCAAAGATCATGTGTTTGCTTGGCTACCACTAATTGTCATTGAAGAGCTTAAGACATGCATATGTCAAATTGTCACACCGGGCATACTAAAAAAAAAATGTGTGGGATGAGTTATCATAAATTTAAAAAAAAGAGGAAAATGCTTTGCTCTTCCCTTTTCAAACATTGAAATATATTTTACTATGTGAGGAGTTGAAGATGGGAGGGAATGAATAGTTATTTATTTTTATTATAAGTTAACAAAAATGGGCAGGAAAATTTTTAAATATTAGAATTTTTTTTAATTTGTGCTCTGGGGTAGATTTTAGTAGAATATATACACACACATATATAAGGAAACCATACAAGTTCTTACTTTAGAAATATCCTTTACTGTGATAAGTGTTGAAGGTATGAGGATTAAGATGTTGATTAATGATTACTTATTTTTTACATCAACAAAAATGATCAGAAATTTTTTTAAATATGTTTTAAAATATTTTAAAGAGTTTTTAAATGAAAGGCAATGGTTATCATTATTTAAGGATCTCAAAAGATTATGTCAAAACAAAATATTTAGCACACCCAAAAAAAAAATCGCTAATGCATTTTTAATGTTTAAAATGATAAAGTAACTTATGAAAATAAATGTTTTAAATGCAACATATTATAAAAAAATACATAAACAAATATTTCTGCTGTAGCAGAAATATATATGCTTGTACCAGGCTTGATACTCAATTGTGAATTGTATTTGAGATGGATGTCAATTTGTAGCATTATTTAATGGTTATATAATATATACATGCAGTAAACTCCCTCAAATCTACAACCCTAAAATCTGCAACTCTCTAAAATCTGCAACTCTCTAAAATCTGCAACTCTCTAAAATCTGCGCATAATTTATGGATGTAAACAATGAAATATTCAATTCAGATATAGGAATTTAATTCGATTTTTTTTTTAGTTTTATATCGATTCCACATATATTTTAATTTGTAATTTTCATCAATATTACTGAATTCATGTTTTTTCATGAAGGAAGAATAAATTTATTTCTGAAAAAATTCAAGATATTGTTGATACCATTGGTAATCACCATCTCCTTACCAAATATATTTATGTATTGATCAAGCTTTCTTCGTTATTAAGTCTGGCTAAACCCGAAAGAAAACTTCCTTATTTTATGATTTTGATCTGAATTAGTAATGTACCTTTATAAGGCAAGTTTCATTAAATAATTTAGGAAAAATACAGTTCATCTTTATAATGAATATTTAATCATACATTATTGATTATTAAATTGATCTTTGCTTTTAATATTTTAAAAATTATCTAAATTTTTATTATTTTAGTTTATTACTTATTTTAATATATTATTATATTGTAAGCTTTCATTATAATCTCGATTACATTCAAATTAAAGTTTAATAAATGTAAACAGAGCAATGATCAGATATCCATAAAACTCTAAAATCTGCAAAACCTGTGGTTCCAAACTGTGCAGATTTGAGGGAGTCTACTGTATATACACACACTGGTGTGCAAAAATTAAGGACTAGATTAGATGGAGATTAGATGGTTTTCAAATATAACATCATGCAAAAATTTTCCACATTGACCAAAATCATAGCCTAAGATCCTCAAGATGTGAATGTATGGGATGAGTTATCAAAACCTGTGAATTCTAACACTTTTCTCTGGGACAGATTCCTGTGGGTTTGGGTGGACATTATCGAATTCCGGTGTGTGTTGGGGGGGGGGGATTGCACTATTTGACCATTAAAAGCACAAAAACTCAAATCTTCCTTGGGCATGTCTCTATTGGGCCATCCTCTGAATTCAATACTAATCAAAACCATCTAAACAAGGAGTCAAAAGCCCCCTTCAGCTTGGCCTACAGGCAGAGGTTGATTTCAATGTTAAGAGCTCATTTCAATGACAAAATATAAAATATGGCTAGAGATAAATCCAGTTTAGCAACTTTATTTGGCTGCTTTTAACCAATTTTTAATTTTATTTTTCTATAAATACTGGTTTTATCAGAATCATCTTAAGCGAAATTCAGCTCAAATGCCCACTTTGACAGCATTTTATGAAATATATTCTGACTTTATGAAAAAATTGGCCAATACAGTACATCATATAGCTTCTAAATATGAGAAACTGCCAATTGAATACATTTGAGATTAGATAGGTTTGATGCGTTAATTTTATTTTTCTATAAGTACTGGTTTTATCAGAATCATCCCAAATGAAATTCAGCTCATATACCCACTTTGAGTCTTTGACAACATTTTTTGAAATATATTCTGATTTTATGAAAAAATTAACCAATATGGCACATTATATAGTTTCTAAATGAGAGAAACTGCCAATTGAATATGCTTGAGAGCAAAATTGAATTTAAAAATGAGTCATAAGATAAGCAATTTGTTATTTGAGTATATTCTCAATTTTTCAATCACAATTGCATCGGAAATTCTGTTCAAAATGTCTACTTTGAAAGCTTTTTTAAAAATATATTCTACATTTATAAAAAAACTGGTGAATGCATCACATTATATATTTTCTAAATAAGAGAACCTGCCATTTGGATGCATTTAAAATCAAAAATGAATTTAAAAATGAGTCAGAATATAAGCAGTTTGGATTTGAGATAATTTTTTCCAAGTCCTATTTTTGTTTAATTTATTTTTGCTTTAAGAATTGGTATTATAAAAAACTTGTCAGTATAAAAGTTGTAGATATTATTAAGAAGATGTAAAATAAATTTAATTAGATTTAATATCTTAAGAATTTACGAAGTTATGGATTTTTTTCTGTTTCCCCTCTCCTTTTTGTTTATTTTATTTTTTTTTTTTTTTGTGGTAAGAGTTGGTCATATCAAAAACTTGTAAATGCAAAAGTTTTAGATAATATTAAGAGCATTTATAAAAAAATTAATTGGATTTGATATCTTGAAAATTGACAAAGTAATGATTTTTTTTCTCCCCAAAACCCTATTTTTTCACCCTTTGAGCCCATTTTTAACTTTATCAAAAATCTGTCATGCATAAACTTTTGACCCATTTTTTAGAAGTATTATAAACTTTAATTTTGTTCAATTTGTTTGTTTTGTTCAAAAACATTTTGTTCAATATCTATTTTAATTAAGAAGTAATGATGTTTTTTCTGTTTTCCCCAAAACCCTGTCTATTTCTACCCCCCCTTGGTCTGATTTTGCCCATTATCAAGCTTGACCGAGATTTTATGCCTCTTGATTTTATGTGGGTCATTCCATTTCAACTGGCCTAGAGGCTCCCACTCGACCCCCTTCAATTTTTATGAAATTGATACAGAATATACATGTGGATATATGATGAACATTTGGAATCTGTTTAATGCAAAAAATTGTATAGTTGGAGCACCAGGGGTCCATTTGTACCAATCACTATTTCATGGTTGTAGAAAAAACGGCCAAATCATGAAGTTTGGCATCATATTGCTCATGATATATGAAACCTTACTTATTGAAAATTGGTGATCTAGTACAACTTTTTGTGCTAAAAAATGTAATTGCAGTATTAAAAATCACAAATCAGAACTATCGTGATTACTAGGCCTCAAAGTAGGCCGTACGGCCAATCTGGTTGAATTTTACCCTTATTTTAACATGCTGTAACTACTGCAAATATTATTTTAAAAATTTCTCGCTTTACAAACTAATTACCTATGGATATATCGTAAAGCTGCTGTAGTTGTTTTTTGATTGCTTAAATATTCATTAAATTATTGATGTTCAAAATCTAATAAAAAATTAAAATCGTCAATTTTGCCCCATATTCAAAAGCGTATATCTCAAAAGGGACACTTCTGATTTGGTTACAATTGGTACCACTGGAAAGAGCATATCTTAATTTATAAAAAAAAGTTTATCTCATTTTGGGCCTCTTAGATACAGAAGGAAAATAGTAAAATTCATAAACCTGTTGTACGAGATAATCCAGATACATACAAGAACGGTATAAATTACGACAGGTTCTTTCAACATATTCTGCACCATTCTTTTTTATTACAACGATTAATGCATATAATAATTATCACTTTTTCTGGTCACAGTTACTTCCCCTTTACCATTATGAATGATTTGTAACTGCATTGCCAATGAGTTATATCCAATAACCAGGCAAGACTAGCTCCTGGTTGGATATTGCATGTTTTAAATTTTGAATGCAGGTACCTAACGGGAGCAATAGATTATTATAGACTAAATGTTTGGATTATTCCAAGCTCCCATTATGTTGATTCCTGATCCCCAATCTATAAAAAACATTACTCATTGGTTCAGTTTGTCAAATTTCTTATTGATTGCGATTGCAACAGCTTTCGGTAAATTGTATTGCTGATTAATTTTTGTTTTTATTGGAACTGGAACAGTAATTATATGCTCTTCCGGAATCGAACAGAGGTCTTGTCTAGTGGGCTAATAAAATGTTTTCGAAGGTCCATGAGGGTGCATAAATTTTATTAAGACATCGTTGCTGAAATTTTCAATACCAATTCTTCAATAAAATCTTCAATTGTCATCTGCTTCGTTTCTAACGTGTCATGATCTGTGTGAACCCATTGTTTAAATTCAATGGCGTCTTTTGAATCACTATCTTCGAAAAAACCTTCCAAAAATTTTTTTTAATCATCTGTTCCAGGACATTCTTCGCGGCGATGAAGCATACAATCTTTAGAATTCAAGTCACAAGCTGTTTTACTTATAATGAATTTATAATCTACAACAGTTGGGCAGCTTGCTAGCATCAACTTCACATTTTGATGCATTTTGCATACAGACTGGTAATGTGAACCTGCTGCAACGACAGTCACACACCATTTTGGTTTTAACTCACAAAATTTGGAGAATCCGATTTCCGGTCCATTACTACTTTGATAGACTGCAAACATTTCTTTCAAATTGCTTAGTAATTAGATGCTTCTGCATCTGAACTTTCCTTCCATTATCCGAGCAGAAATGAAATCTTTTATCCTGGACATATTAGATTAAATTCTTCATCTTGAAAAAAAATTAATACTCTTTCTTTTATGTTTTCTGGCAACTTCTTATCAAACTTTACTCTAGGTAAAGCCAATATCCCGATGTCTACTTTTAATTTTCGCACTGCTTTTACCATTTTTTCTGAAACTTCAAACTCTTCCATAACTTCTTTTATTGTCCAACTTTGAGGTACCATTGTTAATATTTGTATTTGTTCTGGATGTTTTGACAACTGTAACTTCTCCTTCAATTCTTTAATTAGCTGTTTGTAATCTAAACAGTCTAGGCATTGGTTGCATGTAGTAGGTTGTCTTAATTTACATGGATCTATATCAGCAACAATAGCTATTTTTTTTAAAATCACATCTTCAGTTTCACTTATCATTCGCTTTGCATAGCTTTTAATATCTCTTGTTGATGTTCGTTGACATTTTAAAGGAGATAAATCAATAGCTGATAGACTTTTGTTCAACGTTTCTGTTACATCTATTTCATCTTGCTCCAATTCGCTTGAAGAATAGGACCATGTTGTTCTTGTTTCTTCGAATTCTTTTCTGTATGATCTACATATTTTTTGGTCTGGTTTGACATTCTTCTTAGTTTCTTAGTCTGTCAGATGATTAGAACTTTCTAAATTGATGGACCGAAAAGATTTTCGTACGCAATGATTGTCTTTAGTGAAAGGAATACAGAATGTTCGCTTCGCTGAAGAAACTCAAATTTATGCAAAATCAATGTTTCGTGATGAAAGCATATTTGAGAATTTTCTTCAAGATGCAATAAACTTCGGCGATCAATTAACTCCTGTTCTTAAGGGGAAAATTCTTTAAAAAGTTTAAAACCTTTATGTGCACAATAAGTCGTCAAATGGCACTGAGAATTATCAGCACAGCCAATGCTCCATTGACTCTGATCATAATCATGAGAATCCATAGAGCTAAAATCTTGATACAGAATATTTTAACAGTAATGTAAAGCATAAACTGAAAGAGAAAAGGAATATTTTTGTATAAATCTTGTTAAACACTCAATACCCAACCAGGAGCTAGTCTTGCCTGGTTATTGGATATAACTAATCGGCAATGCGGTTACAAATCATTCATAATGGTAAAGGAGAAGTAACTGTGACCAGGAAAAGTGATAATTATTATATGCATTAATCGTTGTAATAAAAAAGAATGGTGCAGAATATGTTGAAAGAACCTGTCGTAATTTATACCGTTCTTGTATGTATCTGGATTATCTCGTACAACAGGTTTATGAATTTTACTATTTTCCTTCTGTATCTAAGAGGCCCAAAATGAGATAAACTTTTTTTTATAAATTAAGATATGCTCTTTCCAGTGGTACCAATTGTAACCAAATCAGAAGTGTCCCTTTTGAGATATACGCTTTTGAATATGGGGCAAAATTGATGATTTTAATTTTTTATTAGATTTTGAACATCAATAATTTAATGAATATTTAAGCAATCAAAAAACAACTACAGCGGCTTTACGATATATCCATAGGTAATTAGTTTGTAAAGCGAGAAATTTTTAAAATAATATTTGCAGTAGTTACAGCATGTTAAAATAAGGGTAAAATTCAACCAGATTGGCCGTACGGCCTACTTTGAGGCCTAGTAATCACGATAGTTCTGATTTGTGATTTTTAATACTGCAATTACATTTTTTAGCACAAAAAGTTGTACTAGATCAACTATTTTCAATAAGTAAGGTTTCATATATCATGAGCAACATGATGCCAAACTTCATGATTTGGCCGTTTTTCCTACAACCATGAAATAGTGATTGGTACAAATGGACCCCTGGTGCTCCAACTATACAATTTTTTGCACTAAACAGTTTCCAAATGTTCATCATATACCTATATGTATATTCTGTATCAATTTCATAAAAATTGAAGGGGGTCGAGCGGGAACCATGTCAAAATTTAGGACACTTGACATGGAATGACCCATGTATCAGTTTGAAGGAGATTTGAGCAGAATTATAGAAGTTATCATGTCCATAAAAAGTGATATAGACAGAAAGATATATAAAGATTTTTACTGATGGTAGTTTTGAAGTCTAGAAGACATGATCGGTGTAGATCAGCAAAAATTTTTCAGAAATTCCATCATGGTAACGGCGCCAATAGGTAGTATTTCACACAAAATCTACCTAAAAGATACAAAAAACACTTTATTGTAAAGGTAACTTGGAGCACAACTGTAGAGATGACAGAAACATCCATCTTACAGATACCTGGTAGGAACAATTCAATCTTTAATAAACAATAGAACCACCTTTGACTGCAAGCCGGTTAGTAAAAGCAATAGCATTTTCAGCAAGTTTCCATTTTAATTTAAAGAACATTATCATACTATTATGTAGTTTAAATGTAAAATATACCATATATTATTAATACATTATTACATACTTTTATATTAGTGTGCTTTTATGTTGATAATATTATTATATTTTAATATTATAATTACATTGTCAGTGATTTGTATTTCACAAACTTCAGTCTTGGAAAAGTGGACACTTCAAAAATGGTAAACTTTTAATTCGATTTTTTTAATAAATTTAATAAGAAAGGGGAAAATTAAGTTTTAAGAATCGTGAAGGGTCTATTTTTCTGAGATCAGATCTTGTGAAAGACAAATCGCTGATAATGTACGATAATGTAATATAATATAACAACACAATAGTAATGTATTTTATTATTCTTTTTTATTGCAAATTAAAATAATGTTTTTGTTACAGTTTTTTTAAAATAAAAATGGAAATCTGTTAATATTTAAATTACACATAAATACATAAAAATCTGTCCCTTACATTTTAAAATGAGGAGGATGAATAATCCTATATAATTCACATCCTCTTAATTTGAGTGAAAATGATTAATTGCAAAGAATTAATTGCTATCACAAATGAACTAAAAAAAAAAAAAAAAAAAAAAAAAAAAAAAAAACTAGAATGAAATGAAAAAAATATTTTTTCTTTCCATTAGGAGATAATGCAAGATCAGCTCTTTCATATCTATACATATATTTCCCCTTAATAAAAACAAAAAATACCACCATTGGAACTAATTACAGTCATTGTACACAGCTACAATATTACTGAGACACTTTGCAATGAAATATCCAGATAATTATTTCTATGAGTGTAAAGTAGATTTAATTATTATGTATTCTATGTAAGAAAAAACATGTATTATACCTTTAACAGTAGCATTTGAAATAATAATAATAATAATAAAATTATGCATTTAGGAGTAGTTTTTCTTTTAAAAAATGTGTAAACAAATGTGATTTTCAAGCCAATTTCAAAGTTCCATATTTTAAAAACCACATATATATCACTCATAATATTTTTGGCACATGTTTACATCCATAAGAAGGTTATCCTGCTAAATTTTCATACTTTTTTAGCCAGTCCTTTTTTAGATATTGAACTTCAAATTTAGTGTTTTGATGCTGAGATGCCAACTTTGACTAACTATAGAAAAAGAAGGAGCATCTCTAAATGTTTCATATTTCTTCTGAGAATAGTTCATTAGGGTATATATTCAGAAAAAGAAATGTAAAGGTGAATTTTACTTTCTTCTATTAAAATGTTTATGTCAAAAAAGGCAATTTTCCACTGTAAAAATGATACATTTAATCTTATTTTATACAATTTTTTTAATCATTATCATTAAAATACCTATTATGAAAATTTAGTTCACTCATTACTAAATATAATGGTTTTTAAATCATTTTGATACGTTTAGAAATAAAAAAGTTATAAAGGATTCTGTAAAGTACTATTTTCATGAAAAACTGCTTGTGACATGATAAAAAAAATGGATGCCAAAAAAAAAAATTCAAAAGGTTTAAATTTTTTTAATCTTTGTTTTAGACTCCTTAAAGTACAATAAATTAACTGGTAAAGAATTAAAGAAAATCAAAAATATTGAGCAATATGGTCTGGATGATTTAATATGGATTGACCCTTATTAAAAAAACTCTCAAATTTGAAAATTTAAAAAACTCCTAAAAAATACAACTTATTTTTCATTAAAAATACTCAAAATATTAAACTATCTAAACTATATTAATTCATTCTATAGATAATGATGTTATATGCATGCAAAAAAAAAAAAAAAAAAAAAAAAAAAAAAAAAAAAAAACTTAAGCCATTCCATCAAATAGTTTTTTTTTAAATCTTGGTGTTAGTCGTCAAAAATCAAGTTTTGAGAAAACGCAACTTAAAGTTGAAATTATTTGGGTGCGGCTATGAAAGTGTTGATACATAAATGCCTATAACTCCGTTAAAAATGCAAATATTTTTATGCGGTTTTTTGCATTGAGTTAAGAATTAATTGAGTAATAAAACTAGATTATAAAAAAATATAGATTTTTTGAAAAGTTTTCAACCCTTGAGCCCCCTTAAATAATAATAAGAATACACTATATATACTTTTATTACTAAGCTTGAAAAAAAAAATGAAGCTGTGAATCGCTTCCTTACAAGTCTGAAAACATTGGCAGGAATGTGAAAATATTATAATATCGAAATGCGCGGCGGTCTCCCCTCCCCCCCCCCCCCCTTCCATCATGTTTAGGAGCTAAGTTCACGCGCGTCTCGCTGCGCTTCCTCCCTGTAAAGTTTGTTTTCCAGCACTGCTCAGAGTAACATAATGACGTAGTTAGGAGTTGAGGATCGCAGTGGCTTAAGCAGACGAATTTTTGTAGCCTCGAACCAAAGAGGAGAATATGGTCCATTTTAGAGCGTGCCATGATTCACTGAATCATTCATGTGGTCCTCGGAGAAAAGGAATTTCCATGTTTGTTTTTGTTTACTAATGCGGATTTTCAGCAATAGTAATTGGTAATTGCTTGGGGGAGCTGAATAATGATATAAATACTATAAACATGCTACTAATCGTTTCTTCAAAAACGATGCTCCAATCTCACATATTTAATTGGTAACTTTTTAAATGTAATGTTTATAAAAGAGCTTTTTTGTTTGGTACCAATTTTTTATTTTGGAAGTAAAATAATCACAAAAAAGTATCATACTTTCTGTTCTTGGATTAAACACATCCAATTTAATTTGTAGATATGAAAATGACATATCTCAGTTTTAATTAATAGGGAAAGCGAGCAATCCTGTTTGTCAGTATTGAATTCAGACACTTTTCCCCCGAGAGGAATTTTTGTGGCTCCGTGGGGGGAGGGGGGAGAAGGAATTTCATTTTTTGGCCATTAAAAACACTAAATATTAAATTTTCTGGGGGGGGGGATTTATTTAGGAAGTGGCCCTCTCGGGCCACCCCCTAAATTCAACACTGCTGTTTGTTTCCTCAGATTACTAATATTTTGTTATTCTGCAAAAATAAAAATTAAAGTCAGAAAATTTACAAACCTTAAAGGCAACGCCGTATTCGACGATTTTTGTGACACTCGCCAACAAACTCAGCTGTTTGTTTATCTTAAATGTTCAAATATTCCTTTCAATATCTATAACAAATATTAATAAATTATGAAAAATATAATTCATTGTTAATAACTGAAGAAAATTTATTTTATATCATATACGTATACGTATATGTATAATTAAATACAATGTATTCCATTTAACAGATCAGATTCTATACAATATGTAGAAATTTATTGAGGTTTGAAAATGTTGATGCCTCTATCACTAAAACAGGCATATAATAGCTTTGTGGTCATGAAAAAAAAAAAAAAATCACTGATTCTAACTAGAGATGTAAATTTTCTGGAAAAATTAAAGTGGCAGAAAAAATAGTTTTATTTTTTCAGAAAAAATTAGAAAAGTTGGAAAAATGATTTTTCACAGTTGTTTCTCCAAAAAAATTATATTTTCTGGGAATATTAAGAAATATTTTTTTTTTTCATATGTCTATACTAAAAGAAAATTGTTTTCACTTAGTATATTACAAAAAAAAAAAAAAAAAAGTGTTTTTAAATTTTTTTTTTTTTTTTTTTTTCAGTATCAGAATTTTCATGGTAACATCCACTCTTTATTTAACACTATTGTTTATTATATCATATTTCTGTTGAAATGATTTTTAGTTATATGTTTAATTACCAATTGACTTAGTGTAAAAACCTCAGCCAATGTTTCTGCAATTTGGTATCAGATGTATTATACATCCCATTTATATGGGGTACCCCATCCAGATTGCTTTTTTCATTGTTTATTTTCACTCTATTATTTTTCTAGTTAACTTGTTTTTGACGCAGCATGTCCCTTAAGGGATTTTGTGCCATAAAACCCTATATAACCAACCAACCAACTAAGTCTTACCGCAGAAGGGAAAATTTTCTACGAAAAGCAAGGCAAACAAGCATTGCAAAGGGAGACAAAATCCTACCTTTTTACCGTACCCCACCGAGAAAAGCTGGTTCTGTGGGCTGTCACATTAGAGTGGGTCCGATAGCTCATGCAGACAGGGTTCTATTGCATCTAAAATCGAGGCGAGCTGTCAGAAGAAAAAATTAATAAATAAATCCCAAGGTGTGTGGATTTGAGGGAGTCTACTCTATTCTAAAATATTGTAGTCAAAAGTAAGCACCACTATGCATCCTGTGATAAGCTAAACGAAATTGAGGCAGAACTATACCTTTTTTTAAATTGATTTTTTATTATGGTTAAAATTTCACTGCTTGCATAATGAAATGTGTTTGTTTAGTGAAGTGTAATGACCATAATGAAAGACTGGTATAGTTGTAAATTTAACAATTTAACTTGCATAATTAAGTTTTTGAAAGCTGAATTAAATTTACATAAGGTTATCTGTAAATATATATTTATACTTTCATCTCAAAATTATAAGTTGCAGCCGACCCCACTTAATTGGGTAATGGATAATTGCATACCCCACTTATATGCACAAAATGCTGTGAAACAGAAACATTCCCCTTAAAGTTAATGTTAAAAATACTTGTTTTATTGCATAACAATCCAAGGTTAATCGCATAAATTTTTTCCCAATCTAGTAATTCGGATTTTGTAAATTCTTGTGAATGCAATGAATGGAAAAAATTTAAACAGAAATATTTTCTTTTTTATAAAGGTTTGTTATCTATAAAATCGAAAAGCAGAAATTGATGTGAAAAAATAGACTTTATTCTCTTAATTCTTGGAAGCACATGGGAATATTGACTTTGAAAAAGGCATTTTCTTTTAAAACTGGCCATACATATAGCAATTCAAGATGCCAGTGAAACTTCCTTGAAAATTATGTAATGAAGGGAAAACACAATAGGGACAGTCAAGAGAATAAAAGAACATTATTTAGCACTAGAAGTAAAGAAATACAGAGTCCGAAGTAAGAAAAAAAACAAGAGATTTTTATATAGGCAACGAATAAAGAATAAGTTGAGAAATATTGAAAAATTAAATGGATTTATGCAAAATTTATTAATATTTGCAAAGGTTATGTTTTGGGAAAAAATTCATTATTTTACTTTATCACATAAATTATAATGAAAAATGAAGCTATGTAATGTAAATAGTATTGTAATACATTACAGTTTGGTATATACATCATTATGGATAGAGTAATAAGTAATTATTAATTAAAATTATTCATTTATAATAACTAATTTTTAAATTATTGTGTAAATTGTTATTGTTCATTAATATTTATCGTATCTGTGGTATAGAATCAAATGATAACCTATACTAATAACATGAAATGCTCCCCTTGCTTAAATGTATACAATTCAGTTGAACCAAATGTATGCAATTAAGCAGGGCCAACTGTATATGAAAAAATAAAAATCTTCTGTTTTAGTGAAATAAACTTATTTATTCCAGCTGGTTTTTTTCACTTTAGAGGAAACTTTTCCAATCCTGTAAAAAATATTGTTATCACTAAAATAAAAATCTTAGTTTTATCATAATCCATTCTTGATAAATTGGCTAATGAGCACATACTAAATTTAGATGAATTTATTAATAATATACTGTAACAATTACTGTTAACAGCTAGCAGCATTTAGATTTTTATTCAACAATACACGTCCTTCATCATTTATGGCCATTAATAATTTTTTTCCTGTAGCATTGTGTGCTCTTTCAAAGTCTCTGGACTGGTTATTATGACTAGAATATAGTAATTTAAAGTTTTCATTAGCTCATTTTTGTAGTATTCTAACTTATCTTTTTTCTTTTAATTTTAGACTCATCTATGATTGTCTCATGGACAAGGATGCTAAAATATGATGCACCGTCGATCTAGAAAATTCTTATTCTTTGGCTTTCTTATACTTATTCTGCTCATTAGTACCAGGCTATTAAAGGTTAAATATGTAGAAATAATAGCCTTTATCAATAAAATATCAGGTTCTATGCAATCTGATAGCAATTTTCAGGCACAAGAGACCACAAAGTCTGAAACTGCTGCTCCATGGATACCATCATTTAGTCATATGTACTCTTGTCCTATTTGCTTTGGTTATGGAATGTGTAATGAAGTCTTGAAGGGCTCTGTGTTATTTCATGGTGAATTGACTTTAGCTCATAATAACAAAATGTTGTGGAAAAAGGGTGTCTTACAGACTCGCCGAGTACTAATAAGTTCATTAGTTTCAGAAGAATGGAGTAAGCTTGATGAATTTTTATGTAGAAATGCTAGTCAAGCAGTACCATGTGATTTGTCTGCAGCTATATGGAAAACAGCACTTGCAGATGAAGATTTATTAACCATCCAGAAGTTTAAACATCTAAATTCTTTGCTTGAAGTCCCTTATACTCAACTTGCGTAAGTTTTTTATACTCTTTGTCTTCTTTTTTTATTACTCATAATCCCCGTGGCTGAAACTCAGTGACATTGTCACAAAGGGAATGGTTATTTGCAGAAAATTTTCATCCTCGGGCTGCTAAATGTTGCTGATAGAAAAATCATTTTTGGATGTTTAATTATGGGTAGGAGTATAATTGCTCTTTCTCCTTGTCCCAAATAAATTGGGTTATATTTTTCAAGTCTGTCAAGCACTGGTACAAATTTTAGCAATTTAACCTTGTACTCAAGAAAAGTATTGAGACAATTTATCTATACTAATTAAAATTTAGTTTTATTTGTATGTGTGTGTGTCATAGATGATTAGCTTAATCTACCGCACATACAAGTCATGAAATTTGGATGAGGATAGAACAAAGTATTTGACACTTGAGGATCTTTAAATTTTTTGATAATTAGTCGAGATATTAATTAAAAACTCATGAAAAGCAATCTTTTTTTCTGAAAATCACAACAGCATGCAGATATCTTGACATGATTTCACAGAATTGAAAAAAATTGAAAATTTTCACTAATCAGTGAAAAAAAAAAAAAAAAAAAAAAAAAAAAATATGATATCGATTTAAAAATTTTAGAACATAAGTATAAAAATATTTTACATCAGTGTACACATAAAATTCTTTTGTAAAAGTAATACAATATTTTCCCCTATTTCAGCAAAAAACTAAAATAGTTTTTTGCCTATTTTAGTTTTTCTAAGCAAAAGTAGAAAAATATTTTACATCAGTGTATAAGTTTTTGTAAAAATTGGTTGGAAACTTTTCTTGTTAGCAAAGACTAATGGTGCCAGAGATATTTATTTATAAAATCAATAAAAAAAAGTGCAATGAGAATGAATAGGGATCAGAAAAAAAATTTAAATTAATGATAACTATTTCACTAATTAACCGATTTAAACCATTCAAAAAATTAAATACACAAATTTAATCTAATCTACTTTGAGGCAGGCTTCACTCGCTAGGGGTTATCAAGAAACTATTGATGTGAAAAGAAATGTCTTAAAAGTTACTATTACCAAAATTTTTGCAGTGGATATCTCTGTGTATTTAGTTATGCATCTGAAAGCTCGATGTTGGATTTTTTTTTTTTTTTTCTACATTAATGAATATAATGTTTCAGTCTTTCAGCTGAACATACTAATTGTTACATTATTGTTACAACATAGTGATTGTAGCAATTAATATTTTTTCTGTTTTCTTCATGTTTCTGTTAATTTTTCATGATTCTTTTTTCGTTTCAAACTTTTTGCTTAATATAAGAAATTTTATCCTCTACAATAACTTTATTGATTTTAACTTCATTGATTTTTAGAGATTTTTTCAGTTGCATGTTGATTTCTTTTATTCATGAGATAATTCATAAAATCACAATGTTTCATTCCTTTATAGGTTTATTTATTTTACTCCAATTTATAATCACCCTTTTTTGTCGCCTGAAATTTTTGACTATTTAGTGAGTTTAATACAATTTTTTGCGTTGTTTTGAGTCCCATGCTGATTTTTCAATATTTGGCAGTGCGATTAGATTGCAAACAGTTATCCTTATATAATAAATTTATTCCTTCATAATTTTTAAATTTTTGTGACTTTAACTGTAATTTTCCGTATGATTTTTAGTAGTTTCTCAAGTTCCGCAGTGATTATTTAACATTTGGAAAATGGATTCTATCTCAAACATGAGACTAAAATAGTAAATTTTGTCGTCTGCAATTTTTAATGCAAATTACAATGAGATTTTTAATGTTTTTTTTTTTTAAATTCTGCAACAATTTTTTTTTCTTTTTTAATATTTAAAAACGGAGTTTGGTTTCAAATGTTAAGCTTCCTGTAGTCTTTTTTTTCCTCTATTTTTTAAGTTTTAATGATTTTTAAAGATATTTGGTACTACTCTGTTATCCCATCGACCAAAATATTATCGCCAAATTATAAGATTAAATGGCAATAATGGATGATCGTGAATGTCAATTCAATGACATTAAATACGATACATGTGTTTAAAATGTCATTCAGTGATTTTTATTTCGACTTTTTATTTTTATTTTTATTACTATTCTAGTAATTACCGTATTTACTCATGTATAAGGCGCACTTTTTTTCCAAAAAATTCAGGTAGAACTCCCAGGTATGCCTTATACACAGAATAATTTTTTACTGTTGAATGCAGTCGAATGCATCCGAATGCAGTTGGATGCATATGAAACAAGAAATTATTCAAACAAGATATTAAAACTCGGAAAATGTTACTTAATTGAAGTATTACTGCATATTTATGTCATTCCTTGCAGATTTTTATACAAGAGAGCTAATGACATTATCTAAACTCTAATAAGCAATTTTCTTTACCGTCACTCATTCCTATTTCCCATTATTCTCTTTCAAATTCGAAGTCTAAAAATGCATTTTTGTCTTGTTTTCTGGTATGGTGTAATGTTTGTTTCAACTTTTTTTTTTTTTTACTGAAATTCATTTGGTCATTCTTCATTAGCGTATCAAATTTATGGTGCGCCTTATATACGAGATTTTAAGAAATCGCCACTTTTACTTGTAAAGTAGGGGTGCGCCTTATTTACGCATGCGCCCTATGCATGAGTAAATACGGTATTAGTTTTTTTTTATTATTTAAAATACAAATTATGTCAATATGTATAATTTGGCTATTAGTTTGATGATTTGTATAATTTGGCAAAATCGATCGACGGGATAACAGAGTAGTAGCAGATATTTATTTTCAATTTTTCAGGTTTTAAACATATAATTGTAAAAAGAATTACGCTTCAAATGGTTAACTTAATAACATAAATAGTAAATTTTCTTCTCAAAGATTTTAGAATTTCTTCAATTTTTAACACGGTGATTTTTTGACATTTGGAAAAAAAAAAAAAAAATTATTTCAATATAATAAGGTGTTGATGACTTAATGTAGTAATGTTTCTCCTGTGCGATTTTTGATTGTTTTTTAGCACTTTTATTGAATATTTAGTGTTTTTATGTTACATGATGATTCTTTTGACATTCATAAAAAGAATACAATTACAAATTTTTATTCTAATATAATAGATTTTGTACTTCATTTTTGCAGCCTTGCTTTGTAATCCATTGTAATTTTTTGGCATTCATAAATCTTGATTCCAACATTTAGTATCATCATATAGTAGTTCATTTTCTCATCTACATTTTTCAATATGATTTGTAGCAGATTTTGTTTTTGCTTCTTACCATGTTTTTAATTTATTATTATTATTATTTATTTTTTTACATCCGGGAAAGAATACTGGTTACAATGTCTACTGTAGTAAAATCTATCCTCAGAAATTTTTTCCGGGGTTTTTGTAATTCTTGGTGAGATTTCACACTTTGTAAATTTGTCTTCAAAAAATATTGTATATCTCACACTTTTTGCCTATAAATTTCAAAACATATGCAGAATTGTTGTTCAACTTACATCATTCTGTTTAGTTATACAAATACAAATGGAGCATCAGAATTTTAAATCCTATTTTTCTTCATTACTTTAAAGTTTTTGTTTTCCAGGAAATCTGGTTTTAATCATTTAAACAGGAAACATTTGCCTAATAAAGCAAATTCTATCCTCTTTGTAATAAAGTTTATTTGGATTTCATCCAGCAATTGTTGAAATTTTTGTGATTCTTTTCATAATTTTTAGAGATTTTTTATGTTTTTCAAAGATTTATGCATAAATGAAATCTAGTTTTAATTTTTTAGTCCAGTTAGTCATTTTTATCCTCTGCTATATCTGATACTTTAGTGGTTTTTCATGATTCACTGCGATTTTTTTCCATATTAGTGGATGTCTGGACTCAATATTTTAGTCCAGCATAATATATTTTTTTTCTTTTCAGTCAATAAAATATATTAAAAAATTTTGCAGTGATTTTTAAATTTGATGGGGTATTTTATTATGATTTTTTTTTTTTTTTTTTTTTTTTTTTTTTGCATTTAGTGTAATTTTTTTCACAGCCTATGTGATGTAGAATCACATATAGTTTTCTTAAATTTTACATTTTTCTAAATTACCATTAAAACTAATCTTTAATTAAATGTCTATTTTATCTTAACGTTTATTTTCGATTCCACAATAACTTTCCGTTCAAAAGAAAAGAAAGAAAAACATCTAGCATCTGCCTTATTACTGAAAAACGGTTGTCAGATAAAGAGAATTCATTAAGATGCGTATTTCACCCTTGCTGGAAACAAATAAAAAAAAAGAATAAAGATCGAATGTGTTTGCGGTCAGTGAAATTTCATTTTCCTCTCTGCGTAATTTTAAGTCTAACTTATTCGTTGCATAATAGTCTTTGAATGTACATGCTCTTTGTTATGTCTTTTGAGAGCATTTTCCCAAAATATGCTCCTAACGTATGAATTGGCAGTCGGATTCCTTTTTGGCATATTTTTTAGGGCTGCTGTTTTCTGGTTGCCTTGCTATTAAATTCAAAATCCTTTTATTGTTTAAGCGTAACAAACAATTTTGCGTCGATGATATCGGTCATTTTTCATATGCTTAATGTTGCCAATTTTGTAATGCCAATGTGTGAATTTTTCAGTGAGGAATTAATTGCCTCCCTCTCGCTGCACGAGGCAGTCATGTGAAGACTGTTTTCTTGATCATGCGTTCAGGCACCATCCCTAGCTCTCCTGTATGAAACCTTTAAAAATTTATAAGTTTACTGCAAATAAATAATTTTCTTAAAGAGCATTTATTTTCTTAAGCGATCACAGCCTACAACTCCAGCGAATGTATTTTAAAAAGAGCCTGACCAATATACTCTAAAGTACAGATCTATAGTATAGCCTAGGTAACGCTGAATGGGCCAGCTACTTTTTTTTTTTTAAAATAAAATATTGTAAATATAGTTAAATAGTTTCTCAAATGCTGATTTATTAAATTTAGGTTTTTGGTTTTTCTTTCCATGCAGTTTACCAGCATGTAAGACAATTATGTATAAAAAACATATGCATGGTTTTTTATGCATTAATTCTTCAGTGTGATTTTCTGTGTACATGTGTACTATGTTACATGTAAATCTATCATTCATTTCCACTGTTAATAAGTATAATGCTGCAGAAATATTTTGCTGTTATGAGATTCGTTATTTATAGCTTAAAAAAATTCTGCCACAGGACTCATAATAATATCCATAGTTTTCAAGCATAAAACTGTATTAAAGCTCTATGTTTTGTGTTATTTGTTTTTCAGGCTAAAACATGTCCTAATCAGAAGGTTGTGGCTTGTACTTTTACATTAACTTCTGTACTGATAACTTGTAATTTGTTTCTACCTGAAGAAAGATTTGTTTTATCAAAACATATATTTTCTTACTCTTGCAACATTTCTTGAAAAATATTTTAATAATTTAAAAAGTGCTTTTCTGTCTTTTTAAAAATATTTTTTTGCCGATATCTGTTGATTTCACAAATGATATATGTATTTCTACTTTTATCTATGTCAAATTTGATTGATAAATTCAAGGTTTAGTTTTCTATCCAAGCATGAATTGAAATACAATGAAGGCATATCGACTATCTTTTATAATTATGCAGTTGACTCCCTCATATTCACACAGTTTGACACAGAGGTTGTGTGAATTTTTGAATTTAACAAATTTCTGGTCATTGCTTTTCTTATTTTTTTTAAAATACAGTATTTTCGGGTGTGTAGCCCCCACCCGGTGTATAGCCCACACCCCTAAATCGAGCAGTGCAGTAAAAAAAGTTCATGTATAACCCGCGGAGTTGCATTGGTGTATAGTCCGCAGGCTATACACCATTTACGGATGTATATTTTGATAAGAGTTCGAAATTAGAACTCATTAGTCATAATTTTTAACACAAATTTACCAAATTTTTTCGTGATGCATAATACCTACAGTAATTCGGCTCAAAAATTAAGATTATCAGTACCATAATTTTCGGAAGAAACGCCGCGGCATTTACGTGTTTTAAGATAAAATTTCAAGTGATGAGGCATTTACGCGCATTTTTTTTTTTCGAACAAGCGTGATATTTTTTCTGAATTTTTCCGAAAATTAAAAAAAAAATCGCCGATAAATTCTAAATTTCGGACGTAAAATGTATACGTATCTTAGGTCATTGGTTCCCAAAAGGATCGAATCCTCGGAATCGGTGCGAAATGCACCAACTCCAAAAAGGAACGATTCCTCGGACTCTATCTGAAATGAAACTACTCCGGAAAAGTTCGCTTCCTTGAACTCATTCCGAAATGAAATGACTCTGTAAAAGAATGATTCCTCGGAATCATTTCCAAACATAGATCAGAAATAACTACTAGATAACGGATCCCTTTGTTCTCTTCAGAAATACTTGAAGCTGGAATGACCCAGATTTAGCGAGAGTTTTCCTTGCCAAAATGGTGTCTTTTTTGGTGATTATCCCTTCTTGGCAATTTTCTACTTTTATTCTCATAATAAAAGAACGCAACGCAGGGGAAAGAGGTCTTGGTGGCTGGTGGGATCGGCGGGAGAAACCGGTTTTGGTGCGCATTCGCCCCACCATCACGTGCTAGTGGGGAGGTAATGTTGGATTCAAAAAAGGTTGCCATTTCTTAGTCCAGTTATTAGACATCAATGTTTCCAAACAATGCGACTGCTCTGAGTTGTTCCAAAATGACATAAATCATGCACTTTTTTTTGTACTTTGGACCAGGGTAGGGTACCAACTCCGAAAAGAAATGATTCCTCGGACTCTATCTGAAATGAAACGACTCCGGAAAAGTAAGATTCCTTGAATTCGTTCCGAAATGAAATGACTCTGTAAAGGAACGATTCCACAGAATCATTTCGAAAAAGACCGACTGCTGTGAATCGTTCTGAAATGACATAAATCACACACTTTTTTTTTGTTCTTTGCAACAGGGTAGGGTACCAACTCCGAAAAGAAATGATTCCTTGGACTCTATCTGAAATGAAACGACTCCGGAAAAAGTTCGATTCTTTGAACTCGCCCGAAATGAAATGACTCTGTAAAGGAACGATTCCTTGGATTCATTTTGGAAAAGAGCGACTGCTCTGAATTGTTCCGAAATGACATAAATCACGCTTTTTTTTTGTTCTTTGCAACAGGGTAGGGTAGATTATGTTTTTGAAAAATAAACTTAATCTTAAATGATCTTAAATTCAGAATCGTTGAGGTTGGAAGGGTTCTGGATTTAGGATTGTGTACTCTACAAACACAGTGGGGTGCTGCAGCACCGATTCGCTAGCAAATTATTTTCTGATATTTTATTTATAGATTTTTTTTTTTTTAGGTCTCGCGTATAAGTCTATCCCCCACTTTGAAGTTCTTTTTTGTCTAAAATTTCACAATTTATATGCGAGTATATACGGTAGCTATTATAGATCTATCAGTGCAATACTTGGCGATAGTTGCGACAGTTCTTCCAAACCCAGAAATAACTGTATTTAAGCAGTAAAAAAAAAGCCTTTACAAACATGGGATAACTCTCTAAATTTCGCGCCATGGCGAAAAAAATTTACTAATTTTTATGTTTTTTCAAATTTTTTGAGGTTTAAAAGTTGTAGAAAAAATATCATGATTTCCAATTTAAAAAAAAAATCTTTGTCACCCCGCACCGTGTATAAGCTGCAGCGGCTTTTTGGAAGGTTTTTTTCTTGTATAAGCCACGGACTATACACCCGAAGATACGGTAGTAATTTGAATGTAATAATGCAATCAAAATTATAATGAAAGCTTGCAGTATAGGAAAATATTGAAATAATTAAGAAAAGTAATAAATTAAAATGACAAAAAGTAAAATAATTTTTAAAATGATTAAATTATTAAAAGTAAAGGTAAAGTAAATAATTAATAATGTATAATTAAATATGCATAATGAAACACATTTTCTTTGAATTATTCAATGAAATTTTCCTCATAAAGTTACCCCATTAATTTACTTACAAATCATAAAGTAAAGAAGTTTTATTTCAAGTTTAGCCAGCCTTAGTAACCAAAAAAACTTGATTAATACATAAATATATTTGGTAAAGAGATTGTGATTACCAGTGATATCATCAGTATCTTTAAATAAATTTATGCTTTCTTCCTAAGAACCTATAAGTTATGTCAGTCATGTTATTGAGAATTACATATTAAAATACGTATGCAATGATATAAAACTAAAAAATCCTGTAATTTTGTCCCTACATCTGAACTGAAAGTTTCATTGTTTACATCTGTGATGATGTACAGATTTTAGATGTTTGTAGGTTTTAGGGAGTCTATTGTATATAATTATTAAAAAACTTGTGTAAACACCCATCTTAGGACAGTGGGTAGGAATCATAACTTTCCTTTAAAATTTTAAATAATTGATAAAAATATTCATATACTAATATTCCTTAATCAAGCTATTTAGTTATAAATAGTCAGTAAAAAGAAATACAGTTTTCAAACACTTTAGATTTGAAAGTGTGCCCTCCCTGTTGAACAATGCAAATTTTTAAATTATGCATTGTTGAGATTTAAGTTTGAAAAAAAGAGGAAATAAAAATTGGTTAATGATTTATCAATATATATATTTTTTTCAAAATAATTTAAATTCAAATCTGAAAAAAAGAAACTAAAGACAATGTTTACTATATTAATGCTAAAAAAATAAAGTACTTTTGTGTTAGCTTGGCAATGTGATAAATTGCCAAATATTGTTTTCATTAATATCATTCATATTGCATTAATTTCACTTAAAATATAAACCTTTGACACGTTATTTGTCAAGGAATAAATAAAATTCATGCATTTGTGACATCATAATTCACTCTTATATTTTAACAGGGCTATAGTTATTTGTGCTGTAGCCAATGTACACGTCAGGACACATTGTAGTTATTATTATCTTTTTATGCATTAAGGGTTTGCTATGGTACTCCATTTTGAAATTTGGTAATTTTCGAAATTCAATGTTTGAAAAATAGCTTAATCATTAAATTTGAAATATTTATTTAAAAAATTACATTTTTTTTTAAATCTTTCTGATACAGTTTGTCTAACAATTTTCTGACAAATACTTTTCGAGCTATTAACTTTCAGTAGCTCCAAATGTTTAATTTTCCAAGATTAGTCTGTGGCAACGATTAGTGAAAAAGCCAGCCATCGGCAACATGTAGCTTTTTATTAAAGAGAATAAAGCATTCAACTAATAGTAATAGTGAAATAAAAATCATATTCCTGATGAAATTTTATTATTGAAAAAAATTATCAGCAAAAATATTGCAGGCAATAATTACATTTTATCAATGAAATTGAAATAACTTTTAAATAAAGTTTAAAATAATTGAAGTAAGCTAGTAAAATAACATTGAACTTTTTATACAGTTTTACATAATGTTTTCAACTGCACCAACAAAATAAGAGAAATGCATTACATCTGAAGACACAACTTTTTGTGATGAACCACATGTCCACTGTTTATTTACCCAGTCAAAAATATTGGGTGTTTCTGCACTAAGCTTAATTGTGGTTTTTGTTGGTAATTTTGACAAAAGTGAAAATACCATAACTAAGTCTTTAACAGACTTGTCTTGCAGCATGTGAAATATGATAACATCATGATAAATACTTAAATCTGCCATCTTCCTTGTACAAACGGTGCTAATAACTGTGTATTAGAAACTCTGTATTAAGAATGTGGCTTACAATATGCAAGGCAGCATTTCCAGCTCCTTTTATGGTGCTAACATATTTTATACAAAAGAAAATAAAAGTTTTAAACTTTCATTAGAATATCTTCATTAGTGTTAAAATTATTAACAAATATCTAAATCCAGCTTAGAGTTGGGCTCGGTTTTTGAAAAAAGTAAAGGGTTAAAATTAGTAGTCTCTATTAGTCATAGAGTGATTATACAGGGTGAGTCAATATCGAAACAATAGGCTATCTCCTTAAATATTGCCCCTAGACCCATACTTCCAATTGCAAAAATTCATAAAAAAAGATGAATTTTTTGATAAGATAATTTGCAACTCCATGGGGGGTCTGTTTTAAAAAAACGAAAATTAAATTTTTATACGGCCCCCAGAGGATAAAACTTCCAATTAGAAAAAATTTCTTTATCCCTTCCTGAATTGAACAAAAAAAAATTCACCTCGATATCTGCAAATCCCTGAAAGATATTAATATCCAAAATTCCTGACTTACACCACTTAAGCATGCCTCTGAGCGCAGCAAAATCAGTTCATTTGAAGTACAATTAAGGGATCGACCATAAATTTACGTATTGTTAAATGTCGATCCAAGACAACACTTAAACTTTTAGATATAAAATAAAAGTGTATAGGTTTTTGCTTTAAACTTCGATGAAATATGCTAGATGTCTGCAATATTTCGACCTTGCCGCCAACTTCGTAACTGGCACGACTCATTGAACGGACCGTCTTATTAAACACTTATTAAAAGTGTTATCAAATTAAGTGATATTAATTAAACTCTCATTAAAAGTGTCTTAAAAACTTATTGGTGCAGGCAATAAGTTTAGTAAATATAGTAATAGCGAAAATGACTCTTCTATTAGCAGAATCAATGGAAATATATTTTAATAAATTACATAGAAATATTTAAAAAAATCTACTTTATACCACAGTAAAACCGCTATAACAGACACTCCTGAATAGCAGACACCTCTGTTTAACGGACTATTTTCCAATCCCCATTCTCAAAACCTAAATTTGTGTATGTTTAACCTCTGAATAACGAACATTCCGAATAGTGGAGACTATTTAAGGCGATAAAGGATGAAAAAGTATTTTTTAAGGACAAAAAAATGAAAAAAAGTAAAAAGACCTCTAAATTTATCAGGGAATTTTGTGATAAATGAGCTAGGGAAAATCTCTCCCCCCCCCGCCCCCACGTTCAGAGTTGAAATGAAGGGGTTGCCAAGGAGGGACATCTTCCAGAGCATTGAAATATCCCCTCGGAAAATTGAGATTTTATGCTTTTACCAGCCAAAAAGTGCAATCCCCCTCCCCGACCGGAACTCTATAATGTCCAATAATGTCACTTTGAAAAACAAATTACATGTAATCACAAGCAAAAGTTAACTTTTGTAACAGGGTTTTTTCACAAGCATGTAATGAACAGTGGGTAAAGGTGTGTACAGTTTTATTTAGCCCCATTGCTTAAAAAATAATTTTAATTTCTGATTAATCATATAAAAGAGGTTTTTGGACACATAAAAGTCAATTAATAAAATGTTAAACATTTCTTAGCACTTTTTGAATATCTTTGATTTTCCCAATAGCGGACACCTCCGAATAGCGGACAATTTCTGCGTTCCTGAGGTTCCATTATTTAGAGGTTTTACTGTATTCAGTTTCAAAATTTATGAAGGTTTTAAACCTATTTTTGCTTTCTTCTATTTTTACAAGAAGAAAGTATTGGGTTCATGAAAATTTTGAATTCCAGTTTTCGATGGTTTCACACGTTTTAGGGCTCAGAGATACTGAAAAACATGTTTTTATGAAATGTCTATCTGTGAGTCACAGCACAATGAAAAAATTTGAAATCAACGTGATAAAAAAATAAAGTTTAAATCAACTGACGCATTTAAACAGTAATTAAAGAAGGTGAAAATGGCAAAACTTAAACAAAATCTGAAATCGAAACTACAGTAGACTCCCTCAAATCCGCACAGCTTGGGACCAGAGGTTTTGCGGATTTTAGAATTTTGCAGATTTCTGGTCATTGCTTTGTATACATTTTTTTAAAAGTAATTTGAATGTAATTAATAATGAAATCAAAAGTATAATAAATGCTTACAATATGCTAAAATATTAAAATAAGTAATAAACTAAAATAATAAAAATTAGTTAGATTTTAAAATGATAAAAATACTA
This sequence comes from Maratus speculifer, assembly GCA_964019185.1. NCBI lineage: Eukaryota > Metazoa > Arthropoda > Arachnida > Araneae > Salticidae > Maratus > Maratus speculifer. The sequence goes on from OZ025293.1 coordinate 341,910,028, forward strand.
AAAGCAAAGGTCAAATTAATAATCAATAATGTACAAATAAATATTCATTATAGAAATGAAATGTGTTTTTCCTAAATTATTCAATGAAACTTGCCTCATAAAAGTATATTGCTAATTCACATCAAGATCATAAAATAATGAAGCTTTATTTCAGGTTTAGCCTGGCTTAATAACTATAAATGCTTGATTAATACATAAATATATTTGGTAAAATTGTGATTACTAATGATATCAGCAATATCTTTATTTTTTCAGAAATAAATTATTCTTTCTTCATGAAAAAACATGAATTCATTAACCTTAACAAAAATTACAAATTAAAAAATATATGGAATTGATATAAAACTAAAAAAGTCAAATTTTGCACCTACATCTGAACTGTATGTTTCATTGTTTACATCTGTAAAATATGTGCGGATTTTAGAGAGTTGTGGATTTTAGGAGTGCGGATTTGAGGGAGTCTACTGTATATAGCATTTAAACGTTAGGACCAATCTTAAAACTAAATGCACTTTACTGCATCAAATGTTTTTATTTCAGTATTTCTCATTTTTAAACTGACATACGTCAATAACCATCAGTTACGGTAACTTTTCACCTCAGAAAATTTACTTTTAAAAATATGATTTGTTTACAAAAATTACTTTTTTTTTTAATATTGCTATTTTAAACACTTTTATTTTTTTTTTAAATACATATTATTTAAAATGTTGAATTAAAATTGAAAATTAGACATTTTCGTTTAATCAAAAGAAAAAAATTCAACTCGGCAAATAATATTTTGAGTTATAACAATTTTAATTTACTCAATTTTTTTTTTTTTTTTTTTTTGAAAAAAAAATATTAAGAAGTCTTATGATGTGATAATGCTTACAAATTATATGGTTAACCATCACAAAACATTCAAAATTCCAACTTTATAAATAAATAAATAAAATAAATGTTTCCTGGACCCATTACAGCATCATTGTTTCTTCAATTACACGCATTTCAATTTGTGTCTGATCCCTTGAAACCTCCCGATTTATTAAAATTGTCATAACTCTCTGAGTTTTGACGATATCAAGATGAAAGGTTTTTTTGTTCAGTTCAGGAATGAATAAGGAAAAATTTTCTAATTGGATGTTTTATCCTCTGGGGGCCGTATAAAAATTTAATTTTCGTATTTTTTAAAATAGACCCCCCATGGAGTTGCAACTTATCTTATCAAACAATTCACCTTTTTTTATGAAACTTTGCAATTGGAAGTATGGGTCTAGGGGCAATATTTAAGGAGATAGCCTATTGTTTCGATATTTATGACTCACCCTGTATGAAAAAAAAAAAATGGCTACTAAAATAAATCTGCCAATTGTCATCTTATCTGTTTGAAAATATGCATCATGTGCTTAAATATTTTTGTTTGAATTTTATCTGCTCATCTGACGACATTGTATAGTTCCGTGGGGAAATCTCACTTTTTGACTATTGAAAACCAAAAATCTTGAATATTCCAAAAGACAGAACTTCATTATTCCAGGAAGAATGTCCCCCCCCCCCCCCCAGGCTGCATGCTGAATTCAATGCTGTTTTTGGGAGAGAAGCTATGTTAGTGTAGAATTTGTACATTTCAAAATGCACATTATGCTTTTGAGGTTATATGGTAATACCCCACAGTTCATTTCCTGGACATAGAGATGATTACTGGTAGATGTTAAAATTTCTATAGACAGGAGAAAGAAATCCAAAGAATCATTACCGTATTTTCGGGCGTAAGCGCCACGGCACATACGAGTTTAAAAGTTAAAATTATGCTTACTGCGGCGCTTCTGCCGGGGCGGCGGATACGATATATTTTTTCCCCTTGCAGCGATATTCATTACAGAGTCGATTTTTTCTATCGATCCTTTGATAAAATTTTTGCTTTTTCTGTGAATGATTGACAGAAATTAGACTATCATTTGTCGAAATTCGCGATATTTTTATGCTTCGCATTTACTTCCTGATGATTGACTTTTCACAATTTTCAGAAAAATTCCGATCAGAATCACCTCTGTGATGAATATCGCTGCAAGGGGAAAAAAATATATCGTATCCGCCGCCCCGGGTTTTTTAAGCGATACTTCGGCGAAATTCATGAGCACATTTCGACGAAAGAGTGCAGTAAAAACGCAAAATATGTCAAAAAATCTCTAAAAAACACAAATTATGTCAAAAGATGGCAGAAAAATCGTGAATTTCTCAAAGGATTGCCAAAAAGAATTGTCAAAAAAATTGTTAGAAAAAAAGCAAATATGTCGTATCTATAAATAAACGGTAAAAAAAAGAGAAAAGACGTAAATTCAGGCGAAAATAAACGCTAAAAAAAGGAGAAATTTGAAAAAAAGCATGAAATCTATTAAAAAATCTCGAAAAAACGAACATTTCATCAATGATTCATTCATTTCAACATGATTCATTTCGTTCTCAAAGGTGATTGAGAACAGATTGAATCAGGATGAAACAATGGTTCATGAATCTTTGATGAAATGGATGTTTTTTCGAGATTTTTTTAATAGATTTCATTCTTTTTATGCTTTTTTTACAAATTTCTCCTTTTTTCTGTGCTTTTTCGACAAAATTTATGTTTTTATAAAAAAAACACAAATTTTTTCAAGTATTGCTTCAAGTATCAAAGTTCATGATTCATTCAAATATTCATGATTAATTCAATTCATCATGATTCGTCCCTTGCTTATCCCCATAAAAAGCGCAAATTTTTTCAAGTATCGCGAAAAAACTCTGCAAATTCGTCAAATATCGCAATAAAACCCTGCAAATATCGCGATAAAACCCTGCAAACCTCGTTACAAGCTATAAAAAAAAGTATTAAAAAATCGCGAAAAAAAGGCTGCACGATTTCAAATTTAATTTTATCGTAAAAAATATACAAAATATACTAAATTTAAAATTGGATTTATATTACAAATGTTAAAAAAAGCAAAAAACACTGAATATAACGCAATTTTTAACATTTTGATGTATTTTCGTAAGTGCGGCGCATACGGAGGTGCGGCGCTTCTGATGAATATTTGTTTTATTTTAATGCATTTTCGGAGGTGCGGCGCTTACGGTGTGTGTGGCGCATACGCCCGAAAATACGGTAATTATTCTCAGCAACATTTCAGAGAATTGAAAATATAAAATAAATAAAAGGAATGCTTTCTGATATTTTCTTTTTTATGATCTATTAGAAGCGAGCATTATAGTTAGTGTACATCTTACACTTTTATTTTTAATACCCAAGTTTTACCTAATCAAGCCTAGTAAGTTGGAAATTTGCCAAAAATTAAATCTATCATGTTCAAATTAATGGGGTATTTTGAATTTGCAGGCATACTGTTTGTATTTCAATTGCTATAGGAACCTAACAACAATTTATTAAATAAATGGCATCAGATAAGAAAGGATTAATAAAATTATTTATATCTAATGACTGAAAATGATTTCATTTCAGTTCATTTCATTTCATTCATTGCAGTTTAATTTTTTTTCTTATAATCTGTGTAAGGAAATTCACAAATTTTTAAACATATAATTCACAGATTATATCCAGAAAAATACAATACTGTTTAAAAATTGTAAACAAAGCAATGATTAGAAATCTGCAAAATTCTAAAATCCACACAACCTCTGGTTCCAAACTGTGCAGATCTGAGAGAGTATATTGTATATGATTGTTATCTTATATGCCTAAATTAGCTTTGTACGTAAAGGGCTTGACAACCAGATTTTAAAATTATATATATATACAGTAGACTTCCTCAAATCCGCAAAGCTTGGGACCAGGGGTTGTGCAGATTTTAGAATTTTGCAGATTTCTGGTAATGGATTTGTTTACATTTTTTAAACATTAATTTCATTGGTAGTTAAGCCTTATAATGAATGCATATAATAAATTCAAACATTAAAATAATTAAGTAAAATATTTAAATAAATAAATAGTTAAAAAGCAAGTAATTATTACAAAAAAAGTTAAGCAAAATAAAATTATAGAAAAATATTAAAATAAAGTAGATAATCAAGATACAATACTAAATATAAATAATGATGAGGAAAAATCAGTTTTTTTTTAATAAAGAAAAATATTTGCCTTTGGTAATAAACAAAAATGGCTTGATTAATTTTAAAATATCCATTTTATACAACAAAAATCATCCTGCCCCTCGAATTACAGACACTACCAAATGCTCATTGAAAGTTACATTATGCTGGGACTACGATGTGATAATGATTACCGTAATTTCGGGTGTATAAGCCGCGGATGAAACAATTCTTTTTGGACCCAGAAATCTTATTTAGTGATAGAAGACAAATATTTATGGTGATCTAACTAGTTATATTTGTTTCTTAAAAAATTCTGGGCCGAAAAGGAATTGTTTGATCTGCGGCTTATACACCCGAAATTACGGTATTTTGATTAAAAATTGATCATCCTAATTAGTAAACCGGATGTAGATCCCAAATTCGTTTCATAACTAACAGGAATAAGAAAATAGTAATAGAACAATAAAATAATAATTTTATATAGCAAAAATTATCCTGCCATGCAAATTACAAACACTACCAAATGACTATTGAAAGTTATATTACGCTTCATCTACAATACGATAATGATTATTTTGATTAAATATCGATCATCGTATGTCTAAGAAACATATTATTTAACACTGCAGAATTTAAATTGAAAGACAGTAAAAAAGGAAGAAGTTGAAAATGATTTAAAAATAGATAGTGTTATAAAATTATTTGTATTGCGTTAGCCACTGACTTCAGCGCCATCTTTAATTTCATTGTTTACATCTTAAAAAAATGCATGGATTTCTGGCATTCTCAGATTTTAGGGAGTTTACTGTATATATATTATTCAACCCATCTTTATTTTTAATATAGCAGTAACAATTTTCTAAAACATAACTCTCATATTTAAAATGATATGTCACACTTTAAACATGTACATTTTTTCATGATGAAGTGATTAAATGATTTTTTTTTATATTTTAGCTTCTCTGTTTGTTCAAGTGATAAATTACTAAATGAACTAATAAAAAGTTTTGATGAAAATTTTGATGGACTTTTTGATAAAGATGAAAGAATTTTGCTATTAACCAGCCTTATGATGCAACCTGGATATGTTATTATGAAGGTTTTAAACTTTTCCTCACTTAATTTTTTTAATATCTGTCTCTCTATGTATGTAACTATTTTAAGCTTTATTTTGTTTGATACTATTATTGATTCAAAGTTGTTATAACGTGATTGATTCAAAGATATTATACTTTTATAATGTGTTTATAGAGATTTATGGGATTTTTTAATGAGCTTGCCTTTTTAGGGTTAGCCTTAACATAAGAATGTTATGACAGGTCTTAATTTCTAACAAAAGAACTTTCACAGCCCTAATACTTTGCAGTACTAACTATTGTAGTGTATCCTTTTCCCATTCACTCTTACGAATTTGTATTTTGTATGTTATTTGCAAAAACTAGAACAATTTTAACAATTGTAAATTTGTTTTAACTGTCTGCATTTGTGTAGTAAAATCTAATAAAAATAAATGTATTAAAATCTAATGAAAAAAAAAAAAATATTTGCCTTAATGGTAATGTGATTGTATATTAGGGTGGATCAAAAAATTGAAATGTGGGTAATTGAAAAAGCACAGAGTGCAAAAGTTGTATTTTATATAAACTAGTTTACACGTTTTTTAAATTGAAATCCTTTCATATCTTCTGGTGCCATTTTTAAATGGTGCAACAGTTGGCCCTACAACCTTTTCTGAGGGAATTGATATAGCAATCAAATTGTGCGAGGAGCTAGTTACTTTTAACTTCATTTTCTGCTATAAGTGGGGAGAATATGTCAGATAACATAGATAGAATGTTTTTCAGCAATATTTATATGCTATTTTCAAGCAATATCATGTGATGAATGTGGCTCTAACTTGTTAATAAAAAAACCTTGTCCAGTTGTTCAATCTAGATGGATAACAACTTCATGTTAAATTTTCAGGTTGTATATGGCCACAAAAAATCTCTCGGAGAATCTTATTACATATGAATCAAAGCACATAATATAAGTTTTAAAACATATATTATGAAGGTATATGTACCTACATGGTTCATAGTAAAAAAAAAGCCCTCCATAACACAAGCAGCGAGGCATATTTGGAAACTTATTGTATTGTACTTTTCTAGGTATTTGAACCCAATCTAAGAAAGACAGTAGATGCTGTTTTTCCACAAAATAGCTTTTTTATCATCCTGAAAATTATTATTGTCAATGCTCTCAGATAACAGAGAGCATATCAGATCTTCAGCAATACAAAAGTTAATTTGTGCAAGAAATGAAAATAGAGAATCACCAGAAATAAGAATTCTTCAAGAACCAAAAATGCCCCTCAAGTCAAAGGATTATCATGAACTGGCAGCAAGTTGGATATTTTGAACCACCTCTTTTGATAAATCTGCCTTGTGAAGAAATTGAAGCCATGGTACATGTAGATTAAATGGGTAGTCAAAATATCCATACCATACCAAATCTGTTGAAAGATGCGTTTGCCTATTGTCTGAACAACAAAAGAAAAGGGATACAGTTTAATATTTGAATAGAATAAAATCAAGAAGTCAAATCAAATATTTTAATACAAAAAAGGATTATTAACTGTAGAAAAATGTAAATCTTTAAAATAAAAGAAGTAGAAACTTTGCTACATAAGTACAATTTTTATGATTTAATGCTTTAATTTTTAAATTCATACTTTATGTATTATCATAAAATTATTATTATTTATAAGTTTATACTTTATTAACTAAACACTTTGACAAATTTATAAACAATTCTCATAAATTTAAAATTTTAATACATTTTCTTAAAAATATAAATTTTTAGCTATAATTGAGGCACCAGAAGATATGAATGGATTGGGATAAAAAATTATGTAAACTACTCAATTATTTAATACATTCAGTCTCAGAAGCAAAATTTTCTGCTTTAGTCTGCAGCAAACTAAAATTTATCTGTGACGCAACTCTGCTTGAAGTTTACTAAAACAACAGTATCCCATAAAATAAGAAAAATTTGCCTTTATAAAGAAAATATAAGAAAATTATGAAACAAATACCATAAATCTAGAGTCTTAAAGTAAATTTCAGCTTTTTGTAAAGCTCAGCCTTTCTTTTTAAGCTGGTGGATTAATCTGCAAGGTTTAAAATAATCTGCAGCACTCACTACCTTGCTGGAGAGTTTCTGTTACTTGACACTCAATACAAATATTTCTCATCCAATGCCATACGGAATTAAAAAATTAAATAAGTAGATAAATCGTTATAAATTTTCATAAAATTTTCAATTTTTAACTAATTTGGGAGTGTTTGGGGCATTGGAAGATATGAATGGATTTCAATTAAAAAAAAACCCATGTAAACTAATATATATATATATATATATATAAGGTGTTTCGCTACCAGACCGACAAATTTTGAGGGATGATAGTAGACATGAAAACAAACATTATTAAATAGGAAACCATGGGGTGCAAATGCCTTCTGTAGGAGTTAGCTGTTAAAGTTTAAGATCCAAAATTTCAAACGATGATAAAAGGCAGAAAAAAGGGTCGATTCGTTTGCGGTTTTCACTAAAATCATTCTTTATATCAAGATTTTTTTAGAAATTTTTTTTAAAGATATAATTATTTAAAGGTTACGTTCAAAAATCGTCAATAGAGGGCGCTTTAGACTTTAAAGTAACAAACAATTGCTTTTTACCGTTATTTTGTGCATGGGGTTAAAATTATTATAAAGTTTAGACTTTAACTTAAATTTTAAGCCCATAATCGGAAACATTGAGATCGAGTAACTAGCGAAAATTGAACTGTGAACACAGGGGGAGATTTTAAATGCTCATAAATATTGGACAAAGGCATCGATTTTGTTGCGGTTTGTGTGTAAGTCATTCCCTTGGTAATTATTTTACTCAAAATGACATACAGATTTGGTGTCCTCATTTTTTGATAGAGGGCATTTCCGACACATCTCTGACATTTCAATGGCATCCCTCTTGGGTGTTTTACTACCAGACCAACATACTTCTAGGAAGTGTTAGCGATGCAAAGACGACTCGGAACCACATAGGAATGTAACATTGGAAATGCCTTTTTCGCAAGTTACGGTTAAAAGTAGCAGAGAAAAAAGTAACAGCAACAGCAGAGAATGAGCGACATGTGAATGTGACAGAAAAAAGTTTATTTTAATATTTTACTACAAAAGAAGTTTGAAATTACTACCAGAAGTAGTCCAGCATGCTTGATAGTGGCGTTGCATGGAATTCCTCACGCTTTGAAAGATTCCTGGCATCTCTGATAGTTTTATGGCAGCTACAGAAATACCAGCTGCAAGGTCTTCAACTGATGGTACGGGAGTCTCATACACCCAATTTTTAATTTGACCCCAGCAGAAAAATTCCATACATGATAGATCCGGAGATCTGGCAGGCCTGTGAACCGGGCCTATCCACCACTGTCCATATGTTACTTTGAAGTGTCGGCAAACGTCATTGGTAAAATGTGGAGGAGCCCTATCATGCTGTTCATCGTTCAAATACCACATTCTGCTACCTTTGGGACCAGTTCGCAAATGATCACTTCAAAGTGATCGCTGCTCGGACGCATTAACGTTTAGCGCCATCTACCGTCGCTGTCAAACTTAATGAACTACTTCTAGTCGTAATTTCAAACACCTTTTCAAGTAAAACCTTTAAATAAACTTTTTTCTGTCACATTAAGGTGTCTCTCATTCTCTGCTGTTTCTGTTACTTTTTTCTCTGCTACCTTTAACCGTAACTTGCAAAAAAGGCATTTCCAACATTACATTCCTATGTAATTCGGAGTCGTCTTTGCATCGCTAACACTTCCTGGAAGTATGTTGGTCTAATAGGAAAACACCCAGGAGTAATGCCATTGAAATGTCAGAGATGTGTCGGAAGCGCCCTCTATCAAAAAATGAGGACACCAAATCTGTATGTCATTTTGAATAAAATAATTACCAAGGGAATGACTTACACGCAAATTGCAACAAAATCGATTTCTTTGCCGAATATTTATGAGAGTTTAAAATCTCCCCCTCTGTTCACAGTTCAATTTTCGCTAGTTACCCGATCCCAATGTTTCTGATTATGGGCTTAAAATTTAAGTTAAAGTCTAAAATTTAGTATAATTTCAACCCCATGCGCAAAATAACGGTAAAAAATAATTGTTCATTACTCTAAAGTCTAAAGCGCCCTCTATTGACGATTTTTGAACGTAACCTTTAAAAACATTTTCTAAAAAAATCTTGATATAAAGAATGATTTTAGTGAAAACTGCAAACAAATCGACCCTTTTTTCCTCTTTTTATCATTGTTTGAAATTTTGGACCTTAAACTTTAACAGCCCCTAGCTCCTTCAGAAGACGTTTGCGCCCCATGGTTTCCTATTTAATAATGTTTGTTTTCATGTCTACTATCATCTCTCAAAGTTTGTCGGTCTGGTAGCGAAACACCCTGTATATATATATATATATATATGACAAATTTTGCATCTCATGTCAAAAGTAATTTCAGAAAAAAGAAATCCTATATTTTTCAATCTATATTATACATATATATATATTATATATGTATCTCATAATTAAAATATCATTAATAATTATATTAAATAGTAACAATATTATGAGTAATTATTAATTATAACATGAGTGGAATAATATAATGTATGTTCTACTAAATACTTTTATTATTATTATTTTAATTTTATCATATATTTCTTGTTTACTAACTGTAACTTATAAACCTTATACTAGCCGTACATTTACTTTTTTAATAGTAATATAATGTGCTTCTGATGGATCCATACTCTGATATTTTCATGCAGGATTTATGTATATATATAGGTATAAATTACACAGGCCTGCAACTTAAAAGTCATAACTTCCTCTCTAGAATTTAAGAGCTGATTCTAGGGTATTTTGGTGCGCTGATTACGAATATGTACTTAGTTTTTTTCCATCACCTTCAGATTTTTCAAAAAAGATACAGATAGAAAATAGAAAAAAAAAAAAAAACACAAGTTTTCACATAAAAAAATATATATTTAAAAAAATACATTACTTTTAACATAAAAACAACTAAAATATAATAATAACTTATTACTGATCTAAATTACATGTAAATTTTATTTGTGGAACCTGATCCTTTTTTCCTGGAAGCTTTGGTTTTACGATTTTTGCTTAAATTTCCAGTTTGGATCGTCATACTTCAACAACCAGCAGTAGTCCGCCATCATGCTAGTATTCCATCTTCCTTGATACCGGACTTCTAGCTCTTTCAAATCTTGGTGAAATCTTTCGCTGCCTTCTTCGCTAACGGCTCCTAGATTTTCTGGGAAGTAACAATCTCTACTCATTAGGATCGTATTCAATGTCGTACATTTTCATCAAGCCTGGAATATCTTTACAGTACACTAAATCTTGATCTCTAGTGAAGAATGGAAGAAAATCTTTTTCTCTGTGACGGTACCATGAAAATGAAGTTCCAGGTGGAAGCATATTTCTTTCTTTTAATCGTGATCCGAGAAGTTCCGCTGCATTTTTGGGGAGATTCAAATCTCTTGTCAAGTCATTTAAATGTGACTGGGAAAAAAGCTGACACTCGTTAGAATCTACTTGAAATTCAGGATCAGATTGGTATACATCCTGTTCATCTATATCACAGTCAGAATCTTCAATTTGTATAGTCGGAAACAGGGGCTGCTCCATTTTTGAATCACTGAAAATTGTAAGCGTAACTGATGAGACGTTTGGATAGTTTATGTCCCTTTTATTTTTAGAATTGTATATACAGTTATATCACAACAATAAAAGTAGCAATCTTTAACATGGTCTTTAGGCTCTCTCCATTGCATAGGCGAAACGATTTTGAAGCTATTTTTCTGTCCTTTTGACCACTTGCGAAGTTCTAATAAACAAGTCGTACAAATTTTATGAGGTGTCCAAGTTTTGTCTTGGTTACTTAAAACGTATCCAAAACAACTTTTGTAAATATTTTTTACAAAGTCTGTAATGCTGTTTCGTTGTTTTTTCACCATAAATTTCCTGCAAATATAACAAAAACAATTCAGAGAATTTAAACAGCTTCGCGATGACATTTTAAAGGTTATGCTACAAGATGCACACTTCAACTGTTAATTTTCTAAATCAGTGCAGGTACTTATACAAAAACCCTTTGGTTTATCTTTATTACACCCTTTTCGACTAATATTTACAACAATTTTATATTACCTAATCATTATGTATTGATGAACTCATTACTAAATTAAACCAAAATGACCCGTTTTCAACATGGTTAATGTGAATTACTTATACTTATTATGTAGTAATTAACAAATTACTGTTTTGAAGTAATTTCTATGTCACCTTACATTAATTAAATGTAATAAAAATTAAGCTAAAATAATTTAATGACATTTTATAAATTTTAAAATGTAGACGCTCAGACTTTTTTCAGCAAAATCTTAAGTATTCAATATAAAAAAAATCCTGACGTGATAGAATTTTTTTATTATTTTTCTCGTAATCAGCACATCAGAAACTATAGAAAACGTTACTCAGATTTCAAAGAGGAAAATCATTGCAGATCTGTGTTATTACTATTACTATTCATTATTAATATTTTTCATTTAAATTCCTCTTTTTCTTATTTGTCTTGGTGTTCCATCTAGTCAATAGGGTACATACAGAGTCAAATTTCTTAGCTTATAGCTCGACCCATTACAGAAACTGACTGGATATTTGCTTATATTTGTAAACTATGTACCCCTGATGAGTAGTTTACTATATAAGCTTTTCTATTGTCTTTTCATCCATCTGCTTTTCATATATTTAGTAATCTACTTTCCAAAAAACTTCAAAATTCAAATGTTTTATGTATATAGGAATTCATTTTTTTAAGTTCATTATGCATACAGACAGTATAAATATTGTTATCACTGAATTTTTGTTTTGGTAATATTTGTGTAACTTTGGAATTATTTATAAAAGTATTTATACATACATATATATGTATAAACAAATTTCTGCTTTAATTAAATATTTTTTACCAAACTAACATGTGAGGAGTTTCATACCTTTCTTTTTTTTTTTTTTTTTTTTTTTTTTTTTTTTTTTTAAATTGGCTATCAGTTGCACTGTAATGATCACTTACTAGTCATTAATAGGACCCAAACTTAAAGTATGAGAATCCACAAGGCAGTTTTTTGGTTAAAATAAAATATCAGTACTTTCAAGTTTAAGCAATATTTTTATCAAATTAATGGGCTTGCAGGCTTATATATGTTTGTAATTCTTTTTTTTTAAGTTTGTTTCTGCATATTTATCTGCATTTTTAAGTATAAATGCAGATAAAACTTTAACAGTCCTTTAATAGTCCCTTCTTTAAATATAAATGCAATAATTTAACATTTTTTCTTTTAAATGTATTATTAAGAACATAATGAATTACAGTATATAGACAAATAAAAATGTTGCAACATTGCACTGTTATGGAAAACACAACATAAATTAGTCGTTTATTTCAAAGTAAATATGTATTTTATTGTTTCTTTTCTTCCAATTCAAGTAAAGGTACAGTGTGTTTATTATTAATTATTCTTGATAAATAATTATATTAAAATGTTTAGATAAATTATTTACATTAGTAATACTCTTAATTTATATGAAAAGAAAATTATTGGAGAAGTAAAAAAGCAATTCCAAATCCTTATGCAGTTCAGTAACTGGTGAGAAATCAATAAAAATTTTAAAGTTTTTTTTTGTTCTATTGACTTTTCTTTCTGAACATATAGATAAAATTGAATAAATGTAGAAAAACATCATTTTTCAGTGTACCCATTTCTTAGTATTTCACATTATAATTATCATTTTAAATAAAAGATTTTAAGCTAATTTATTTATTTATATTTTCTTGTGACCTCTCATATGCACAGATTAAGGGAAGGCCTTAACTATTGCCTCAACTATTAAAATGCCCCTCAACTATTTTGTTTATTTTTTAGAATATGGTTTAAATGGTGAAAAAATCAGCTCCTGTGCCCCTCCCTACCTTTATCCCCAAGCTCCCTCTTTGACCCCTCCTTTTTGTCCTCCTCTCCATGGGAAGGCATTTTTATAAATTTAGACAAAGATACCTCATGTGACATATGAATGGAAAGCCCTATGATCACTTATTGTTGTTATGCACTTGCGGTATCCCTCCCCCTATTTTACCCACATGGGGGACACTTTCTTAAACTTAGCCAAGAGCCTTCATGTGACATATTGTTGGAAAGGCATGTGAACACTTACTCATATTACCTCCCTTGCCTCTCCCCTTTTTGTGCCCTAAGGGAGGATATTTTTTAAAATTTAGATCAATACCTTTCAGGTGGCATATGGTTAGAAAAGCTTATGATCATTTATTGATCTTATGCGCATTTAGCAAATTTCACTCCACTTTGCCCTCTCAAGGGCACTTTTCTAAATTCTGCCAATAACCTGCATGTGATATATCTTTGGAAAGCTCTATGACCACTTATTCATGCAGCTCCTATGCTTCTTCCCCTCCCCCCAAGAATTCGGTCAAAAGTTCATCCGATTCAAGGTGTTTTTTTTTTGTTTACAAGATTTTGCTGAGCGTGCATACCACGTTTGCTATACGATGCCGCATACAATAGGGACCCAGTTCGAGATCTCATATTACAAGATTGCGTATAAATTAGAAACCCCAGTGAAAGGAAGGGCTCACTGGTGAGTGAATCTACCATGTCTTTATTAGCGCTGACTCATTCCTGTTCACCTGTAGAAGACTTGATAAAATCGAATCCGGTATGATATAAGGGAATTGCAAACTGGAGTCATTGAGAAAAATTTTACACTATTGAAAGTTATTGAGATGTCCATACAATCGATAAAAACATCTTGTTATCGCCCATCACTACCTCTGATCATAATAAAAGTTGATTTCCCTGATGAATTTATTAAGAAATTTTTAATGCATTTATGTCCAGACTTACAGGACCGTAAAGATCTCAGTAGTAAATATTAGTATGTAACCATTTATTTTAGTTTGTTTGGACTAAAAAAATAAAAATCATTAGAAAAATACATAACAATGTGTAGCTTTGTTTTAAAATTTTATGGGAAATATTTTCTTCAATGGACTAAAAAGATAACACAAATTAAAATTAGACTTATTATGCAGTGTCATTTATTTATTGGTTTATTGTAACAAAATGTTAACTATAATAAAACAAAATGATGAAATGAAATTACTATACAAAAGATTTTACATAATTGCGTTCGATATACGTTTTATTTTGATATTCTGTATAAAAAATGTCGATAAGATTATAGTTAAATACTCCAGTCACCAATTTTCAAAATGGGAAAAATGTTTCCCTTAGTCATGAAAGGGTTAAAATGAAATATTTTATGTATCTTACAAATAACTATTAGACTGCTATAGTCTGAATATATTTGTGGACTAGATTAAAGAAAAAAAATTCTTTTAAAAAAGGGATTAGCTCTTGAGGATAAATATCTTAGTTTTTTAAAAGATTAAATATTTGTTACTGATCAAGAAATCCTCTTTTATTCACATAACAGGTTATAATAAGCCATTCACAAAAAGAGAGAGGAGCTGAAAATTAGATTGAGCCTGAAAAACTTAAGCCAATTTGTTTAAATTTAGTTTCTTTCATATCATTGTAACCAAATTCCTGTGACTTTACTTTGTTTTTGAAATGTATAAAGCTTATGATTTTACATTAAGAGCTGCATTTGTGTTAAATCAATTTCATTTGATAATTAATTTGTAAATAACATCATTTGCTGTAGACAAAATTTGAAAGTTGGCAGATTAAAAACTTAAAAATGTATCACATAAATAACAGAACTATGATTAATTACTCTAATAAAACATTGTTTTGTTTTCTATTTCATTATTGATGTGGCTAATAAAGTTGAACTTAGGAAATCCAGAATCGGCAGAACCACGGCGATTCTGGATTTTTTGGATTTTGGAGATCTGCTAAAAGATGTTTTTCATAACAATATAATAACATATAAAATGCAATTTTTTACCCTAGTGCAAATAAAGGACGATTAAATTGCCAAATTAGGTAATAAAGTAGGAATGATATACTAAAATCATAACACTTATGCTGAAATTAAATATACATATTAAAATACAATAAATTAAAATATAGTACATGATAGATAATACAAAAATGATTTTATTCTGAATTTTCTGAAAAAAAAATAGGCTATCAGTGTGAGAAATCAGACATAAAATATCTGGTAAAGAAAAGAAACTTCTTAACATAAAACCCTCTTAATGGATGTTAAATATCTGTGAAATCATGTAGTTACATTACAAGTTCTTTATTTGAGAAGGTTTAGTGCCACTTCTAGAGTTTCTTAAAAGGAAGGTGGGGGGATTCTTTGAGATAATGTGTAAAATGGTGTGATTCTTACGATAATATATTTTTTTAAATTTAAGTGATCTTTATGTACTTTTATTTATTTATTTGAAATTTTACAGAATCATTTCATGAATAGGTCAAGGGAAAAAAGCGAATTTCTTCAAACGATCATGAAAAATTATCATGAACTTCATCACATATCTAAGAAACAATTAGAAATTTTCTTCAACTAATCGCTGTAAAAAGTTACTAATTTCAATAATCAATTGAAGGGGATGGATTAAATTTGTGTATCGGTCAGTGAAAAAATTTTTGCCATTGGTTGTCGAGGGGGGGGGGGAAATCACAGTTTCGATAAACAATCAAGGTCGATACAATCAAGGATATCGCGAATTTCATCAAAAGAGTGAAAAATAAATAGTGTATTTTGTCAATCTATCAAGGAAAAATATAACAAATTTTGACAAATGATCATCCTCCTCCCCCCAAAAAAGAATTTTATTAATTGATCGCAGAAAAAATTGCCAATTCTGTCAAATGATCATAAACAGAAAAAAGGAAGTTTTGCTAGATACTGTGAGTAAAGCAAAAAAAAAAAAAAAAGGAATTTTGTCAAAAGATTGAAAAAAAAAATAATAATCATCTTGTTTTTTATTTTTCTACTGCATTCAAAGTTCTTTCCAAAGAAACAAACTGAAACAAACCTTTATTGACATCTGCATATGTACATCAAGGTCATAGGGTAATGTGTCACTATGTTGATGATTCTGTTGGAGAAAGAGCAGGTGTTAATAGAGTGATTATCAAATGTGTTTATCTTTTGGTTCAATCGAAAGAAAACAAATTTGCATGTTTTTTCTTTAGTTATAAATATATAGTTGAGTGATTTTATTCAAATTAAAACATATAAAGTTTCAAGTCATAAACTTGTAATGTCAACTCTTTGTTTTTTTTCTAATAATAAAGTGTTTAATTAATGGCCAATCATTATGAAATTATAAAAGACTATATCTATATTTATTTATTTATTAGTTAACAGAATTTAACTGCATTTGATGAAAATCACAGCAAAGTCTTATTTTAAAAATAATTAATAAAACTGAAATCGGAAAAATGTCTGGATTTTAGAGATTTCTGGAATTTGGATGTCCAGATTTTCAAGGTTCAACTGTATAAAGAACACTTCTCTGGCAAGGTCATTGTTTTATAATATTTTAATGAAAATTTCTTTTTTAACCTTTTAGATTATCTTTGGAATATATTTATAAAAATATTGTGTTATGTAAATAAATATAGATTAAAAATAAATATTTGCCCTTATTAGTTATTTTATTTAAAAATTAAACTGCACTGCTTTCAACCCATTCTTTCTAGAATAAAAAGTTCTTTTTTCCTGTATTAAAAAAAGCGGTGATATTTGTAGTATTAAGGAAACATTTTACCACTATTTTTGTTATTTTTACAACTCATGTATTCAACAAAAGAAAGTGAGGGAAGCCCCAAATGTAGTTTTTACATGGGATGCTACAAGTGTAGTCACTTTTGGACTCTGACCTGACTGGAGACAAGTGAACTCCTTATAAATCTGGTAGCAGGTATGTATGCTACAGGCCTCACAGACGTTTAAAGCAGCTTTGAGTTTTTTATCCAAATATTCTGACCTAATAAAGATTGTCCACTTCTTTACAGTCCAGACTGCCATCAATTACCCTAAATTTCTTTTATATCGCTGTACTGTATGAAATAGCAAGCTTTTAATTGCAAGTAGTTACGTAGAAAATTAGTAATATTAATTTTAGTTTTAAAAACTTTAAAATTCTTTTCTTGTTTAATAAATTGAAGAGTATTTTTCATTTTTTTTATCCCCATTAATTTAAAAAAAAAATTAGTTACAGGCAAAAACGAGGATGACAATGCCAATGCCAAATTTATTAGGAGCGTGTGGTCGTTCAATAATTCTTGAAGGAGGTTTGCAGCCTTTGAAATCATATCTTACAGAATCATTTGATGTTAGAGCAGGACTTGCAGTACAAGTGTTGCAGCTTGTTGAAGATTTTGAGGTTTTATATTATATCTGTATATAAAGTGTAATTCTTTTTGAGTTAAATTTCTAAATTTTTTTTTTTATATTTTGATTCTTAATTATTTAAGCAATTCTTTACCACAATGATGCTTCTCTCTTTAAAAATCAATAATTTCAAAATAACACTAACAAATTATTAATGTTTTGAATTATTTATGTATTTATAACACCCCTTTATTTTTTCTTTTGATAAGCTAAATTTCCCTTATCCATTAATTCTTATTGTGCAATTTTCATATGTTTATTTTATAAATCAGTTTTTCAGTACATCCGGTTTGTTGCTTAACTGCTTTGCTTTTTAGTATTTAACAAGAAAATAAATAATTTTTCACCCCCCTCCTTTTTTTTTCATTTTGCAATGATTTTATTACATCTGAAAAAAAAAAAAAATCTGGTTTCATATAGCAATATTTGAATTTTTTTAGATGGTTTTAATTTTATTTTTTATTTATTTATTTATTCTTTTTTGCATTTCACAGATATTTTTGAAAATTTGTAACAGAAGTCCTGCCTTAACCTATTAATTAGCTCAGTATAATAAATTTTGTTCACTGCGATTTTTTAATTTTTTTTTTTGAAAATTTTAGCATTTTATGTTTTATTTATATATAATAAACTTTACTTCTATTCAATAATTTTTTTAAGGAATTCCTACAGCTATTTTTAAATCTTTTAAGATTTTTTGTATGATCTTTAGAGGGTTTTCACAATTTGTGGTGAGATTTTCACACTCATAAAATGTACTACTATCTTATCCTAATGTAGCCAATTTTATCCTCTTTTCAATAAAGTGTTTTGTATTCTTATAGTGATTTTTAATGCAAATTTTTATGTGTTTCATTCAATTTTTTTTAATATTTGTGGAATGCAGTTTAAATTTTTTTAACTTAGAATTTAGTTCCTTTTTTTTTAATTTTAATTTTTACGCATATTTTTTTTTAATTTTTATGATTTTTTTAAAATACAATTTTAAGTTTTCTTTGTGATCCACAAATATATTTTAAATCAAAGATGTAATATATTTATCTAAAAAATTTCTATCTCTTTTTTATTCCAAATCGTTTCAGTAGTCATGCCTGTAAATTTTATTCCTTTAAGTTTAAAAAAGATGTCTTTAATATGTCAGAAAGTTTTGCATTGTTAAAAAGAAAAATTGTTGAACAGCAAACAGAAATAATGATTAAAAAATATATATTCTATAAAACCTTTCTTTTTCTTACTATTAAAAAAAATATTTGTATTTTTGTCATTGGTTTGCCCATTTTGTTTACATTTTCAGCAAATTGTAATAATAATAAATTAGGTTGTGTACCAAATTTTTTATTAAAATATAAAATGTTTTAAGAAAATTATTGCCATCTATAAAAAGCCTACTATTAGACTCACTAGAAAGAAAAGCTGATAACAACTTTTGGTTTATTTATTTAGCTTGAAGAACTCGGACCCTATGAAAATTAGCTAAGCTTTCCATTCATAATATTGCATCATGCAAAAAGAAACAGCTTCAATAAAGAACTAGTATATAACCCCATCAAAAATGATGGAATTTTCACTTGCAATTTATCTTTTTAATGCTTCATACAAACAAACAGAATGCAGATTTTATTTTTGAAGAGTTTGTATTGTAGAAAAGCACATTTTAAAAATAGCAATAAATTTCTATAAATACAAATGTTTTTTTTTACTTTATATTTAGTTTTTGAACAAATTTTAGTTTCAAAACAAAGAGAAGTATTCATTACAACAATAATAATAATTAGCAAAATAAAACTCAATTTCTGAAGATTTCACAAAACATTTAAATTAAATATTAAAGTTTTTGAAATTTTAAAATACAGTATCTTTATTAAAAGTATGATTTGGCAGCGGATTTAGTCGTGGGTATATGATTGATTCTTAGTTCGATGCTTTTAGACATCGATTATGAAGCATTGTGATTTATTTTTAAATTTGGATTAGATGCCATCTATATGCAGTTAATATAAACAAAACAATTTTTTTTTAAAAATCGTATTTTGTTATAGAAAATACTGCTATTTTCTTTAGCAGGAGGCATTGATTTAAATCAGAATCAATTTTTAAAAACTTCAGCTATGCAACTTTAAAAATTCAATCCGTAAATAATGAAAACCAAAATTATTATTATTGTTTCTTTTATAAAATTTTAAATTAAATGTACCAGTTTTTAAAAGCTTTAATTATATCCATTTGAAATTTGCATGCATTGTAAACAAAATTTATATTTTTTATCAAATGTCATTTAAATGTAAGGAATATATAGTATCATAAACTAAATAAAAATCATCAAATTTTGATTTAAGAGCAAGTTTGATTTATTTGCATGCATCAAAGCAGATAAAATTTTAATTTAAGAGCATGTGAAAAAATAATTTTCAGTTATACTAATGCAGTCATAATGATATCTTATATATCCATAATAACTTGAAGAAAAAAAAGAGCGTTTTTTATTTAAATGGAAAACAAAATTTAATAAATTAACCGGATAAATGCTATCATTTAAAAAAAATTAATAAAACTAAATTTAAATTCATCTTTATCTTTTATAAAGAAAAAAGGCCCAAAAAGGTTTCTAAAATAGTTCATAGATGGCAGCACTAAAGTTGTGAGAGATAGTGCTTGAGTAGATAAATAAAATACAATCGTACCCAGATGATAAAAAGCTTATCAGTTTACACTTCCACTGTTATATATATGTATTAAAATTGGATTTGGTATACATGTTTTATATGAAAATATGCTGAACAAACATTATTTCAAGTGGAAGAAATTTTAAAAGAATCTTTTAACATCTGTTTTCAATTAAGCCTAATGTGGCGTCTAACAACGGTTGAATTCCAGATTGGAGTGGTTCAACCTGGAACTGTTCTACACATTTCTCCAGACGCATTTTATTATAAGTAGATATTTTGTGAAGCAAAACTGAAGAAAAAGAGCATTTATTGTAAACATAATGAAGAAAACGTTTCAATTATATTTTTGTATGATAATATTCCATTGTCTATTAATATCTTCCTAGTGTCCATTTGCATTGTAATGAAGGCATAACTTCAAAGAGGGAAATTTTAAGGAATTTTAAAAAACATGTGCCTATCTAGGGTGATTCTTAAATCGAAATTGCAATTGGTATGCAGTTGCTGCATCTGTTTTGCACATGGGTAGGACAGATTGAAACTTTACCCGTGAGTCATACAGAACAACAGTACTCCTGTTTTTCAAAGTCTACATTTTTCTGCTTGAAGAAAAAGGTGAAATATTTTGGAAAAAAATAGAGGATGCAAAGAACATGCTGAGAAGAGTGGGGTATGTTTTCCATGTCGATAAAGGGCAGTGTGTGCATCACCACTTAAGACAAAAAGGGTGTGGTGCCCTTTCAAAAGTGTCAAACAGGAACATAATCAATAGATATTGTTGCAAGAAAAAAAAATCACTGTATTTACCATCCTGGCAGAAGCACCACACTAAGGATATTTTTAACGTTAAACTCAATTACGCTGTGGCATTTGTTACCAAAATTATCATATTTGATAATCTTCTTTTTTTAAACTATATCTAAGTGATATGGAATCTTTATCTAAAGATTATGTCCACCACCTTGTCTTCGGGCATTACCATTAGTTTAAAAGTGCTGTGTTCAACTTACAGTGTTTACTTGGTTGTTTTAGAATTGTAGTTGGGTAATACAATTCATTTGGAAAAATCATTCAAAGTAAATTTACCCGGAGAATTAACTAATTTTTCCCCCTTAAAATAAAAAAAGAATGGAAAATGGTGAAGTTTAGTAGTTATAGATGCATTTAATAAATTACACTATAGTGATAAGAAAACATTTGATATTTCTTCATAGGAAACAAAAATTTGTCTGCTTAGTTTTGCTGAAAAATAGCCACAAAATTGGAATAACACCAATAAATATATGTATGACTGAGAATCTAGAAACATTTCTACATTTTAGATAACTTTATTCACATATTTAATGATAATACTCTTTTGTGTATGTGAGTTTTGATCTAAGACAAAATTTGGTTAAATGTCCCAGTTTCCTTCTGCATATTTTCATATGTCCTAGATTACAGTTATTGCATTTTCAGACCTTTTATGAGCATATGCAATTTACTGATGATTTTATCATTAATTTAACCGAATATATATAGAAGATACACAGAAATTTATTTTTATATGCTAGTCTTTGAAAGTTTTTTTTTAATCTAAAAGTGCTACTTGTTTTGTTTTTTTCTCTCTGAAAGTTAAAATTCTATAAAACCTAAACTAATACATATATTTTTAAAAACTAAATATGCATTCTTATATATTAATTTAGTGAAAAAATATGTTAGTTGTTTTAGACCTGAAGTTAGAATAACATTATAAATGCTCATGAAATCGATATTTTAAAGAACTCGTAATCTTTATCTAATGTGTATGGACTTAAAATTATTAATTATAAAATATCATTTTAACTATCAATAATCTAGATATAGCTATATACAAACCTATGTTTGCTATACTAGGTAGACTGTAACACACTTTACTTACATAATAATGTAAAAAAATACAATTAAAATAATAAGATGACAAAAAAAAAAAAGCAATATAAAGATATTAATATGATCTGTGTTAGCTGTGTAAAACATGCAGATTTCTTAGTTCTAAAGATTAGGAGAGAAATAAAAGAGATTTTGTTTAATAAATATTATTTTATTTTTATGCAAAAACTTTCATTTCTTTGAAATATAAAAATGTGTAATATAATAATGTTTGATTAGGGTTGAAGATTAAGAGATGTATACACCACTGTGACAAAAAAAAAAAAAAAAAAAAAAAAAAAAAAAAAAAAAAAATAAAAATAAAAAAAATAAAATAAAATAAACTTCTAAAATGAACTTTTGGTTAAGCAAATAACATCTATAGTATGTGGCAGACTTTAAAGTTAATTATATTAGTTTAATAAGATAAGCAAAAGATTACATCTTTAATCAGCTTAAATTTACATCTTGCTTTGTAAGTGCGGGAATGACAACTATATAGTACATGAAAACACTTAAGAAGTTACAGTTAAAGTCAAACAGTTTCTGTTACATTTTATACATCTAACATCCATCCTAGATCTATGATCCCTAAATCACTTAAATGTTCTTGCATCTTGGGATACACTAGTATCTTAGTAAATTGATCTGTAAATACTTCAGCTGTAAAATCTGACTCCCATCAAGGTCTCTGACATGAAAAATCTTTAGGTCTATGTGCTTGGATTGATCAGATGTAATTAGATTTTCTGCTAATTTTGTTACTCTTTAGTTGTCTATGATAATTATCACTAACCCATTCACAAAATGTTGACCTATCTCAAAGCAAATTTATTAATAATATGCACTCTTTTCCAGCTTCATTTAATGCAACAAATTCTGCTTCGACTGTGCTAAGTGCTAGCATCTTTGCTTTTGACTCATCCAACTTGTAGCTGATCTTCTAATTTTCACAATATATCCACTAAATGACTGTCTGTAACACTGGATTCCCAATCAGCATCTATATAAACTTCCAATGCTTTGTTGAATTTCTTAAATTGCTAACTTAGATTCTGGATTCCATTTATATATATCACAATATATTCTGGACATCCATCCAATGTGTCTTTGAAGGTTTCCAACAAAATTGACCAGATAAGTTGCAGGAAATGCTAGATATAAGTTTGTGTGGTAAAGCAGACTATCACCAATATGATGACATTTTTCTGCATCTTTTTCTTTCAATTCATCTCTTTCTTCATACATTTTATATTGAAGACCTATGCTGAGTGGAGTTTTTGCAGTCTTACAGTCCTGCATACCTGTATCTTTTAACAAATTTTTCACATAATTTGACTGGTCAATTGAAATCCGATCTGTAGTTTGTGCTGATAGAATGTGTTTTGCTTCATTTAAATCTTTGACATCAAATTCCTGTTTGAAATTTCTCATCAATCTTACGATTTTCTTATGCTTTCTGTACAAAATAATATCATCCTCATAAATTGTGACAATGAGCTCACAATCTCTTTGGTAATATGCATATGGATTTGCCGGAGATCTTAAGATTATAGGAAAGTATCTAAATGTGTGTTCCAAAGACAACCTGATTGGTGAATACCATAAATACTTTTATTAAGCTTTTAGACTAAGTCCCTTTTGTTGACTTCTTTCAGATCTTGGATAATCTAGCAAATCTTCTTTCAGATCTTGGATAAAACTGTAGAAATGTTGTGGTATTTCCAGGTACATCTCTTTACCTGTATCAGCTATTAAGTATGCATCTGTGATATCTAAATGATGTATTTTCTAATTTTTTTTTGACAGCAATACCAAATAAGATTCTGGTTGTTTCCATCAGAACTACCGTAATTTAGGGAAGTAATGCCGCACCCGGTGTAATCGCCGCACCCTCATATATTGACATCGTTTTGAAAAAAAATCGTCAGAATCGCCGCACCCATCGTAAATGCCGCAGTCAGAAGGAATCATTTTACCTTATTAAGGAGATTGCATCAGTACGGCAAAAAACCGAATTATTAGACTAATTAAATTATTAAAATAACTAATTGTCAAAAAATATGTAGGAATAAAATATTTATATTACACAAACGATTTTCCGGATCCTGTATTTTTTTTATTTTTTTTTAAATACATGCTGTAACTTCCCTTAATCTCGAAAAACATCGCTTCCAGTTTTGAACAAATTTATTTTTCGAAATATATATCAGTTTTTAAGCCCGCCACCAAAAATCTTTTTTTCTTTAACAATAATAAAAAAGAAAAAAAAATCCAAACACAATTCCTTTCTGCGTAACCAAACATATCTATGTAAGCAGATGATCTAAAGATGCAAACATACACAAATACTTTTTACAGTTAGCAGTCGGCACGTTTTATGTTCGTTGCAGTTTTTGATGTATAATGACTTTTCCAGTTGAACTTCAATCCATCTGTGCGACAGGGGCCTTTCCCTTAAGTAATGTTGAGATATTTATCTCCTGAACCATTGTAAAAATCCCCATTTTCTATTGTCAGTAAACCACAGAAGGGGGAAGAAAGGAGTTCCTGGAATTCAGTTGAACTTCAGCAAAATACACGTGTGCTCGGAGCCATATTTTGATAATGTTGACTCTTGAGTAGTAAACATAACAAACCTCAGACAGTTGTTTTTCTTTGGAGCTGCTTTGTAGTGGACTTTTTTGTATGGTGCTGTAACTTTTAAAAAACTTATTATATTTTAATAAAAATTTATTACACAGCCTAACTTACTATTATTTTAACTTGCTGAAATTTTGAATGAGATCGGTAAATTATCAGAGAAGATACCGATTTTTTTAAATAATATTTAGAAAG
This sequence comes from Maratus speculifer, assembly GCA_964019185.1. Taxonomy (NCBI): domain Eukaryota; kingdom Metazoa; phylum Arthropoda; class Arachnida; order Araneae; family Salticidae; genus Maratus; species Maratus speculifer. The sequence goes on from OZ025293.1 coordinate 341,935,001, forward strand.
AAAACATGTGTTGCTTATCGTTTCTTTCTGTTTTCTTTTTCCTTTGTTTGCAGCTCAATAATTTTTTTTTTTTTTACACAATCAAACATCGCTGTTTTGATGACACATTCACGGGGACCTTCTTAAATATAAAAGAATAGAATTTAAATAATTTCTCCTTTTTTCTTTATTGGAAAAATCCCTCCCCCCATCCAAATGTTTACGGAACAGCGGCGTGCAAAAGGGGGGGGGGCGGTTGCCCCGGGTGCCGAAATTTAGGGGACGCCAAATTACAAAATCTTGCACTTATTATTGGATAAATAATAATTTAAAAAAAATTAAAAATATGCAAGTCATCATAAGAACGAAAAAAGGAAAATCTTGCAGGGTAACAGGGGATCGAAAATATCCGATGAAAAATACTGTGATTTGTAACTGAACTAAAATGTACCAACAAAATAGACATTTCAATTGTGAAATTCAGAAAAACTGGTTTTCCAATACTAATGTTTCTACACTGAAGTGCAATAAAAGCAAGCATCTATTGTACCTTCTTGCTTACTCCATTCACGGTATTTCTTGGAATAGGGTGAGGGTGACACATGACGTCTTGCTTTTGTTGCTTTACGATTGGTAACTAGAAACATTGCGATCACGGAGAGAGAGAAAAAAAAAAAGTTTTTTTTTTAAAACACAGAATATTTTATTTAAAATTTTCGTAAACGCCGCATATATGAAAAAATTAACTTTTAAACTCGTAAACGCCGCGGCGTTTATTCCATAAATTACGGTAGTGAAGAAAAAGTTTTGTTATAATCCAATCCTGGTTTCTGTGTATTTCCTAATGCAACAATCCTTGCTTGATATCTGGCTAATTCTCCATTTTCATCACATTTCATCTTCAAAACACATTTTTCTTTTATTGCTCTTCTGTTCTTTGGTCTTTCAGCAAATTCAAAACTGTTGTTCTTTAGTAAGTTTTAGAACTCTCCAATCGTAGCATTTTCTCATTTTAATTGTCATTTCTTGCTAAAGTTTCATTTGGAATTTGTAGGTCTTCTCCATCTGATTGATTACACTTTGCAAATTCACTTAAAATGTAAACTTTAGCCCATAGTAGGGGTACAACTGCTCTGCCAAAGCAAGTCACTTGATCACTATCTCCGGTTGTGATACTTTCATTATCTATTTCAACTTCATCTGTGGTTTGATTATTTTTGTCATCTTCATCGGTATTTAAATTATTTTCCTCAAAATTTTCTGTCTTCATTGATTACACAACATGCTGTGATTACAGCTTCAGCCTAAAAACTCATAAGCATTCCAGATTCTAAAAGTATACATCTAGCCATGTCTATAAGAATTTGATTTGCTCTCTTAGCAACTCCATTTTGGTGTGGCATGTTAGAAATTGTTAATTGCCTTTTGTTTCTTAAATTATTTAGAATCTGTATGAATTCTTATCCCATATATTCACCACCATTATCAGACCTCAAAAATTTTATTTTAGTTTTATGGAAATTCTCTGCTTTTCTTCAGTAAATATAAAGTTTTTCTGGCACTTCAGATTTAATCTTCATCATGTATACTTTGGTAAAGTCATTGGTAAATGTCAGAAATAATTGTTACTGCAATTTAATGCAGGTTTAATTGGTACTATTATGTCTGAATGGATAAGTCGAAGAGGCTGCTTTTCTCATGTTTCACTTTTCTTCAGGAATGGTTTCGGTTTTAATTTTTCCATCATGCAGATTTCACATTTTGTAATTTTATTTTCTTCTTTAGCAATTTTTCCCAATTAAGTAATTCTTCTACTGCTGCTAAGCGCAAATTTTCAAACTAATGCCTTAAGTCAGTTTTAATTACAAGTAGCTTGATGAACAAAACTATGTATTTCTAAGAAATTTCTTTATAAAAATAATATAAATGTCCATTATCTCTTGTGCCCATTAGAGGTGAGTTCAGGCTCATTTTTCAGAGCCTGGGCTTGCATGAGCCTGAAAGTTTTTTTCTTTTTTTCCACCAGAGCATTTGGCTATTTAGGAATGAAGTCAAAATCTCTAAAAATAAAATAGTTTAGTTTTTATAAGGAAAAGAATGGAAGTGAAGATCACAGAAATAAAGAGGATATTAATTTTTGCTGCATAAAAAATAGCTGTTGAATGTGGTTGGATACTTTAATGTTCACCAAATGTTGGTAAATGGAGGAAAACTGACTGAATGTGTATTGAATAGGATAAAAATAATGAAATTGTTAGTGTCATATGTATATGTTAGAAAATTGTACTATAATCTTTGCACAATGCATTCTTTTCCTGTTTTATTTATTCTTATAAGATTTAAAAAAAAAAAAACTTTATAGAAGTTCATGCTTCTATATATTTATTTTAAAAGAGAATCAGGATCAAATGCTGTTGTTTACTGATGTCATTTTAAAGCAAAATCATTCAGCTATATAAGTCAAAATCACTAAACAATAAAAGCAGTTTAATTTTTGTAGAGAAAAGAATAAATGTCACATATATGACCCACAAGATTGAAGATAGCATTATTTTTTGTAGTTTAATATTTTAGTATTCACAAAATGTTATTAAATACGGAAAAACAGACACAATATGGATTGAACAGAGTTAAAATTATGCAATTTTAAGTGGTATGTGTATAAATGAGAAAAACACACTATAATACTTCTGTAACCCATTTTTTCCCTTATTAACACTTATATTATTTTTTTAACCTTATAAAGTTCATGCTGCTTTATAAACCTTAATAATTAATTAAATATTTTGCACTTATGTTATGAAAATATGCATGTCTGTATTAATTTTGGTTTAGTGATGTTATTTATTGTTAATGGCATGTGTGTAAAGTGGAAAAAAAAATCCCCTCTGATTAAAATTTGGCATTTATGCTTATTTTTAGATGTGTAGTTAGTTACTATAAAAATGATCTGTTTCATTTTTTAAGATTGCATTTTCTATGTATTTCTGAATCAATTGCTGATTATAAATTTCAGCTGGAAAAAGTCTATGTTGATTATCTGAAATTCATTTCCATGCAAATTGCAGCCTTCTAGTTAATATAAAGCATACTTTATATTAACTTTTTTGTATAGATTAAAATAGAAACTATGCATGGATGCATAACAGTTCTTATGTCTTAGCAAAGAATTCTTTTTTTAAAATAATGTTGACTTTAAAAATATTTTATTTATTTTTTAAGATAATTGTTTTTATTTATTTTTTACTACTTATGATTAAGTTCTATGAATAGTTTAAACTCCGATGAAATATTATTCGATATTTTTATTTCCTGATTTTCTTTCTTTTTTTTTCAGAAATAAGTATGAATTCTGTTGTCTTTTGCCTGTTATGAGTAAGTTTTTTTGTTTTGTTTTGTTTTTGTCAGATATCCCAATTATATGTTTCATTTGAACATTAATGTTTATTTACTCATCCTTTTTATTTTTTTTGTCATAGTGAATGCTGCTTTATTTTTTATTAAACTACTTTTTTAGTAAATTTAATTGTCTGTTATGATAATCATGTAATGTTTGTTTACTTCTTTTTAAATTGCCATTTTGATTATTTTGTGGCTTTCATTTCTGTTTGTGACTGTTGTTATTAAAATATATTTTTTATATATTTTGAGATTCTTTTTAATATATATATATATATATGTATGATGAAATAAGGTACATATAATAGATTTTAAAGTAAATCAAACTTAAATTTTTCTCCTACCTCGAAAAGTGCTAATAAACTGTTATAGTTTTATTCACCAAGAATAAAATATACACTTTTCTCTTGCCATAATTTGCATATGTGAAATTAGCTTCTGTAGTAAGTAATAATTTATAAATATTTGCTGCCTATATAAGCTATTTTCTCTGATTAATTCAGTTTCTCTTTAAAAATAACCTGTAAAATTTTTAGAACAATATAAAGAATGAAAAAAGTTTTCAGGAAATTAAGTGTACATTAAAAAAATTCCGTGATATGCATAATTGTTCTCTCCCCTCCCTTCTTTTCCAAAAGGGAATTTTATTCACTTTAGAACCAAGTAAGGAAAAAAGTGAAAAGTGCGTTATGCCTTCTATAAACACTTATGAATAAAATAAGCTTAGAGTACTGAAAATGAATAACATTTAATTAATTATTTTTTACTTTTAGATTTAAAATCTGAACATTTTGGAGGTTTAACATATACAGGGGTGATTCTCAAAATAGGGGACAATTTATGTCTTTCGGCATACAAAAAAAATTGAGAGGTTTTCTGTCATGTTTTTATATTTAGATATGTTTGTATTAATATTATTCATTATTTGCACTCAAGAATTACTCACTTTTTAGTTAAAAACACCTTAAAATAACAGAATAAATGTTCAAAATGTCATTAGCATGGATGTCCACAGCAGCTGTGCCTTGTGTATACTGGCATTTTTCAAGAGTTAATATCATGTTTATAAAATAAAACAAATGTTATTCTTTCTTTAAATTAATCAAGGAGAGGATTTATCCAATAAATTTCTTTTTAAAAATAAAATTATAGTATATAAAAAAAGAATTAAAGTTTGTCCTCCATATTCTATTTTCAAAACAAGGTCATACTATAACAGCTGGTTATTAATCAAAATTTCATTTTCACATATGACAATAGTTTGAAAATATAAAGTTTCACCATGGCAACAAGTAGCCATTTTATCCGAGCCTGAAAATAGAAGCATGTATTGTATTTTAAGAATAGAAGTTGAATATTACGGGTGTACATCAATTGTATGTCATTAGAATGGATAATAATTTTCATGTTTCTTTTATAGTTAAAATTTTTATTTTACTTATTTGCATAGAACTTTTGCGTTTTAAAAAGCCCCAGAAAGGACTATTGCATTGTGATTATATTATGGCTCATAATCTTATTTAAATTAAAATTTGTCATTAGCATGGACAAATATCAGTGTCATTAGCATGGTTTTTCTGTCCATGCTAAAGACTCTTATGTGCATAAATGTAACCAGTGCTTATATTGTATCCTTTATAAAGTTTAATTTTACATATAAATTTAGGTATTTCATTTATTATCCCTAAAATATGCATTAAATCTGTCAGAAATTCACTAAGACAGCTTCTTACATTGTTAGTGTCAGAATGTTGCTCATGTAAACAAAGTTTGCTCTTTGGTAATGTTTTTATTCTCCTTATATGTATATATGTAAAAATGGAAACCATTTGCTGAAAAGGAAGGCTAATAAATATAGAAAAAAAATATTTAAACAGGAAGAAAATAAAAATTTCTTAATATATTTATTCCATGCAATTTGTTTTGTCATTAGCATTGCTCAAAAAACACTAATTATTTTTTTAAGTTAATTTTTAAATATTTAGCTCTGCTGACTACATGTAAAGTATATCTAATACTATATTAACAACACCTATTTTTTTTTTCAGAAATTTCGCTAACAGTAATTTTTTTAAGATTTCACTTTTGAAAAAGTCTCCTATTTTGAGAATCACCCACAGATACAGGATTGAACAAAATGTTATTTTCTAAATCTTCACTCAATTATTGTGACACAAAGATCAGATCACAGATGTCTTAATACATGAAATTATCCTCAAAAGATAACTATGTATAATTTAATTATGTGTATTGACAACAAAGTTCTATAGCTCACTTAACTTTTACAAGTACATTCTCCCTTTTTGTTGAAGAATAGTGAGTACTTCATAATTGATAATTTATTTTATAAATGTTCTATTCTCTACTGCTTCTTTTTGTTTAACTGTAAATTCCTGCATGGTAAAGTTTTAAACTATCCATATTCCAACTCTAAAATGAAAGAAACAGTCAGAAGTTATTTTTAATAACGTCTAGTTAACTTTGGGATAACTTTTATTTTTCGAATTTAAAATTTTAAAATAACTCCCAAAATTTTATTGTTTCATTTGACTTAAGTCAATCTATCATTTATGCTAAATTTAAATAAAATTCAGTAGCCTCTTTGTAACAAATGGCACATGTATATGTATAAGGTGAGCAAAATCCTTTAGTTTTTACACCATTAAAAGTTATCTTCACCTTTTTTAATCACAAAATTTCAGTAATTTAACATTACAAAAATTACATTAAAAAAAAAAAAGAGTGCCAAAAAATAAAATAAAAAGGATTATAATTGATGTTTGTATTGAAGGAATTAAATATGAATTAAATGTTTTTTTAAAGATCTGTACCAACATTAAGAATCTATTTTGAAAACTGGATGAAAACGGTATGATAATTTTTTAAATGATACAACCCTTAAGTTTTAACGAGAGTAGAATTCTTTCTACTGAAAATGTATGAATGTACTGTTGCTTAAAGCATATCTAAAATGGCAAAAACTGGCATTTCGATTTTAAAGATAGCATAAAAACCAGGAGAAGTGTCACACAAACGAAAAATGCACAATTTAACAAAAATGAAGCAAAACTGAGAAGAAAACAATATATAATCAAATGTTAGCCATTTCAAATTTGAAAAAAATAAAATAAAAATAAGGCTGTCAAAATCAGACTCCTTGCTTGTAGAATCAAATAAATGTAACAGATCATCATCAATTTTACCTGAATAATCATAAGAGTGTGAATCGACATTGAAACTGTCTTAAAATTTGACATTTTTTGCTAAAATGCTGGTTTCTTTAAACATGGGCATATCAAGCTTGTTTTACTTTATTTCACAAATTTACTACCCAGTAAACAAATTTGCTGCCCAACTAACTCAGTAAAAAAAAAAAAAAAAGCTTATAATTAAAAAAATAAAAAAGTAAATAAATAAAACAATTTTGTGTTACTATTTATGTTAAAATCTAGCAGTAGTCTGTTTGATTTAAAGCTATACAGTAAACTCCTTCAAATCTGCAAACCTAAAATTTGCACATCATCGCAGGTTTAAAAAATGAAACTATCAATTCAGGTGTCAGGACAAAATTCTGTAATTTTGTCCCTATAAATTTATCTAATTCTGTATGTATTTTTATATGTAATTCTTGATAATATGACTGAGCTCATGGTTTTTCATGCAGAAAATATAAATTTATTTCTGCGAAAAAAAAAAGAAGATTTGTTTATATGACTGGTAATCACACTCTCTTTACCAAATTATTTATGCATTAATCAAGTTTTTTTTAAAATTAAGAACTGGTTAAAACGGAAATAAAACTTCCTTACTTTCTGATTTTGATGTGAATTAATGTGGTACCATTTTGAAGAAATATTATACATTATTAATTATTTTCTTAGCCTTTATTTTTGATAATTGAATCATTTAAAAAATTATCTTATTTTTTATCATTTTAGTTTATTACTTTACTAAAGTATTTTTAGTAGTTTATATTATTGCAAGCATTCATTATAATTTCGATTGCATTATTGCATTCAAATTACCGTTTAAAAAAATGTAAAAAAGCAATAACCTAAAATTCATAAAATTGTAAAATCTAAATAACTTTTGGTCCCAGTATGTGCGGATTTGAAAGAATCTACTGTATATCTGTTTGTAGTAAATTTTAATTTGTCTAGATATATCATAAAACAATAAGTTGCTTGGTTTTTGTCTGTAGCATATTGATTAGAGAATCACTTATTTTTTTATGAGAAAATCAAGTAGTTTGAATTTTAAATATATACATATACATCTATCCATGAAGATGCATGTAATATGTGTGTGGGAATGATCTTTGTATGATTGAAAATATTAGCACATCAAAACCTGTGAAACAGAAACTTTGTATAATGAATTTTTTTTCTCTTAGTGTCTTCCTTTTCTATCTTAGCAGGTTTTACGGTGTTAAATTTTTTCAACTAAACTTTTTAAGTGTAAAAAAAATATTTTACTCTGTATTTTAAAAGGTATATTTTTTCATTGATTAGGAAGAAGACCCTCAATGGTATTTTCTGTATCTAGGATGGACACTTGATGGTATAGCTGTAACAAAAGAAGGGGAAGTTGTTGTTATTGATCTTGATAACATTGTTATCTTAGATAAATCTCTTTTTCCTACAGGCATGTTTGTATTTATTTAATACTCATTAGCTTTCAATTTCCAATTAGTTAATAATTTTCACAATTTAATGTTGCTAATGAAATTATTTTTGGTTTATAATTTATTCATTTGTCTTAGTTTAAAAAATAATCTGTATGAATAAATTCTCCTTATTACCATAAAATCTGGTTAATCTGCCACTCCTGATCAAATCCCTTTCCCCCATGCACACATTATAAAAATAATTAGAAAATGTCAAAAAATTCTATCCTGATGTCAAGGTCAGTACCAAGTATTTTATCTTTTGTAAGTATTTTTTTTACTGCATCAGAAAAGCATGCCTATTCTAAACATGATATCATCGACCAGATGGATTACCTTTGACCTAGATTTAAAACTAGTCCTTCTGTCCACTCTGTGCAGTGTTGTCAGATATTTTTGTTGCACAGTTCATAAATAGCATGTACAAACACAAAAGTAAATCACATAAACAAAATGCAACTTTTGTCAATCTGAAAAAGCAATGTAACCAAATATTAGTTTTACTGTTTGATTCCATGGTGACATGAAGGTAAGAAAAATATTGATAATGGAAGTTTATGACTAAATAAGTTAAATGTGCTGCTAGTTGTTGTTGATAGTTGATTAGTACTATCGACATTATAGTTTATAATGTTTTCTTCTTTCTCAATTTATTGAAAAATGCATATTTTAAATGATCAGCATTTAGCATACCCCCCTCCCCCCAACACACTAGAGATGAGTTTGGGCTTGTTTTTCGTAGCCCAGGCCTGCCTGGGCAATTTTGAACCTGAGCTCAAAAAAATTTTTGTCATCAGAGCCCTAGCCCTGATAACAATTTTCTTTAAATAAATAAGGATTAATATTATAACATACGACTATTAAATTTGAACGTCAAAGCATATTAGTTTTATTTTCTGCATATGACGTCATAATCGCTTGTTTTTGTGCTCTAAAATGAATCTACCTTCACCTTCTATTATTAAAAGATACTTGAAAATATCCATTTTATTTTCAGTATGACATTTACTTTTTCTTATAATTCTTAATCATTTTTTTTCACTTTCCTTTGTCTACATGAAAATCTTTGAAAATTAATGTAGGTGAAATTATTATTCTCAGTTTTTTATTTTCTTAACAACAAAAGAAATAGTATTGAATTTTATGGAAAAATAAATTGATTCTTTGTGAAAATAGTGAACTTTTAAATTTATAAGCAAAATATTTGAATAAAATATAGGTAAAACATAATCTAAATTCATTTCTGGGTTATAAAATGCATCTATATGCAAAGATATAAAGATATTACAAATTTTGTATCTTTGTACAGTTAAATCACCCATTTTGCCGTATGTTTGATTCAAACATTACACTGACACATTATACATGCTTATAATATTATTAGGATGAATGATTGCTTGGTAACTATAAAAAGAAAAAAAAGAAATTGAAATGAATACATTTGAAATAAATACATTTGAAATAAGTAAATCTCTAAAACAAATTGTTTTATATTATTGAAACACATTTATATAAAATCTCCAAAAGTTACAGTAATAAATTTAAAAAAATCTGAAAAATGCATGGACAAAATTTCAAAATAGGAATAATTTAAGCCCCATATTGCTAAATTTCAGTAGCCATTTATCATTTAACTCTATTAATCAAATGAGTCATTTTCTTTCAACAAATGAAAATAAAAAAAATTTCTGAGTTGCCATAGCAAAGCATTATGGTGCAAAATTAAATGTGTTGTATATCCAAACGAATGAATGAAATATAGCAAACTTTACAGCTAAATCCAGGTACCTCACGAACATGCATACTTAATTTCAAGAAAATTGGACACTTTTTGTGGCAGTTACTGTGGAACAGACAGATGGATGGAAACCAACAATTTTCATGTTTTCACTGATGTTTTGATAATTAACAAAAGCATGAAGGATTCATTTTAGAAATTATTTCAATTTATTCATAAATTTTGCTTCCTTTCTAATTTCTGCTTTTCTATAGAATTTATTTTTCTCATTATATTTAAATTTCCTGTTGTTTCTTTATTTTTCTGTATTAGAATTTGTCAAGTTACAAAATAAACCAAATACTAGTGCAAAATCAATACTTAAAAATAAATGATATAATTTAAGAAATTCAGCATAGAACTTAAATATACATAAATCAATATGCCAGAATTTTAGCTTTACCTCTATAGCATTTATCACTATTCTAAAAAAAATAAGCATTATTTTAATATTAACATAAACAGATTGAATTATTTCTGTAGATATATTTCTTAAAATAAATCTGATGGCACAATTTAAACACTAAAAACTTTTGAAACTCTTTACAGATTTTTTTTAAATGTTTGTTTGTTTTCGCAGATTTAATTTACTTTAAAGTTCATTATTAATTGTTAAGCTAATAGAAAACTAATATAAGAAAACGCATTAAAACAAAATCATTAGGGACTAAGGGAAAGTTTTATTTTAGACAGATTTCACTCAGTAAATATAATTATATAGTACACTAAACTTTCAATAATCCAGTATCTTTGGGACCTAGACTAAGGTGGATTTTTGAAAATTCTTGAATTCTAATGGAATATCAAAAGTACTTTCAATATTATTAATAGTGCCTTTAGTCCTAATTTATTTCACAACCAAGTGATAATTATTTGAGAAAAAAAGAAAACTAAATTAAAAAAAGAAAAATTATATTGCTTCATAGTTAAAATATAAAAGTGAAATATGCAATATAATTATATTTTAATTATATTGCTGATTTTGCTTAATTTATACTTGTATCTTATTGTAATATCTAACTTAGTTTTTGTGCTATTTTTCTTTTAGATATCAAAAAGCAAACTTTGAGCAATAGATTATGCAATGAAATTTGCTTTCAAGAAATTACATTAAAAATGTTTGCTTCTTGTTCCTACATATCAGAATATAGTCAATTAATGTATGCAATTGTATGCAAGCAAGTATTATCAGACGTTGGAGAACATAAAGCTGAAGGATTTTTCAACTTTGATGGACACCGTATTCATAAAAAGCAAGATAGTCTAGGTATGATTTAAACTATTATGGTATTTCTTTTCATTTTATGAAGCATTTTATAATTTGTTATAAAATGGAATTTTATGTGTAATGTAGTTATTCTTATCCCAGCAAACACAGAACTTGTGGACCGCTGGTGGGTTTGTTAGCCTTGGCCGAAAGTGTTTGATGGAGGCCCGCTATCTTTTGCATTAATGGTGACATCAAAAATGTATCATGCTGGATGCAATGTGGCTAGAAGAAAATTTGTCTTAAATGGAAGAAGATGCCCACAAACATGCCACTATTTTTTTAAACTAAAAATATTAGATTGCCTTAAGCTGGCCACAATTATTCTTTTAATGGTCATTAAAAATAAAAGCCAACCAGAAGCTTGTCTTTGTCATGCCATTTGTGATTGTCATAAATTAAATTTACCCTAAACCTGCCCACAAAAAAGCCTTTTATGGTTATTTAAAATGTAATCACAAGCCACTGTTGTGCCATAATGATGATTTAGGCATAAATCAAAATTTATTCTATAAAAAAAAAAACTTTTTAGAAGGTTAAATAAAAGATAAAATGTTTTTCCAAGATACTAATAATCTTATAATTATTTAGCTACACTTTTCTAGAAAATCAAATTCTTCATTTTGAACTTTTTCATAAAATTTCCAAAATACACTGTTTCACATAATTTATTTGTTCATTTCTTCACTTAAGTATTTTCAAAATTTTATATGCAATGCATTTTTAAATAGTTGCATTTCATAAAAAAATATAAAGTATATAACTGAAAAAATAAATTAATTTACTACATTAAACTTTGTATTTGAAAAAGTTCGAGTTAAATTAACTTTATTTTCTTTAAAAGTATATCTAAATAACTATAAGAGTTTTTTCCCTGGCAGAACATTTTGTCATCTTATTAACCTTCGAAAAAGTTCTTTTAAAGAATAAATTTTAAAATTCTGCTTAAATACTATACATGATTTAAAAATTTTCCATTGTGTAGTTTATATGTGATTTCAGATATTCTTTATTTACTTAGATTTTCATTGTATTTTACACAGGTTTATTGGTAAGTCCGTTATATTATGCTTATTCATCAATGCTTTATTAAATGATTATAATCTAAATTTTTGCATCATTTTTTATTCAAATTTTATGTAAAAAAATTGATCTTTATGTAGTTAAAAAATGACAGCATAAAAAAATTTCATATATTTTTAAATTTTGCTTTTATCTGATAATATTTAGCATTAATCTACCTCAGTTTAATCACAAAACATTAGAAAAAACATATTTTAATCTTTTCAAAATCCTTGAAAATTTTTTATAAGAAGTAGAAATGTAAACAATAGTTTAATAATAATAAAAAAAATATTAAAATTGATATTTCTAAATTTCATTAAGATTCAATTCTTTTAGTCAATCATATTTTCTCCTGTATACATTTTTAAATATTTTCTTCTAGTAGAAGAAAATAAAAGAACTTTCTTTTTAGTCACAGTTTTAAAATTACACAGTAAAACAGTTTGTTTTAACAAACTGTTTTACTGTGTAATTTGTATAATGTAATAACAGTTTGTTTTAACAAACTGTTTTAAAGAATGCGGTACCAATATTTATAATGTTTAAAAATTATTATTTAGGCAATCTCCCAAATATAACCAAAAATATTAAAATAAAAATAACATACTGATATGAATTTTGCACTACTTTATAGGAAATCACAAAATGTATGTTAATAAAATTCTTGTGCTTACATATAAACTATAAAATGAACAAAAATAAACTATTTAAGGTAATTTTATCGAAAGATACAATATGTATGCTTTCATAAAACTTTTTGAGGTAATTTTACTGAAAGATACAAAATTGTATGTTTAAAAAATTTTTGTGTATTCATAAAAAGTATAATACAAATATTAAAAGGCAATCAAATGATGCAAAAGATGAAATAAAATGATGCAATTATTTAAGATTATACTGTAATCAATAAATCTGCTCTTGCAATGAATAAACATAACGTAGAACTGATTTACCGCTTCTGGAAAACTGGATGCCACTTCATTTTCTTTGCATGCATTACTTTCCTACACCATTCAAATGACTTACCTGTTGTTATCACTTCATTCCAAACACAAATAGTTTGAATGACTAATCAGAAATCCAAAAGGGTGGACAGTGGAGGAAATTTCTAGAAAAGATTATCTGCTTATTTTGACCTTCTATGACCTCTTTGGCAATAGGAAAGTCTGTTTTCTGTAAAAGTCAGTTTTTTGAGAGCTTTTTCAAAACTGCCTCCACAGTCTTAACACATGCTTTGTTGCTTGTAAAATGGTTGCCTCGTAATGGTTTCTTAAGTTGAGGAAACAGCCAGAAATCTCATGGAGCATGATCAGGACTGTATGGAGTATGTGGTAAAATCTCTACGTTGTTCTGCTGCAAAACATGATGGACATTGAAGGTCATCCCTAACCGTCAATGTCCTCCACATTTTGCCTTCCTTTATGCCAGCGAAAAATATTTGTCCTCGATATTGCTTCATCGTTGAAAGCTTCACATACCATGTCAAAGATCTTCGATGCTGATTTTTGCAGACAAACTTAAAATTTCTCTCGTAGGTGCCTGCAGTCACACTTCAGTTCAATCATGTGATATTGAGGAATATGAGCCTGTACATGTCATTTATCGGTAGCTTTTGTTAATACAGACAAACTTTTCTTATGCTGCCAAAATTAACATTGATGTGATACTATGAGTGATTACTATGAGTGATTTTGTGACAGTAATATTTGTCTTATTACTTATTGAACAGCCTACATATATCATTCTGTATGAATTTTAATATGTAATTCTTAATAATATGACTGAACTCATGGTTTTCCATTAAAAAAATATAAATTTATTTTTTGAAAATCCAGGATTTTGCTGATATCACTGGCAATCACAATCTTTTTACCAAATATATTTGTATATTAAGCTTTTTTGGTTATTATTACTGTGACTTTGATGTGAATTAATAGAGATGATTTTTCATAAGGAAAGTTTAATTGAATAATTCAAGGAAAATGTATCACATCTTTTTTATGCATATTCAAATGTATGTTATTAATTATTTACTTGAACTTTACTTTTAATATTTTAACCAGTTTTTAAACTATCTTAATTTTTATCCTTGTAGTTTCATACTTTCCTTAATTAATTTAATATTTTACTATATTACAATCCTTCATTATAATTTTGATTACATTATTGCATTCAAATTTCTGTTTAAAAAATGTAAACAAAGCAATAACCAGAAATCTGTAAAATTTAAAAATTTACATAACATCTGGTCCCAAGCTGTGCAGATTTGAGAGAGTCTGCTGTATTTCATGATACATTGTTTCTCTTTATAATTAAGAATACAGTTAAAAATATTTTATTTATTTAACTATTCATATGATAAATAAAAAAAAAAGTGTTAGTATTACTGAAATATGCTTACTTAAATAATATATTTAAAGTTTCATGTAGAAATAAATTTAGTTTATAAAATTTAAAGCAAAACCATTAGTTTTGAAATGAAGATACTGATCCCTTAAATACATGTTAATAAATGTGTTAATAAACATGTTATTCAGAAGACAATTATTACTATTTATTGACTGCAATTTGGGATATCGAAACATAAACAAAATTTTTAATGCAAACAACTATTTGTGTCAGTGTTTTTATCTTATTTATATGCTTAAACGGGTAATGTTATTTTTAAATACAGTAGACCGCACAGTTTGGGACCAATAATTCGAGTGTAATTTTGCATATTAAATAAGGAAGCTTCATTTAGAAAATGTAGTAAGCTAATATTTACTTAAGTGAATTGCATTTAATTTTCATTATATAGATGCTGTTAGTAAGAAAAATTATAAAAAACAGTTTAATTAACAATTTTTTAGGTCTTCTTCACTCTATTCCTCCCAAAACAAAGGATTTTATTGAAGATCTTTTGAGGGAATGTGTTCAAGAAACCAAACCAAATGGAAGAAAGAAAGCTATTTCTGATCTAAGAGACATTTTGGAAAATTATGTCAATATAAATGATTCAAATAATCGTGGATTTAATTCTCATGAAGGTAATTTATTTTGGAACCCTAAAAAAGGTGCTAATAAGTGAAACACATAATGCAATATTGTTTGGTTTAACATTAGTAGAATTGAATTAAAATTTTAAATGCAATACAGAAGGTGCTATTAATAAAGCTGAAATTTGAGTAGATGTGAATGACTGTAAATTATAGGATACTTAATTATATGCAAGTACCGATTTTTATGCCAGATTTCAGAAATATATTGCATGACTATGTCTGCTTTTCATAGCTATTGGTAAAATCATCTGTTCTTTATGAATTTTCATAAGTGCCATGATTGTTGTGGATTGTTATAGTTAATTCAAAAATGATTTTAACAATATGAAATTTAAACTTAAAAACTGTTAAAATCTCACTTTACTTTTACAAATTTGTGTATAAAAACATAACATAAGAATATTTACTTCTAATATTAAAAATTAAATGTTTGTATATTTTCCCTTTGACTGTTTTCAATAAACAAATTCTGTTACAAAAGTGATTTAAGGGTGTATTCCAATCCAAACTGCTTATTTTTAAATTCATTTTTGCTCTCAAATGCATCAAACTGGCAAATTCTCTTATTTTGAGACTACATGATGTGCTGTGCTTGTCGATTTTTTGATAAATGCAGAAAATATTACAAAAAAGTCATACATTTTGAACAAAATTTTTCGAAGCGGGAGATCTGGGAATGAAAAAAATTATCATACTGAGAAGATAATTGTTTATAAATCAATTTCTAATTAACTGAATGAAAAATGAAATCAAGCAGCCTCTTATACATCTCTTCAAAAATCTCCTCAGCAAGTTTCATGTTTTTACTTTTAAAAGAAAGTCTAATAATGTCTAAAAATTTTTCATGCTGTTGAAGGTGGAAAAATATATTTTTGAATTCACCCTTAACATTGCTATTTCAATTCATATTTAAGAGAGTTTATGTGGCACTTCGTAAAGATGACTCTTTTAATTCTATTTTGAATGATATTAGATTTTTTTTGTCCACAGACATTATTTGTGAAAGATTTTATGTATTTATTTGGTTGATAGTTTCAAGGTTCCATCTAACATTTATGCATTTTTTAAAATCTTATATCATAATCTTAGGGTCATATGATATTATGCCGGTGTGGGTTATCTGCAGATATTCCTTTAAAAGGGCTAAAAATTGCAGCTGGAGATTATATGCCGGAAATTACGGTACTATAAAATATCTCAAAAGATGGTATCAATCTATAAATTGATTCTTATGGTATGTACACATTTATTTAAAAAGTTTATAAGTAATTTTAACTATTACAGAAGCATTTAAATTAATTTAAAGGGCATTATTTAATATATCCTTCAGGCGACATCAGGACTGAAGAGGTTAATTATGCACTACTTTTATTGTTATCAGTATTGAATTAAATTTTTCATGGGCACATTAGGATGCATTTAAAAAAAGTGTTATATTCAAAATGAATATTTGATGTTGTTTAGGCTTTACATCTCCTTGAACTTATATTTTATATGGGTGATTCCATACACAATGAGCAAATCAGCTGTAGCTGACACGTCACAGATTTTTAAATGAAATTCAGCATATAAGTAGATCACATTTATTTATGAGTAAATAAAAAATAATAAATTTCAGGATTGTCTACTTATGGATGAAAACTTACATTAAAAGTTGCCATTAAATGGAGGTTTTGTCTACATGCTTGACATTTTAATTTTGATTATTAACTTAAAGGTTATTGATTATTAGCTTAGACCAAAATACTTTTATTTTTTTCAAGGTATTTTGAATAACTCTAAATATAAACTGAATCTGTATCAAATTTTACGAAAATTGGTTACTTGGTTTTTTTTACTACTATTGGTATATACTATTGGTTTTTTTTCTTTTAATTTTTGCTCATTTTGTATGAAATGACATATATCCATTCATACTTTTCTAGTATATAAGCTTTATCTAACCCTAGGATCTATAGTTTTTTACTTAGTCTTATTATTCTTTTAGCAGTGATTTTTTTCAGTAATAACAGTTAATAATTCAAATATTTACTGTATGGAAACCTCTGAATGTGATTAATACTCACACTTGACCATTTATTTGGAGTTCCAATACTTGCAATTTATTCTGTTGAGATGATTAAGATATCAGACCAAATGCTATAATTAATAAAGTTAGCTGGGTGAATTAGATCCACAAGATTCATCTGGGATAGCAAAACAGGATGATAAAACATTGGCAGCTTTGGCCAAGAGATCCCTTGTTCTAATCTGGACATTCTTTACTCAGTTGGAAACTTACATCTCATATGATTTATTTACTAGTTAAAATTAATCTAAAGTATGTTTATGTTTGTTTTTAAATATGCAAATATTTAAAAACAAACAATACACAAGTACATATATATAAATATATTTATGTACTTTTGTATTGTAAATGTAAAATTTAAGCATTTAAAATTTACATGTTAAGCATTTAAATGTATGTTTGTATTTTACAATTTAAAAAAAATTACAACATTTGCAATGTATATTTTTTGTTAAGAACTTGAATAATATTGTTATATACTGTCTCATCGGTGCTCAGATTATTTTATTTTTGAGATAAATTCTTTATTTCTGTATCATAAACTATATAATTTTGAATCCTGTGTAATAGAGCTATAGTGTATTTTCAAATGTAAAGCATTTCATAGCATGAATTTACCCTGACACCCTGGTAGCAGCAATTGTGAATGCAGCAAAAGTCAAACTTTTATGTTATTTGACAAATCAACTTAGTATTTTTTAAAAATAAACATATGTTACTGCACATATTTTATATATTCAGTACAAACTTGAAATATAATGTCTCATTCATGTTTGCATTAACATAATTTTGTATAATTTCAGCATCTAGTATTTTTTAATATGACACAAAGTTTGGATGAAACTTACCACTTTATATATTTGAGGAATTTGAAAATATACAAAAACACTGTTAGTTTGCTGCTAACAAGTTTCCTTGTGAGCAACAATATGGCAACAATATTCTATTTTTATGAAAAGTATCATTTCATTCAGTTTTGGATTCTTGTGCCTCATATTTTACAAAATTTCTCTTCTTGTTATTGAAACTAATTACTTTCATTGCCACAGCAGTAATTATGTATACTTGGTTTTAGCTAGGAATTTTGATCAAAAAATTTTAGAGCCTAAAGTTAAATTAATTAAATCTATCTTTTTTTTTCTTTTCAAAAGGCTGTATCTTTTAAAGCAGTGGTTTCCAAACTATGGATTATATGAATGTTTTAGTGGGTGGCAAAAATATCAGTTTTTAAAAATGTATAATTAATTCTGTATGCTAAATTGATATAATAAAAATAATATTTTATTATTAACATAAAATATTGTAAAAAATACATTGGTAAATAAATTTTTCACAGTGTTTTATAAAACTTTGTGTAAAGTTCACATAGAGGCTAAAGTAAAAAAAAAAATTTCAATTCTGACACATACTTTATCATTGATGCCAAACAGTGTCATAAATTGCTTTGACTTTTAAACACTATTTTTTCTAATGAATTCGTTATAAAACTTTTCTTTCTAGTAAAAAGGTTTTATTAACTCTGTTTTCACATTTGTATGTTACATATTACTTCTCTCATGTGTATGCTTTGCTTCAATGTTCATATTTACCTTAATATTTATTATGCAAAAGGTTCTATATACTAATACTTACATATTGCAAAAAATTTGAAACTTTAAGTGGATAACATAATGATGAAGTTTGGAAACACTTGTTTTAAAGCAGTCACATGTGAATTAATATTGTTTAATTTCAGAAAGATTTTTGCTCTACAAGACTGCTGATTGTTGTTTATGCTATTTTAAATTTTTTTTCTTATAGAAATCTTTCTGAACATGCGTTACTGTTAATTTGTAATATTATCATAACTTAAAAAAAATATATATATGTTATTATATTTCATGTATTTATAATTGTAATAGTTTAAGAACTATAAAATAATATTGTTTCAATAAATTTGTTTCTTTTTTATTTGAAAATAAATAAGATTTTCTCAACAACTTTTATGTTTCCTGGTATTAGTGCTGTAATAAATTCATTTAAAAACTTGCTATATCTAAGAAAATATATTCTTTGTTGTTTTCACTACTTTAGGTATGAGTATATTGCTTTACTTTAACTAAAGGAGAAAATTTTTCTGAAAATCACACCTAATTTTATTTGTTTTACATTATATTAATACAAGCTGAAACAACCATTGTTGCTTCGGATAACCTTGAAGATTTAGAATTTTCCATCTTATAAAATTTTATCTGTATGCTGTTTGTATTATTCTGTATTGTTTTCCCCCCTCTCATAAAGAGTATGGGTTGATTGGTTGGTTGTATAAAGTTTTATGGCTCAAGCTCCCTTTAGGGACATGCTGTGCCAAGACCAAGGTGAAGGTTAAAGCAAAGTTAAAAGGTAAAATATAATGTAAAAATGTAAAAGTCACATTAAAAGACTGTCATAGATATGAGTTAAATGGAAAAAGCAATGTGATGATACATGAAATTAAAATATAATTAAACACAGTCACTAAGATTAAAAGAGAAAATGTAAACTAATTAAAATCCTATGATACCGTAAAATGGGGGTGAATAGGAACAGCAGGGTGAATAGGAACGAAACTTCCCAGTCACAAATAAATTCATTATAAATATATGTGATTATATTTTTAGTTAGCAATTTTTTTATAAGAAGGTAATAACATTAAGAGTTGGAAAATTCAGTTTTGACATGTTTGCACCAATACTGGGGTATATAAAAAAACTTCAAGAGGATTCTCAAAAACCTCATTTTTTTCAAGGTCTTCAAAACTTTGTATGTAACTACAGTATTTTTCGTATTCTAAACCTTAGAGAGGGGATTTTTAATTAATGACAGACCTGTAAACGATATACCTAATTAAATTCTACTTATTTCTAAACTACATAATGAAAAATTGAAAAATGGCTTGTAACATCAGAGGTTTAAGATTTATGGGGTGAATCGGAACACGTCTTCTCTCATGGTTTATTTTTCTATACAGTAATAGTTTCATGTAATATATGAAAACATATATATGAATATGTATTGTAACACTATTTTATTTGTTCTAATTACTTGAAGAATTTAAAGTTGCCAAGAAGTTACTTGGTTAAACAAAAAAGTCAACGCCTAATCCAAGAGACATGGAAGACACAATAAAAAAATTTAAAAATAGCTGATTATTTAGAAAAACTGCACATGATTATTCTCTGACATCCGCAACATTACACAAACATCTCAAAATAAAAAATAAATAAAAAAGAGAGGGATTCAAACAGCACTAAGGGCTGGGGATGAGGGTGTATTAGTAGATCGTATTAATAAATGCAGAGATTGGGGCTACTCCATAGATTCACTTACCCAATGACTACTAATAAAGGATAACACAGAACAGGGCTGAATTTGTATTAAATCCTATTTCTGCAATTCGAATATAATTTCTTAAAATAAATCTTAATTTTTCTTGGCTTCAAAGTTGTTTTTTAATTTTTAAAAAGGCATATCTTTACTTGTATATAAAATAAAGGCTTGGTTTCACATTAACTATGTGTTCCTATTCCTCCCTTATCATTATTACCTGTTTTTATTAACCCTATTAAAGTTTGAATTGGAATAAATGAAGATTATAACTTTTGTTCCGATTCACCCCTATCTGCGGGGTGAATCGGAACACCATTAAAATAATAAATAATAAATATATAAACAGTAAAAATGTTTCGTTTTTGCTTAAAAAGTAAAGAACAAAACAAGACCGAAGTTTCTAGTAGAAAAATAAAAGAATTAAAAAATCAGTTGTTGCTTTTTTTTAACGTTGAAGTTGAAAAGTGTTCCGATTCACCCCATTTTACGGTAAGTTAAGTAAAAAGAGAAAAACACGAAATATCAATCAGTCAAATATTGCATAAAACCTAATATAATTAAAATGCAGATTAATAAAAAACAATGCAAGATCAATTATTACGTATGTATTTTTCTAACATTGTATTTTCATTGGAATTCAAGTCATTGTCGTAAGTCTCTGATTCCACTGCCTCTTCTACATAGTGCTGAAATTGCTTGGGATCCTTTACATTTCTGATACATGGTCTAAACGAGGAATTATCTTTCTTTTCCTTACAGTTTTTCACTGTGGAGTGGCAGGAATATAGGCAGGTTTTCCTTTTTTCTGTTTGTGCACAACATTTTGATTTTGAATTCCTTTTTGGAAGTCTATCAGATTTCTGCAGGGACATAGCTACTATGGAGCAATTTGAACACATTGCTCCAGGCACGTGAATCCTGAGGGCACAAAATTAAAAAGAGCAAAATGAAGATTGGCAAAAATATTTGCAAATTTTTTTATTAATTATATCAGATAGTATAGATGAATGTTGTTATAAATAGTCTGTTACAATCTACTAAAAAACAACTTTTCTAAAGTAAAAAAAAAAAGAGAGAGAGAGATGAATATTGCTACAGTATGTTCCAATGATATATTTTATCTTGTGTTTAACCTCAACTATTTCAATTTAAAACGTGTTTTTGTACACAGCTAAAAGAAATTACTTCTATTTACGAAATTTTAATTCATATCATATTGCAGCCCAAGGTAACTAACTTCTCAAACGTGATTTTATTTATTTATATATATACAGTAAAACCTCGTTACAACAATATTTTAGGGACCAAATAAATATATTGTTATAGAGGGGTTATCACTATATCGAGGGGCTGTATATTAAGGCATTTAAAAAGGGTTTCTTTTAGCTTTAAGGTATATATTACTTTAAAAAATTATATTTTGATGAAATTAGATAGCACAGTGTTAAGGCTCCTGTCCTCGGCAGACAAAGTATTTGCGAGCTAATGCTATCCGTATGGAAAAGTTATTTTCTAATATCTGATTTGCATTTTGACATTTTTTAATTATTTTTAAATTGGACTACTGAGGTGCATTTTTACATCGCCCCTTTTTTACTTTTTCGATTTTAATTGCACAATTTTTTTTATAAAGTTACTTTCACTTTCAAAGCCGGCTCTGAAAGTGAAAGTGCCCTTATAAAAATTATCTGCAACCAAAATTGAAAAAAAACGAGTGATGTAGAGATGCATTGCAGCTACCAATGTAATAAATATATTTAAGAAAATGTCAAAATGCAAACTAGATATTAAAAAATAACCTCCCCATAGGAATAGTATTCACTCGCGAAAGCATCATTTGATGGGTACAGGAGCCTTAATAGTAATAGTTAAAAGATGCAAAATATAATTAAAGAAAAAATCAGAAAGTAAGCAAAGCAAGATTCACATACCTGAAAATTTTTTTATTTAAAATAATCCAGTATTTTGGTTTGTTTATTCATTTTTTTTTACTGTTAAGTCAACCAAAAAGGAATGCATCGAATCTAGTGCACGAAAATGATTTTCATCTGTCGACGAAAGGCTTGAAAAAAATGCCTGAAGAGACTTCACGGATTGAAGAGCTTCCTGGGACGACAATACGGAATTTGATGGGCCTGTATCACCATCATCATCCTTATCATTATTATTTTGTACCTCGTCTATAATTTCAGAGATAATTTCTTCATCAGTAACTTCTGCAAAAACCATAAGATCGTCATCTGCTGTTAAATAGTCTTCCACGCTAATTCCAGATTTTTTGGCAGTTCTTTCATCAAGTTGGGATAAAGATTTTTGGAGATTCAAAACATATTCTTTATCACCTGAAAGATCGCTGTCTATGGCATTTTCATCACAATCAGATGTTTCATCTTCCATGATACAAAGACCGACTTTTTTCCAACAATTACAAATGGTTTTCTCCGTTATTTCCCACCAACTTCCAGCAATGTCGTCACAGGCTTCTTTCACATTTACAGCTTTAAAAGGATCTTCTACTTTATTTTCAATGTTTACAAGTATTGAATCTACTAATCGTTTTCTGAAATAGCCTTTAAAGCATTTTATTACACCCATATCTAGAGGCTGCAAAACTGAAGTGCAATTGGCAGGGAAAAAAACAATTTCGACATTTTGTAGTTTTGGATATGAATTGTGAGCACCGCAGTTATCTACCAACAAAGCAATTTTTTTCTTTCTATTCTTCATTTCTTTATCTAGCTTTTGTAGCCATTCAGAAAAAATTTTAGAATTCATTCACGCTTTTTTATTAGCTTTGTATTCCACTGGAAGACTTTTCACATTCTTAAAGCACTTTGGCTTCAATGAACGACCGATAACAAGAGGTTGGATTTTATGTGTTCCTGTGCTATTTGTACACAGAAGAACAGTAAGTCTCTGTTTCGATTTCTTCCCTCCATAACACTTTTCACCTTTGAATGCCAATGTTCGATTGGGTAGAAGTTGAAAAAATAGTCCAGCTTCATCTGCGTTGTAAATGTCTTCTGGAGCATACTTATTTAAGATTTCTTACATTTTGTTTTGATGCCATTCATTTGCGTCATTTATCGGGGCAAACTTTTTCTCTCCATGAACTTCCTGGAAAGTTATTCCATGACAATCCCGAAAATGCATTAGCCAACCATTGCTACCTTTAAAAGTGTCATTCCCTAGCATTACTGCAAATTTTCATGCTTGTGCACATAACAAGGGTCCATTTATTGGGACATTTGTCGCCCTCATCTCTTGGAACCACTTTAAAACAGCAGCATCAATGTTTTCATTTGTCGCAACTTTCAATCGTTTACGCTGTGGGTTAATTGTATTTGAGCTTACAGCATCTTCGATCTGTTTCCTTTTCTTTAGGAACGTTGCAACTGTAGACTGTGGCAATCCGTATTTCTTTGCTGCATCAATCTGCTTCATTCCCTCATCAATATCATTAATAACATTCAATTTATCTCAAAAGGATAGTTGCTTTCGCCCTGCCATCATAGGGAAAAATATACTTGTGAAAGGAACAAAGTGAAAAAACAAATGTTTCCTTTAGAACTCAAGATCACAAGCTTCGAAAATCACAAAAGACTCCAAAATCGTTGAATTTTTCTATACGCCTTCTAAAAGCTTCGAAATCACTTTTCAATACGTCACTTTACACCCACTGCCCCCTCTACAGTGTAGTACTATAGAGGAGGCAGTGGTACACCCCCTCCTCTCTCCCTTTTCTTCTAGCAAAGGGAGAGAGGATGACCAAACAGACAATTTGGTACCTGTTGCGACATCTGGTGACGAATGAACAGACACTCCCATCTTCTCCTAATTGGAAACGCTCGATCTGCAACACTATTGGGATCCGAAGCTGAATTCTAAGAAGTGAGGTCACATGTACATTCAAATCCTCCCTACCCCCCCCCCTCCCTCACACCAATTACGTGGTAAAGTAAAAGGATAAATTGAAAATCAACTGTTAGTGTTCTGTTGTCAGAATAGACTGAAAAATTGGCAAAAGATAAGATTGTGGTAGTATTTGAAAACCAAAATATCATTATAAAGAGAGAAACTAACACTGATTTTTTATCGTTTTACAGAGGTTTATTGTTCTAGAGAATATCGCAATATTGAGGGGAGGTTAACATTAGTTTATACGTAAATTCATCGGGACCACAAAATATTATTGTACTAGAGGGAGTTATTGTTGTATCGGATATCGTTGTAGCGAGAGTTTACTGTATTTTCTAACATTTACATGACAGTTGAAGATTTTCAAATTTCAAAATAATCAAAACTTATTCATATGACTTTCATCAGTCACTTTATTAGCTACCACTGTTTTTAAATAATGATATTCCTGGTACATTTCTATAAAAATGGTTTTGGAAGTTTATCATGTATGGAAATAATGGTAGTCTAAAAAGCCAATGCTGAAAAAAAATCCTAAATTTATGATGTAGTAGCAATGACTTAGCTACTTAGTTATCCTTATACTTATGTATATAAAAAACTTACGATTTGGAAAAGGACCAATAAAAATCTGTGTAGATAACCGATGGACCATGAAACGATGGACCATGATGGTCATGATTTACCAATGAACACCAAACTGGCAATACCTCTAACATTTCACCAAGTTCCCATAGACATCAATGGAAACCAGTAGATTTGCTTGCTTTCAGAAAATCAACAAATTAAGACATTTTAATGCAACAAAAACTTATGAATAGAGCTTAATAGGATTATTTACATTATTTTTGATTACAAATACCAACTATTTACAAAATCAGTAACAATATATTTATGGAACTTCTCAGAGATATAAATCCAATAAAAACATGGTGGAATGCAATTTTCACCACACAAATTACAACATCTTTTTGTTTTAAGCACACAATATATAATATGAACTTTAAAAGTTCAGTTTTTCTTAAAAGGCGATTAAAATAATCAAAAAGAGATGTTAATAGTAAATTTTATTTAAAATATCTTAGAAATTTCAAGCCTTAAACCAGGCTCTTTATCGGAGAATATTTTTATAACTAAGTTTTTTTATTTATACAAATACCAGTATTTTTCATACATTATATATTGTTTATTTGTATAAAATCCCTGTAAATCCGTTTACAGGGAGATCACCACTTTTCTTTGAAATTATAATTCAATCTTTATAAAGCCGATGAAATTAGTGTGATTTTAGAATCTGGGGTGCCTGAACTGGGGTTTGCAAGTGTAACTCATAGGGGGCACAGCCCCCTAGTTATATGATTTAAAAAAATGTTTGACAAATTGAAAAAAATTATTCTCTATTTTACTAACAAAAAACTAAGAAAACAAAAAATTTGAAGGTTTTTTTTTTGTTTTGTTTTATGGAAACTAAAAACGCATAAACACAGATACCGTAAAATGGGGTGAATAGGAACAGCGGGGTGAATAGGAACGAAACTTCCCGGTCATACAAATAAATTCATTATAAATATATGAGATGATATTTTTAGTTGCCAATTTTTTTACAAGAAGATAATAACATTAAGAGTTGGGAAATTCAGTTTTGACATGTTGGCATTACTACTGGGGTAAATAAAAAACTCCAAGAGTATCCTCAAAAACCTAATTTTTTTAACGTTTTCAAAACTTTGTCTGTAACTACAGTATTTTTCGTATTCTAAAACTAAGAGAGGGGGTTTTTAATTAATGATAGACCTGTGAACGATATGCTGTATTAACTATTATATGCTGTATCTACTTATTTCTAAACTACATAACGAAAAAATGAAAAATGGCTTGTAACATCAGAGGTTTAAGATTTACGGGGTGAATCGGAACACGTTTTCTCCCTTGGTTTATTTTTCTATACAGTAATAGTTTGATGTAATATATGAAAATATAAGTATGAATATGTATTGTAACAATATTTTGTTTGTTCTAATTACTTGGAGTGTTTAAAGGTGCCAAGAAGTTACTTGGTTAAACAAAAAAGTCAATGCCTAATCGAACAGACATGGAATACACAATAAAAGAAACTTAAAAATAGCTAATTAGTTAGAAAAACTGCACAGAATTATTCTCTGACATCCACAACATTACACAAACGTCACAAATTGAAAAATCAATTAAAAAAGAGAGGGATGCAAACAGTACTAAGGGCTGGGGGCTGAGGATGTAATAGTACATCGTACTAATACATACAGCGATTGGGGCTACTCAATATATTGACTTACCCATTGACCACTAGTAAAGAATAACACAGAACAGGACTGAATTTGTATTAAATTCTACTTCTGCAATTCGAATATAATTTCTTAAAATAAATTTTAATTTTTATGGATTTCAAAGTTGTTTTCTAAGTTTTAATAGGGCATATCTTTACTTGTATATAAAATAAAGGCTTGGTTTCAATAACTACGTGTTCCTATTCCTCCCTTATCATTATTACCTGTTTTTATTAACCCTATTAAAGTTTGAATCGGAATAAATAAAGATTATAACATTTGTTCCGATTCACCCCTATCTGCGGGGTGAATCGGAACACCATTAAAAAAATAAATAATTTATATATAAACAGTAAAAATGTTTCGTTTTTGCTTAAAATGTAAAGAACAAAACAAGACCGAAGTTTCTAGTACAAAAATAAAAAAATTAAAATAACAGTTATTGCTTTTTTTTAACGTTGAAGTTGAAAAGTGTTCCGATTCACCCCATTTTACGGTAACAAAATAATAATAAAAGTTTTCACATCAGTCCAAGGCGACCTAGCTTAGAGATGGGGAAGAAGAGAGGAGGAAACAGCAAATTGAATTTTGTGTATAATTGTTTTTGTGATTTTGAAAATATAGCAAATCTCGAATGCAGAATATTTTTCAAAAATAATAATGTGAGTTTGCTTATGCCATAATCCGACTGTGCACCCCCCCCCCCATTCCCCCTTACCAACTTTACCTGATATCGCATATTAGTAGGTCAATGAATTTTCGAATTATAAAGAGAAAAAAAATTCTAGAATTACTCTACTCAACTTTCCAAGCAGTTTGCAAAAATACCATGTGTTTAAAACAAGTATTTCTGCATAGAACAACGAATAAAAAGATCATAATTCCTAATTTTATACAAAAGTGAAGTAATTCCTCTGGATATACAGACTTTGTGTTTTAAAGAAAAAGTGTACTCTCATTTCTAAAGCTTAAACATTGCATAATTTTCAACAAATTTTTATTTGACCATGCTAAAAAAGACCTATTAACTAAAGAAAACCAAGGTTTTACAAATTTAAGTTACATTCTGTCCCATGGGGCAACTGGCCTCTGAATTGGTGTGCCCTATAGCAGGTAAATCTGTTTCCGCCCTCAAGTGAAGCGAATAGTTACAAAAATTTGCAACAAACATTGGATTTGAATAGTCGTATATTATTTAATAATTCCAAAAAAAAAAATCTTTTTTTGAATAATTAATGATTTACAAAACAATAATTTTGAAAAACTGTCATTGCTCTGAAATAAAAAGTTTTAGTTACAGAAAAGATTTGTCTGTCATAATAGAATGGGAAGCAGTAGCTCAGACAATCACCTAATTGAGTTTAGAGCTGTAATTTCAGAATTGGTTAAAACTCCTTTTTTTCTGCACTGAATTTTACTATCCCTTTGATCAAAGTAAATATGTATTAAATCTGTTAAAGGATTGTAGAAAAAACATGATTTTCGACAAATGATCAGAGGAAAAACGTTATTTCTGTCAAAAGAACGCTTGAAAGACGCTATTTCCATCAAGGAATTGCAAAAAAAAAAACGCTGTTTCCATCAAAAGATAAAAGAAGAGCGGTTTTCGAAAAGGACTGCGAAAAAAACGTGATTTCTGTCAAAAGATCGCAAAAAAACCCACTATTTTTGTGAAAGGATCGTGGAAAAAAGGCAATTTCCTTCAAAGGATCGCGAAAAAACACAATTTCCGTCAAAGGATCACGAAAAAGATGGGGATCTCTGTCAAAAAATTGAAAAATATATGCGATCTTCGTCAAAATATTGCGAAAAAAAACGTGATTTTCTTCAAATGATCGCGGAAAAAAACGCAAATTGCCTCAAAATATGGCTAAAAGATGCACATTTCTCAAATAAAAAAGTGGAAAATAGGTGAATTTCGTCGAAAAATTGTTGATAAAAGCAGGTTCTGGTTGAAGGATTGTGGTGGAAAAAAGCGAATTTCGTTAAAAAAAATCGTGGTAAAAATGTAATTTCTGTCAAAGGATAGCGAAAAAGACGTGATTTCTGCCAAAAGAGTTCTGAAAAAACGCGATTTTCGTCAAAGGATTGCACAAAAAAACACTATTTTTGTCAAAAGATTGTGGAAAAAACGTGATTTTTGTCAAATGATCGGGGAAAAAGCGTTATTTCTGTCAAAGGAACGCTTAAAAGACACAATTTTCGTTGAAAGATAGCGGGGAGGGGGAAATTCGATTTATGTTAAAGGATTGCAAAAAAAAACGCCATTTCCGTCAAAGAATCGCAAAAAATACACCATTTCCGTCAAAGGATCGAAAAAAAAGAGCAGTTTTCAAAAAGGATTGCTAAAAAAATGATTTCTGTCAAAGGTCTCAAAAAGACACGATTGATGAAAGGATCGTGGAAAAAACGCAATTTCCTTCAAAGGATCGCGGAAAAGATATGATCTCTGTCAAAGAATCGTGAAATAGATGCGATTTTCGTCAAAAGATTGTAGAAAATATATGATTTTCGTCACATGATTGCGGAAAAAACGCAAATTTCCTCAAAATATGCGAATTTTGTCAAAAGATCGTGTAAAATATGTGGATTTCGTCAGAAGATGATAGAAAATATGCGAATTTCGTCGAAAAATCGTTGAAAAAAGTAAATTTTGGCCAAAAGATTGTGGGGGAAAAGCGAATTTTGTCAAAAGATCGTGGTAAAAACAGCAATTTCATTAAATGGATGACAGAAAAATGTGATTTTTATCAAATAGTTGGTGATAAACACAAATGATTGTTTCTTATCTTTATAAAAAGAAGATATCCAAATGACTTTCTTCTTTCAGAATTGTGGTGAATTCTGTTAAATTGATAGTTATTTTACATGCAACAAAATTGTTAAGCTAGTAGAAATAAAATGAAAATATGATAAAACTTGAATAATTTCAATTTGCTGTAATTTATAGTTCTATCATCAGTGAAATTTGTACAGTAGTATTCTTTGACTTAAAAAAAAATTCTTTTAAAACACTTTTATTTGGTTTAATATTTATTCCTGAAATAATTGAGCACTTCTTCTTTTTTCTTTTTTTAACACTAGAACCGCGGCTACGGGTCATTTTGACCCGTATCATATGGAGAAATGTCGATTGAAACCAGAAAACTCTTAATAAAATAAGCTAAATATTTGCTGAGCAAAAAATATTTTCAATAAATAACTTAAACAGTTTTAAATGAAAATTCCGGTGAGAAATATTTTTATAAAACTTGAATGAACTTTCCCGCGGTTCTAGTGTTAAAATGTTGTTTTCACAAAAAAATATTCAAAAATTTTTGTCTCGTACCCATTTTTCTGCAATTTATAAGTTAAACTGCATATTGTTAATTATTAGTTGCTAAGATAATGAATTAGTTTTATTGTAATCTACATTGGCCTCCAAAAGTTAAGGTAAAACCGGTTTTTTGCGTCTAATTTGCAAATGAATGAATATAGAAACAACAAATTTGGAGGAAATGTGCTCTAAACTGTTATTTATTAAGTGCGACATAGAAATTTACTTAAGTTAAACAGATAAATGAAAATACAACAAAAAAGCACTCTTGGTAGAAAATTCCATTCTTGGAGAAATCAGTACATCAAAGTATTTTGCAATAATAAGTGACAGAAACATTCAAAAACTGGTTTTAATACAGAATATGTCCACCCCGGGCTAGAATACATTGGCGGCATCGACTTTCCATGCTCTCAATTAAATTGTCGGGCACCGAAATAGGTAGCACTGACCAGACATGATGTAAGCTTTGTTCCAGCTAATTTAATGACCTTGGGGGATGACTTAAAGCTGCAACCTGTGTTCCAAGATAGTCCTAAAGAGGTTCTATCGGGTTCAAGTTTGGGGAGTGAGCTGGCCATTCCATTCTCTCCAGATCGTGATCTTCAAGATAATCCTCAACAATCACAGCTCAGTGTGGTCTCGCATTATCATTTTTTAGAATGAAACCATTGCCAATAGCACCGGCATATGGGTGCACATATGAATCAAGGATCTCATCCCGATATCTCGCACCAGTCAGAATTCCTCCATGGAACAAATGCAGGTCAGTGTGGCCTCCGAGTGAGATCCCTGCCCAAACCATGATTCCACCATTTTTGTAGCTGTGTGTTTTGATAGTGTTTGATTGATGTTATCGAGTGCATTGTTCTCTCCAGATCAGAAGACGTCCTGAATCGCTCTTCAGTGTGAATCTGGACTCGTCTGTGAAGAGTACAGAAACCCACTGTTGTCTGATCCAGGAAACATGATCTCTGCCCAACATAAGCAGGCCCTTCTCTGTCGTCTGTTGATGGGGAAAACACACAACTGCTCGCCTTGCATAGAGACCTGCATTGTGAAGATGTCTTCGTATCGTAGTAGCGGAGATTCTTCTCCTTGATGCTGCAATGTGGTCTTCAATGAATTGGGCACAGTAGAGCGAATTATCCTTCGGAAAGAAAGAACTAGAAGCAGGTGTTGTAACACATGGGAAGCCTGGAGCATGTCTTCTGGACACAGAATATTCGGATTCATACTGGTCCCAGAGTCGTTGAACTACACTGGAAGACAAATTGAGCCGTCTAGCAGTATCGGCCTGTGACAACACCATTTCCATCCATCCTACCGCCTTCCACCTTAATGAATTGGGCAAATGATTTCTAGACATTTCTAGACTCTACTGGTTGTTGTGAACAAAGCTGACAAATTTGGTTCAAATACAACATAACTTACACGCAAAATTACGAAAGCTTAGTAATTGCATATTTTTTTCTCATTCACAAATACCTATTCTTTTTCTATAAATAAAAGTGTTAGCTGTAACTTTTGTGAAAGTTTTTTTAAAGCTTATTATTGTCATTCAAATAAACTATGAAGATTAATCTGACTGCCATTTTTTTTCTGGTGTGCTTTGAAAAACATGTTGTACCTTAACTTTTGGAGACTAGTGTAAAAGTAGATATGAACTGGATATTTTTCAAACTGTGTTTTGTAATAAAATATTTTTTTAAAAAAAGAAAGAGAAAGACATCTAACAACCTAAAAAATTAACAAGGTTGTTAAATTGTTGTAATAACATAATTTTAAGCTAAGAAAAGAATATGATGATGAAAAATTCGAGAACTGTGCGAGTGTATAGCTAGTGCCAAATTAAACATCATATTAGCTTCATATGTGCAAATAGGATGAGTGAGTATTGAAACACTTATTTTAGTTGCAATTTATATTCCTGCAAAACTGCGAAAGGGCCTCAAAAGTAAATTAGATTTTTGAACAGAATTTCAATTGGATTTTCGGAATAGAAATCCATTTAATTACCTTGGAGTCTTTTCCTGTGTAGGCTCAAAATATTTTAGTGGGGGAGGGGGGCGGGCGAGCCGTTCCTAGCAACCCCTTAGCTACGGCTCTGCACCATTTTCACCCATTTTAAATATCTTCCCTTGTGGCAGACCCTACTTCGGGGACAAAGTTAGCTCTTATGCCTCGTAATACCATACAGAGGCTGAAAACAGCGTTGCTTGAGGAGTGAGACTACTGTTGAATTCAGACACTTTTCTCTGGGAGGGGGGGGAGACATTGTGGAAGGACTGGGGTAGGGAAACTGCACTTTTTGACCATTGTTGAAAACACAAAATTTCTGGGGGGCGGGGGACATTTTATTGTTCTGAAATTGCACAGAACTTCTTCAAGTGACAAGGGGGTGCACAAACTTTACTTTCTCCAGGACGCTGGATATGTATCTATGCCACTGGATTTCTGTGACTTTTTTTGAATTTGTAATAGCCTTGGTCCCATCTTTCTGAATGCTGGTTTTTTTTATTCATTTTCACAATTTGACTAGAAATGGTTTTTTTTTTCAAATTAAATGCAGATGTAATAGGGGTTTATAATGGAGATGGAACAGCCTAAGTCTCAGTTTGGGTTTTGGATGACTTTTTGGAATGAGCTGAAGATTCTTGTGACTGACTAGCTGGTATATTATTATAACAGGTTATGAGGATGGAAGCCAATGTTCCAATAAAGGGGTTCTATAACATTTAGAACCAAGGCTAACACGACGGCTTTTTTTTTTTTTTTACTGGAGTGTTGGTTGATTGTGTAATAGATGAGTTAGTTGGTGGAAAAGTGGATTCAGTTAGATGGCTCATATGATTTACAGAGTTTGATTGCTGCTTTACAGAACTGGAGTAAGATATTCCAATTGACAAGGTTCTGGAACCAACAATTTTACGTGTTTCTGGGTCGGAGAGATTTTGAGTTATTTTAACAACAAGGATTTCTTTTTCACTTATCTAATTAGGACAGGAACAGAAATATGCTACATGATCACCTTTGCAATTAATTCACCGATCAGTGTTTTTTCATGAATTACCGTCATGGCCAATTTTTGTGGAACGTGTGCAGGTAATGGAACCATGATAGGTAATTGTAGTGTGGTTATAGCGCTGGCATTTAAACCAACAGAGAGGATTAGCAGTATAAGGGCAGCCAGGACAGTTCAAGTAGGCTGCTTTAATTCTTGTTGGTAAAGTAAGGCTATTGAATGTCAGAATGATGAGCTTCGTAGAAAGCCTTTGCCCATTCCAGCGGATAGTGTTACGATGGACATCTGTGATATTTTGGTCTTTCAAATTTGTCTGAAGTTCTTCTTTGGAACAAAATAAAAGGTCAGGTTCAGATATTACACTGTGGCTTGTATTCAAAGTTTTATGTGCTTGTACAGAAACAGAAAAAGAGCCTTTTGTAGTGCAGTTAGTGAGGAGTTTCGATTGTTTGGCTGAAGCAACCTCAACTAGCAAATCACCAGATTGCAATTTCTTTAGCGAATGACCATCCCCCAAAAAGACTTAAAGATTTAGCAATAAGAATAGGTGAAGTTTTTTAAAAAGAACTATCAGAGAGACTTTCAGTGCAAGATGACAAAGAAACGTATAAATGAGGAATTCGGTACAATTTGTTGCTCTCCACAAGGGAGAGAGACAGAAGGAAATAAATTTTTTCCATCCATATTAGAAAAAACATTTTAGACCCCGACCCCCCCCTCCCCCACTTCTGAGCCCAACAAGGGGATGCATGTTCGTGCAACAGTGCTAACCAGGGCCCATACAGTCACAGGACATTCTTATGCCAGTCTCTACCCTGAACGAAATGGTTATAGTAAATGCTCGCTCCGTTGATCCCTTAGCCAGTGACACATGCCAGCTGAACAGCCGATTGATGCATGCGGGACCAATATGCACCACCCGTCTACTTGAAGCAGAGGCCAAAGCAGTGTGTTGGTTTCCCTCAATTGCCAGGATAACCTTTTCCAGAGACACGGTCGTCATGCATGGCAAACACGTGTGGATGGTTTACGATTTTCCATGAGTCAATATAAACAGGATGATATTGGTTCATGCAGAATTGCGCTCACCTCTGAAGAGGAAACCACAACAAGACTGAAACAAAGGAGAAAGCAAGACAAGAGAAATAAGAGAAAAAGAGAAAGATCGCTCAGGTGCCCGGGGTTGTGAAGCCCGCGTGGAACCTAAAAAAGGTATCCTCTAGGGAGGATAAAGAGTATGGGAAGTGATTTCTGAAAACTTATTATTTATTATCTGGTTCCTATATCTTATAAATCTGGAGATTCATTGTGATACAAAATTTCATCTGTATAGTTGTGAGGTACTGATAGAGTCGGATCTCATATTAAACAAGTAAGAAAAATTATGCATCAAGCATAGATTATAAAACATTTTCCAAAACTTTGTTATTTAGGGAAATAAGTTGTTACTGCCTAAAGCCAAATATGTCTCCTGTACTTGATCTGTAGGTTGATATATATACATATTACATAATGGAAAAATTGAGTTTAGCAAGAAAACGTATAACAGGATAAAATTTCTCTTTCAGCAATTTATACTAATCAATGTAAACAAATTTAAATGCTTTTGTTCAGCCTCTTTCTAATATCTCTTTTACATACCAGTACTTAGCTAAAATTTAATTCAAACTAAAACATTCTTAAAATTACTGAAATCACATTTCCAGAAATTATAATCTATAGTTGGACATACATCCGATTCTTTGCATGGCCCTGTATATCGTTTTATCTATATTCTACAAACATTTCTTAATAAACTGAATGCAGTTCACTGTAAAAATGCATAAAGCATTTAAAAACCAACTTTAAGTAATTTACACTAATACTTAATAACTTTTACGAACTCTTTTGTGTATCCTTTTATACCAACTATGGCATTTATATACACCATTTATAATATGCATAAATATAGTGAAACTTAAAAGCACATATCATAATTAAAAATGCATTTTCTGCCATCATTGCTAATATACAGTGCTTCTGATAGAATATACTATTTAAAACATTTTGTGTGTCCTATAAATAAACTATGCACTTCGTATTACACTTGAAATAATTTATATTAAGTCTCAAGGATGTATATCAATTTCATTATACATGATGTAGTTTAATAAAGTAATTAAAATATGCCACAAACAATTCCTTCTTATACCATTATGTAATGGAACTCGTTTGTGTGCCCTTGTAAATGAATAATAATTATACTTATCACTGCATATTCAACAGAATGCATGTTCTAGTGCACTTCATAAATATATATCAATTTTTTTTAATGTTTGAAAGGATGTAACAACTTTCAAATTTGAAATGATTTTTTCCCATTCACCGTAATGTAATGGAATACTGTTGACCGCGCCTGTAAATAAATTAAACATGCTAGAAACTTCATTTGAAATAGGGTTCATGCTATGGTAAACATCAATGATTTCCAAAAATTTCAGGGAAATCTGTGTATATTTGTATGAGAGTTAGTGTGTGGACAGAAGGGCAGACGGCCAGATTTTTAGAATTCCTTTTCCGTTTCTAATCAGGCACATAAAACTCTAAAAACAAGTGGTGGTGTAATATCTGAACCTATTTCATTTTCTACCAAGGAAGAACTTTACTAAATTTAACAGACCAAAATATAATAGATGTAGATCGTATCACTCTTTCAGAATGGTCATATGCTTCCCATGAAGCACTTCATTCTGATTTTCAGTAGTCCTACTTTACACCAAAAAGAATTAAAGCTGCACACCTAAACTGCTCAGCCGACCTTACATCCTTAATCCTCACCGTTGCTTTAAATACCAGCATTATGGTCACACTACTACTACCTGTTGTGGTTTCATTACCTGTGTACATTGTTCAGCAGTTGGCCACGATGGTAAATCGTGAAAATTGCATCCGCCGGGGGGGGGGGGACAGGTGCCTAATATCTCCTTCAAATTAGATAAATGATTTTTTTCATGCATAATTATTCGATTTGCTTCAATTTTTTTATTCCAGTTTATTTTGATAAGGAGCTTTCCTGATTAGTTTGGTCGTTCATTGGTTAATATAAAAGGGGGAAAGGGGGCTGGTCCCCCTTGATTTAAATAAATGGAACTTTCATGTAGAATTATTCACTATATTTGAAGGTTTATTGGCTAAGTATGAAGCGGGGGGGGGGGGGAGGAGATGCTAGTCCTGTAATTTAGACAAATGGATTCGATTTGCTTCAATTTGGTGTACCGGTTTATTATGTTAAGGAGATTTCCTGTGAGATTAGGAGGTTTATTGGTTAAGTATAAAGGGACAGGCGGGGACTAGTCTCTGCTCTAGTCTCTCTCTCTCCTCTTTTTTACACTGAATAGCATCTAAAATTCACAATGGTTTATAATGCATAGTGTACAAGCGAGTTTTCATGAATTGCTATTTACTCCTCAAAATTGCTGTCCGGTACTGAAAAATTTCTGGGGCATTTCGGTTCTGTACAAACAAAGGGCCGCACTCCGCACAATATCAGGGATGACAAATTAGATATAGATCGTCCCATTGTAAAATTGTCAAAAACTAACTTTTAGACAACATTTCACAGTATCTCTTTATTTAGAAAAAGAATCTCTTAAACACTAAAGAATATTTCAGGGGATAGAATACAATTTCAGACTATAGGGGTGAGTGAGACAACAGGAATTTATGTATGTTCCACAAACATAAATAATTTGATAATTTACCTGATAGATGGTAGTACTGAGGTCATTCAACAGACATAGTTTCAAAGCAATATCATTAACAGAAGATTAGCTATTGTGCAAAGTGTATTCTTCAAGAATCAAAATAAATTTATCTGTTTAATCTTTTTAGTAATTAATTGATAGTTAACTTTCTCAAAACCTTATAATTTTTTAAATGTTAAAATGATATAATCTCTTGTTATACTTAAGATGCAAATGAACAATATTGACAGTGCTTGCTAAGCACAATCACTGTTTTTTATATCCATGTGGCTATGGGGATGAATGGGACTGTCACATTCATCCCCAGGGCTATTTCATAACAGATAAAATTACATTTTGTCATTACCTAAAAACCAGATGTTAAGAGGAGAAAACGAGGTCACTATCGTTTTCTTACCGATATATAAGAAAAACAATATTTGGAAAAGGAAATTGTAAAAACATAAACTAATGAGAAAAAAGAATTGCCTGCCTTCAAGAAATATTTTTAGTAAAGGTATGCACAGTAGTGATGAATCTGACATTTTGTCACTTCATGATAAAGATTAAAGTGATTTGAACATGATTTCAAGTGATATGGACCACCAAGTTTGCAGCTTGGATAATATAATAGAAGGCGACTTTCTCCTAACAAAGATAAGTGAAAAAAAGTATTTATCATTACGTTGCTAGGGTTTTAAAGAACAATAATGATAACCTTCAAGTACAATTCTTGAGAAAAAAGGATAATAATTCCTTATTTTAATATGCTGATCCACCAAAAATTTATTTTGTTAGTCTGAAGGATATTGTTATGAAACTACCAAAGCCTAGACCTCTAGGAACTGCCAGAACCAAAGGACTGTTGTCATTTGATATTAGCTTCAGTCAATATGTAGTAAAATAAAATGTATCATTCAGTTAAAAAAAAATGTTTGGAATATTTTTTTTTACCTGCCCCATTCATCCCTAAAGTTGTCCCATTTATCCCCACCATAAGGATGAATACCATGTTTAAAAAAAAAAAAAATATTAAAAATTTTAAAAACAATTGTTCATTGAAATTAGTATCTCAATAAGTTGCTAAATGCTGAAGTATTCTTTAAGTAATATATTTTTAAATTAACAACCGTATACAACTTAAGTTATTAGTAAAAATGTAAAAATTGTCCCATTCATCCCCACTCTCCCTTATATGGTAAGTGTTCCAGTGAATGAAATAAAGTTACTGAATAGCATACTTAAGTACCAAAGAGTGTTAAATAATTCGACTGCATTGGTGATCCTTAAACAGGCGATCTCTTAGCAGTTAGATCTCTAGAAGATAGTTTAAAATTATACAATCTTAATTACAAATGCGACAAAAGAAGAAATGAAAAAAAAATCTTGCAAGATGCGTCAAATTCCGAGTTGAACACAGATGTTGTAGTCTTTAAAATAGAAGAAATTTTGTAAACTCTAATGCTTGTGTTGTTATCTGTTATTCTGTACCGAGTTTTAAAAAGTGGAAATTATAGAAAATATAAAAAATAGCATAAAACACTTTATTTTCAGAATATTTTAAAATGGATTTTTATGGAAAAATATCAAATTGATACAAAATTTATGAAAATATTGTTAACGTTCTATGATAAATTATACCACAAATTTCTAATACAATAACACAAATAAAAAATTTCTTTTTGTACCCGTTTGTAAAAGAACAAATTGCAGTTCTGTATCAGAATTTGACAGTTTTGTTGTAAAATTTTGTTTTAGCATTGAAATCAAATAGCACTTTCAATTTTTCAATAAAATCGCAGGATAATTTTTAAAAGGATTAAAAATCGGGCATTAACGTAATTTTAGTTTGCAATCGTCCTGGAAGGTGAAAAAAAATCACTTATAACTAAAGGTGTGACATTTAATCAAAAATGCTATTCAATTCCATAATGAAATGGTTTAATGCATTATATATTTAGTTTACAAAACATAATTAGCACTACCCAGTCTACCCAGTGCTACTCAGATTCAGACTAAACTGTGCCATTTTTTGCTTCTTCTGTACTGAAATTTAGAAAAAAAAAAGGTATTTATTTAAAGTCAGGGCCCGCTTAAGATTTAGATGTAGGGGAAGCTCGATGTCACACAGGGGGCCCCGAAATTACTCTACCAGATACTTTTTTATTTACTAAATCCATATTTTGTGCGCTTAAATAATTCAAAATTTTACCATAAAAATTTCCAGTATATAACATTTTTAATATTAAACTACACTTACCATATATATAAGAAAAAGTATTTTATTACATACATAATTATGCATTACGAATTATTTTTGTAAATAAATAACAAATATGGAACAACAGTTGAGAATGTTCGAACTTTAAAATAGCTTTTATGACTTACAAATTGCAACACAGTAAAAAAAAAAAAGAAAAGTTTCCTAAGGGAAAAAAATTTCATTTTGAAGTTTCATTTTTCATTTTGAAAAGTAAATTTGGGGGTCCGTTTGTATTTCAATGGGTAAGCTCGGGTTTCACGGGCCTATTTGGTAAACAGGCCCTGTACACAGTCAATAGTGCCGAAGAGTCTGTGCAAATACAAAAAAAAAAAAAAAAAATAAAAAAAATAAAAAAAAAATAAAAATAAATAAATAAATAAAAAATAAATAAAAAAAAAACAATATATATATATTTCTGTTCTCTTTTCGATTCTCATAAAGCTTAACTATTTCTTTCTTCCCGTACATTATTATTAAAATAGGTATAAAATAAGTATTGTTTACACTAAGACTGTTGTGATATTAAAATCATATTCATCCGTAATTATCTCAAATATCATCTATGAGGTTCCAAGAAATCAAACAGCGTTGTTTATTTCTTTTCCTAAAAAAAAAAAAAAAATGCATATTTAAGAAAATGCTATTAATGTGTCGTGTCGATATTTAAAACTGATTTTTGTTGCACAAATATAAAAAGACGGTAGTCATCAAGTAAAAATATACTTAACTTTTAAATGCATGATGGAATTGTTTAGAACATCATAATGCAGAGTTAGGAAAATTTTATATTTGTGAGTACTTTTCGGCACAAAAACATCCTGCATAAATAGTGTTTACTTCTGTTCTAAATTATAACAAGGAACAAATGTATATACACTTTTCTGTATCTCTCTAAATATACATATATGTTACTATTTTTCAGGCTCGACAATACGAATTTCTTCTACAAATTCGCGATATCATATTTATACTTAAAAATATAAATTTTACAGGCAACTACTTAAGCGATTTGAATTACCAATTTTCAGTGTTCAATAAATACATTACACTTGCAATTGATTGAGTTGCAATTGATTTTTATCTTATGATGCTTTTAATCAGAATCTCGTCTTGCAAAATTTGACTTATAATGGTAACTTAGACAACTACTTTTTTGCTTTTAAGAAAAAGTGCAGAACACCATTCAAATTCTTCGTCTCTTAATAAAAACACCTGTAACATTTCTGAATTTAAGAATAAAAATGACTTTATAATATGTCAGTAAGTTATAAATTTGGATTTGTAAAATTGTAAGTAATCTAATATATTGTATTATTTAAATTTGAAATACTGATTGGTCAGAAGCGCCAACTTTTTAAAATTTTAGTGGAATGGGAGAAAATCGAAGGGATGAAGGGACATATCTAATATTATGTACTTCGTATTTTCAGATGGGGAAAGGGAATAACCCTTGTAAAAAATTCTATAGCGATTTCTGGAGGTTTTTTATTTCTCTGTACTCTCAACTCTGTGGAGTCAGTGTTCATGAACTCTTTAATTTGTTATGCTGCTCATTAGCTGAAAAAAAAAGTTTTTTAAGTGTAGGAAAA
Source organism: Maratus speculifer (assembly GCA_964019185.1). Classification (NCBI taxonomy): domain Eukaryota; kingdom Metazoa; phylum Arthropoda; class Arachnida; order Araneae; family Salticidae; genus Maratus; species Maratus speculifer. Next base: position 341,975,747 of record OZ025293.1, read on the forward strand.
AATATGAGATCTTTTAATCTACAACCAAAAAAAGGAATTGATTAAAACTACAAAACATGTTTTGTTGAGTACATTTTGATTGTTTTAAGCGACATTTTTAGTTAAAGTAAATAATCGGTTTTGTTGCTCAGACAAAAAAAAAAAAAAAAAAAAAAAAATATATATATATATATATATCTATATGTATATTGTTAAAACTCTTATAAAATTGTATTTTCAACAAAAGTTTGTCGTTTTTGCAAAATTTAAATTAGTGTTCGTCATAATAGTAGTAGAGAGTAGCCATAACTCTCTCACGCAATTTTGTTTAATTGACTCTATAGCTGCTAAGGATTAACATAATTTTTGAATAGTAAACACTTTTCAAATTGAGACGGATTAATGACGTTATTATTACGTCATTATGCATTTCGGATGAAAATTGTGGGCGGAAAATTGAAAATAAAATCAACAGTATTTTTTGTTTATTCAAAAAGAATTTCCATTGACCCATATTTGAACGAAAAGATTTATTGGACGAAACAAATTTTTGTTGATTCAACAAAACTTTTCTGGGTGTACTTGTATCATATTGTATGATATCTGCACTTGAATCCCTTTACAGAAAATTAAAAAGTAACATTTTATGACAGTGAAACACTTTATCATAAAATAGAAGTTAATGTTAATTAAATCATATAGTTACATATTTCTTTTCTTCTTTATTTACTATTGATTTATATTATTTATGTCATATAAAATTCATTTAAAGCGCCCCCCCAGGGGGATACCTTCTTTAGGTATTCACGGGCTTCACAACCCCGGGGCACCTGAGTGATCTTTCTCCTTTCCTTTTCCTCTTACTCCTCTGGTCTTCCTTTCCTCTTTGTTTCACTCTCATTGTGGTTTCCTCTTCGGAGGTGAGGGCAATTCTGCATGGGCCGATACATCCTGTATATCGACTCATGGAGAATTGTAAACCACCCACGTGTTGGCCGTGCGTGGCGACCCGTGTCCCTGGAAAGGGGGATCCTGGTAGTTGAGGGAAACCAACACACTGCTTTGGCCTCTGCTTCAGGTAGACGGGAGGTGCATATTGGTCCCGTATGCATCAATCGGCTGGTCAGCTGACTTTTGTCACTGGCTTTAGGGATCAAGTGAGCGAGCAATTACTAGTCATCTCGTTAAGGGTGGAGACTGACATAGGATTGTCTTGTGACCGTATAGACCCTGGTTAGCACTGGTGCACGAATGTGCATCCCCTTGTTGGGCTCGGGAGTGGGTGGTGCGGCCGGGGTCCGAATTCCTTTTTCACTTAATATGGATGGAAAAACTTCTCTTTCATCTATCTCTCTCCCATGTGGAGAGCAACAAATGTCAAAGAATTCCTCTTTTACTCGATTTTTCGTAATTAAACGCAATGATAGCCTCTCTGATAGCTCTTTCAAAAAAACTTCACCATTTGTTATTGCTAAAACCTTTCAATCTGTTCTTGGTGATGGCCATTCCCTCAAAAAATTACAGTCTGGGGATTTACTGGTTGAAGTTTCTACAGCCAACCAGTCACAATTTTTGTCCAATAGTAATACAATAGGCACCTTTTCTGTATCTGTTAAAGCACATCCAACTTTAAATTCTTGTCGTGGTGTAATATCTGAACCAGATCTGTTATTTTCCCCAAAAGAAGAACTTCTAACTAACTTAAAGGATCAAAATGTCGTAGATGTCCGCCGTATCACTATCCGTAGAAATGGTCAGATAATTCCTACTAAACATATAATATTAACCTTCAATAGCCATATTTTACCTACTAGAATTAAAGCAGGCTATTTAAATTGTCCAGTCCGACCTTATATCCCTAATCCGATCCGTTGTTTTAAATGCCAGCGTTATGGCCATACCAATACTAATGGCCAATGTCGTGGCACTGTTACCTGTGCACATTGTGCAGAAGTTGGCCACGACAGTAAAACTTGTGAAAAACAGGAACGCTGCGCAAATTGCAAAGGTGATCATACATCATATTCTCGCTCCTGTCCTATTTGGAACCGTGAAAAAGAGATCATTACTATAAAAATAACCCAAAACCTTCCTTACCCTGAAGCTCGTAAAATTGTAGAATCGAGAACCCCATCTGTTGGAGTTTCTTACTCTAGCTTACTTAAGCAACAAACAAAACCTGTAAGACACATTAGTACCCAGACTGAAGCTCCTTTTAAGAACAGTTCTCCTGAAAAAACATCTAGTCCTATAAAGAAAAAGACCCGTGATGCCCACGCTACTGCTGTTACCAGAGTGTTGCCAAAATTAGTGCTTTGGAAACCGTCATCAGAACCTGTGAAAATTGAATATTGGACTAGTCAAGCACAGAAATCAAGCCAATCAAAAAATATAACCAAACCTGAGAATGGAAAAACACCTGATTCATCTGCATCAAATTCCCACAAACCCAAAACTAATCTAACTGTAAAACCTACCCAGAAAACAAAAGAGAATAAAACTATTCGGGGTTCTTCACAGTGGCAAACTGTGAAGAATAAACAGAGAAAATCATGTCATAGCCCATCTACAGCTAATCTCAAAGATCCAAGGCAGATGAATCAGTACGTGGAGGAGGCTATGGAGTCGGCATCTCACGACTCGAGTGATGATGATGAAAATGTTACTTTTGAAGAATATAGACCTCAGTGATTTTACCCTTTTAAATTGTTTTTATATATTTTTGTGCTTCTTTTTAGACATTGTTTGATTTTAACTTTGACATTTGGAGACAGATTTTAATCCTAACTTGACTTTCTAATTATGACAAATACTAGGACAGCCTTTTAATGCTATTTTTACATTTTAACTTTTACATTTTAAGCTGTATTACGTTTTTTTGAACTTTTTGTTCTCACCTTGTTCTTGGCGCAGCATGTCCCTAAAGGGATTTTGCGCCATAAAACCCTAATCAACCAACCAATCATTTAAAGCGCAATACATGCAAAAATATAACATCGAAATAACTTAATTTGCTATCTGCTATTTGTAAAATCCAAGAAAAGAATGAAAAATATAAGACATACATGTACATTAAAAATATAACTTTGTAAATTTCTTATTTGTAATTTAAATTTATATCATTTAATAAATACGAAATTTGATATTATATTCATTAAAGATAATTTTTCATAGTAATTACATTTCTTTATGCTGAATAACTCCTATGATAGAAAAATCCTTGCTACGACAATTTGTGTGCGTACCATTGGTTTCACATATTTTTATTATTCATTTACCGGGTGTCCCAAAAATGACTGATGGATTTTAAAATTCAATAACTTGCAAACGGTGACAGCTATTTAAAAATTTTTTGCAGGAGGGTTATGTATAATGTCAGGAGTTTTTTTACCGTTATTTTTTTTTATTTTAGTTTGATTTTCAAACTATAGATGGCGCCCAGGTTGACGACGAAACTGACCTGACTGTTAGGAATTGATAAATTAAGTTATTCCAGTTTATTCACAGAAAATCGTTTGCATATTTGCAATTGTGATATTTAATTTATTTATAAGACGCAACTCGTTGCTATGGAAGCGATACTGTTTTTTCGTCTGCTTTGCTTTTATATTTTTTATCTTACGAGATGAGTTAAAAGTTTAGATAAAAAAGTTGGCATCAATTTTTGATGGAATGTAAAAAGAATTTTTTGAGAGGGAATGTTTATTTTTTTTTGTGTCGTGCGTGTCTTGAGTTTTATTGAAGAATTATGTTATTTTTATGAAAAGGCACGCAGAAATGCATATAGTATCATCTTTCCAGTTTTTAGTACGATGATCAGAAATTATCAAGGTAAAAGCATTTATATTTTGTACATATTATACATTTTGTACATAGTATGTAAATAATTTGAATTCAATATTTCTTCATGCTATTATTCTACGTATGCAATAAAATTTATTAAAAGAAAATTCAAGAATATTTAGAAGATTTTTGAACCCAATTAAAGTTTTGATTGTTTACAAAACAAAACTGGCGCCCCGAGCACGGACATTTGAATAATAATGTTGAGATATTGAATTGTTTTTATAGCGTATAGTGTTTTCATAAGCTGTGCATTACAACTTAATTTTTCTAAGATGAATAAGTTAAAGAAAAAGCGTACACCGCTACGTGCGTCATTTACCAGAACTTTAAATATTTTGAATGAAGAAATTAATAGCGAGTCATTAGATAAGGGTAAAATTTCAGACGATTTTAGTAAATTAGAAAATTTGATTCATGAAATTAAATCTATTGATGAAGCTATAATTGAACTCATGTTAGATGATGATAAATGCGATGAAGAGGCTGTTGAAAATGAAGTTGTGGAAAATGAAAGTTATTCAGATCAATTTATTACCATTAAGCGTAAAGTTAGCGAAGCATTGGGTACAAATAAACGTAATCAAGATGATAGTGAAAAAAGCACAGATCACGGTTATTCCAAATTAAAGCATTATAAATTACCTAAACTAAATATTAAGCCATTCGATTCGCAGTTAATAAATTATCTTTCATTTTGGTCCCAGTTTCAGAAAATTCATGAAGACATAGATTTGGATAATAGTGACAAATTTCAGTATCTTATCCAATCGGTAGAACCTGGAACCAATGCCAGGCACTTGTTAGAGAGCTATCCAATGACCGCAGTTAATTACCCCAAAGCTGTCGAGGCATTTCAAGAGCGTTTTGGAAAGAAAGATTTACTAATAGAAGTGTACGTTAGAGAATTCCTAAAATTGATTGTAGCTAATGTACAGGCGCACGGCAAAGATAAACTTCCCTTATCAGATTTATTCACGAAAGTCGAGGCATATTTAAGATCGTTAGAATCAATGGGTTTAAGTTTAGAAAGCAATTCGGCGTGGCTCTATCCCATGATAGAATCTAGCTTATCGGAAGATGTATTAAAAGCATGGCAGCGATATAATATTTCAATCACATCAAACATTGTTAGTAATAATAATGCATTGTCAACAAAAGCAAATATAGTAAGTTTGATGGAATTTCTGAAACACGAAGTTGCAAACGAGGAAAGATTCAAATTAGCCAAATCGAGTTTTATAGAGCTGAGCTCTAAAGACAAACCTAAAGAAAAATTAAGAAAAGCAGAAAGTAAAATACCTACTGCAGCAGGGCTATTTAGCACAAAAGAACGCCTTTGTTTATTCTGCAGTAAATCTCATGAAAGCAAGGACTGTGTTAGGGCTAGATCTCTTTCCTTTAATGAACGGAAGGCTAAAATTAAGAGTAAAAATTGCTGTTTAAAATGTCTTCGTTTTGGTCACCACGCTAAAGTTTGCAAAGTTTTTATTCGTTGCCACGTTTGCTCTAAACCCCATACCGAGTTATTATGCCCTGAAATTTCAATGTGTAAAGAACCAGAAAATACATTTAAGACCCCAGAAGTAATTCAAAGCACTATAGCAAATAAGCAGTGTTCTGCTGAAGTAGCTCTTATGACTTTGGAAATAGTTATTAAAGGTCGAATAACAAAGAACGTACGAGCGTTACTTGATTGTGGGTCGCAAAAGAGCTATATTTTAAAAGGTACAGCTGAAGAGTTAGGTTTACATCCCATTTCTTCTGAAGCTATTGTGCATACATTGTTTGGTGGTACGCAAATAGAAGCTAAATCTCACAATAAATTCCAAGTTGAGTTCAGTTCTTCTGATAGACAGAAACAAACCAAAGAAGTCTTAGAACTTTTGGATCAAGATATAATTTGTAATAATATTCCTCGGATACCGAAAGAATCAGTAATTAAAGAGCTTAAACAAAATAAACTATGGATCACAGATTTAGGAGCAGGAAGTCCAAAAATTGAAATTTTGATTGGAAGCGATTACTACGGACAACTTCTTACAGGTAGAGTAAAACAGTTAAAGAGCGGTCTTACTGCAATAGAGACAAAGTTTGGATGGACACTTTGTGGTCGTTTAGAAAGTACATCACAGTCTTGCTTAAATTATGGAAATATGTTTATCACGAGCCTAGCTTTAAAAGATATGAAGATTCCAGAATTATGGAAGTTAGAGACAATCGGTATAACAGATCCCTGTCAAACTTTGTCTAAAGCAGAAGAAGAAGAACTCGCTCATGATAATTTTATAAAAGAAGTTGATAAAAATATAGAAGGTCGCTATATTGTAGGTCTTCCTTGGATTAACTGCAAACGTGAGATTCCCTCAGATAGACACATAGCGGAACGAAGATTGATAAATTCAACAAAGAAATTAAAATCAATGAAAATGTTTGAAGAATATGCTAAAGTTTTTTGTGAATGGGAAGAAGAAGGCGTTATCAGTAAAGTACTAGATGAAACACTCAAGATTCCAGGACATTTTTTACCTCATCATCCCGTCATCAAACCAGATAGTTTTACTACAAGTGTTCGACCAGTTTTTGATGCATCGTGTAAGGTGGGGAGGTCTCCTTCTTTAAATGATTGCCTCTTCAAAGGACCAAACCTCATCGAACAAATTCCTGCAGTGTTAATAAGAATTCGTGAGAAAGCTGTTGGGGTAGTAGCTGATATAAGAAGAGCATTTCTTCAAATTGAAGTCAAAGAATCAGATCGGCATTTCTTGCGATTTTTATGGTGGAAGAGTCCTGACGAATTTCAAGTTTATCAACACAATAGAGTAGTTTTTGGAGCAACTTGTAGCCCATTTTTGCTAGGTGCAGTTATAAGATATCATTTGAGTAATGTTGATGAAGAAAACAAACAGATAGCTGAGAAGCTTATGAAATCATACTATATAGATAACTGCGTTACTTCAGTCGACAATGTGCCTGAACTAGAAAATTTTGTTTCAAAATCTACAGAAATCATGGCTGATGCGAAAATGGAATTAAGAATGTGGGAATTCGGACCAATTAAAAGTGAAGACAGCAGTTTCCTTAGCGAAAAAAAGATGCTCAGCAAAAATGTAACCACGATAGTTCCGGTTTTAGGGTTGAAGTGGGACATAATGGAGGATAGTTTGAAGATCGCTCATAAATTTAGTGATGAGATAGAAAATCTGTCGAAAAGAAAGATATTAGCTGTAACCCAGGGGATCTTCGATCCAATAGGATTTTTAGCCCCAGCATTGTTGCCAGCCAAACTGATAATTCAAGACGCCTGGTCGACGAAATTAGATTGGGATGCTCCACTTCCAGAAGAAATCCGGAATAATTTTCAAAAATGGTATAGCGAACTCAAGTATTTAAATGACGTGAAGATAAATAGACGTGTAGGCTATGGTTGTAAAGAAAAATGGTCTATTCATACATTTTGTGATGCAAGTACCAGAGCTTATGCAACAGCAGTTTTCTTACGTTGTGAAGATAAAGACGCAGTCTTTGTACAACTTTTAGGAGCTAAGTCTCGTCTTGCACCAAAGAAAAATGTAACCATACCACGTTTAGAGCTTCTTGCTTGTATTTTAGGAATAAGGTTGACTAAATTTGTTTTGAAAGCCTTTAATTGTATTTCCATACCAGTAAAGTATTGGACCGACTCTTCGACTGTTCTCGCTTGGATTCGAAGAAATGATCAATGGGGAACGTTTGTAGGCAATAGAGTTAGAGAAATTTGTAAATTTTCCGAATCTCAACAATGGAACTTCGTACCTGGTCATCTCAACCCTGCTGATCTACCTTCTCGCGGATGTAGTCCTAAACAGCTGCTGAAGATGAGATGGTGGGAGGGACCAGAATGGTTGAAGTTATCAGAAGAAAATTGGCCACATTCAGAAACAAGCCCCAACGAAGAATTAGTAATGATGGAAAAGAAGAAAACTTCAGTACCTACTCTTTTATGTTCTAATTCACATGAATTTATGATATATAGTAGAATTTCAAAATTTGGTAGATTTATTAATGTCGTATGTTGGGTGAAGAGATTCATAATGAAGTGCAGAAACAGAAATATATGTTTTCCATCAGAATTGTCAATTGAAGAAAAAGAAGATGCGGAAAGGTCGCTCTGGTCAATAATACAATCTGAAAGTTTTGGTAATACTACTGATGCAATAAAAGGATTAAAGGTTATGAAAGATCAAGAAGGTTTGTTAAGAGTAAAAACAAAGATATTAGAGCGAGATGACGAGTTTTCTTTCAGATATCCAATTTTATTACCATCGAAACATCATGTAGTGAATTGTCTGATTCAAGAATGTCATTTAAAGAATTGTCATGCTGGACTTCAAACAGTTGGATCCATTTTAAGAGAAAAATATTGGATAATTTCTTCTAGACGCAGCATTAGAAGCCAATTGTCTAAGTGTTACAGATGCAAAAGATACTCTGCAAAACCATATACTATACCTCCAATCCACCTACCACTAGATCGAGTCAGAGATTCCAAAGTTTTTGAAGTTGTTGGAGCTGATCTTTATGGCCCTCTTTTCGTAAAACAAAAATTCAAAGTTTGGGTTGTACTTTTTACGTGTGCAATATATAGGGCAATACATTTGGAACTTGTATCCAGTCTCTCAACAGAAGGATTCATTCAATCATTTCGAAGATTTATATGCAGGATTGGAAGGCCATAGTTTCTTCGAAAGAACTGTCTCCTCTTAAATGGAAGTTCATCCCTCCAGCAGCAGCTTGGTGGATGGTGGGAGCGTCTGTTTATATGTGTTAAGAATTCCCTTGATCAGAACACTCGGTGCTTCAATTCTAACTTTTGAAACTTTTCGACTGTCCTCTCTGATGTCGAAGCAACAGTAAATAATAGACCTGGGAAAAGACTTTTTCTAGAACTCTGAACTGATTTTTCTAGAACTCTGAAATGACTTTTCTAGAATCCTGAAATGACTTTTCTAGAACTCTAAATGTTTCATTATTATTTTATTATTGCTTAGTTATTATCTTTATTTATTTTTATATTTTTTGTTTTGAATTAGTGTTTAATTTGATCAAAAGTGATCTTAAGTTTAATTTGGCTTCCGCCTAAATTAAAGGTGGGAGTATGTTAGGAATTGATAAATTAAGTTATTCCAGTTTATTCACAGAAAATCGTTTGCATATTTGCAATTGTGATATTTAATTTATTTATAAGACGCAACTCGTTGCTATGGAAGCGATACTGTTTTTTCGTCTGCTTTGCTTTTATATTTTTTATCTTACGAGATGAGTTAAAAGTTTAGATAAAAAAGTTGGCATCAATTTTTGATGGAATGTAAAAAGAATTTTTTGAGAGGGAATGTTTATTTTTTTTTGTGTCGTGCGTGTCTTGAGTTTTATTGAAGAATTATGTTATTTTTATGAAAAGGCACGCAGAAATGCATATAGTATCATCTTTCCAGTTTTTAGTACGATGATCAGAAATTATCAAGGTAAAAGCATTTATATTTTGTACATATTATACATTTTGTACATAGTATGTAAATAATTTGAATTCAATATTTCTTCATGCTATTATTCTACGTATGCAATAAAATTTATTAAAAGAAAATTCAAGAATATTTAGAAGATTTTTGAACCCAATTAAAGTTTTGATTGTTTACAAAACACTGACTCAGCACTGATCATCTGGCCTTCAATCGCCGTCAGCGCCATCTATTGTTTGAAATTCGAACTAAAATAAAAAATTGCGGTAAAAAAACTCCTGACATTATACATAACCCTCCTGCAATTTTTTTTTTAAATAGCTGTCACCGTTTGCAAGCTATTGAATTTTAAAATCCATCAGTCATTTTTGGGACACCCGGTATATGTCATGAATAGTGAGAAGAATGAAAGACATCAAAAAGCGTATTTTTAAAAGAACCTTCTTCTCAAAGCAAACAAGTAAACATATGAAAAGACAGAGAAAAATCCTAATGCATGAAATTTGCTGTTTAATGTAATCGGAGCAACTTTATATGAAAGAGGCAACTAATTATCACGTATAACAAATTCAAGTTAAGGAAACAATATTGTAAACTGGTTCACAGTAATTTCAGAATCCTTTGGTTTCAGCCAATCTTCTAATGATAAATTTCATATGGTGATAATTGTACAGATAAAGCAAACTTTAGGAATACAAGATAATTCAGATTCGCTTCATTTCGAGCAGTATCGGATAATTTCTACAAAGGGAAAAAGCGAGGAATGCAGAACGCTTCTATCTTTGACAGAGGTCTGTTAAAAAGAGAGAGAAAAGCTTTATTGATAAATATTTTTGCTGTTTCCAGTCTGAAAATTAACTTTAGAGGTAGAAAGGAATATCAGGCATAAAGGAAGAAAAACGGGAATTTCATTGCTGTATTACACAAGATTTTTTTTTTTTTTTTTTTTTTTTTTTTTTTTGAAAGGAAATACTGAGATATAAAATGATCGGAATATCAAATTTCATTCAATGTTGGCTTTAAAAAGTGGAAAAATATAAATATAATGTTTTTTCCTTTATTTTTTTTTTTTAATTTAATGTAGCATTTTGCGCTAGGTCGAGCAAAACTTTAGCTCTCCCTTAGCTATGACCCTGAATTTTTGTATCATCAGATCCCCTTAATAATAGGAAAATTATATTTTTTAAATTTACTAAATAAAAAAAATAACTATAAGTAAATTTTTGTAGATTATTAAAAAAAATATTATTTAGTATAATTTTTAAGACATTTTGTTCGTTATTTCACAAGAATCTACAACGAAAGTTAATTTTAGTTATATTTCTTTCGTACAGATGGAGCTAGTTTATACAATTTCCAAATTGTTTTCTACATCATTCTACGGGAGGGTGGAGGCGGATGTCTATCGTTTAATCTCTCCTCCTCCTAGTGCGGGATAATGTTCTCAAGCATTGGAAGCCTCGGTTTCTTGAAATATTGTATAGTTAAAAAAGTCATAGCAGCGAAGTCATTGCCAGTCTTCATTTTTAGGTGCTTTCGTAATTATGTAAATCCGTAGCACTTATAGTCGTCGTTCAGTCCGTCCGTCTGTTCGCGTATAACAGAACAAAAACTACCAAACTGAATCTTTTTAAATTCAAAATATATAAATGATGCATAATTTTGTGGAGTTAATCGAATGTAATATTTAATTATAGGGATAGTCAAAAGTATTCCGTTACATTACGGCCAATGCGAAAAAAATAGTTTCACGTACATTTTAATGGTGTTACATGTTTTCGAACATAATAAAATTGGTATCCATCTATGAAGTAAGTATTAAAACATACATTCTGTAAATCTTTGGTTCAAAGAATATTTGTTATTAATTTACAGGGCCGCACAAAAGTATTCCATTGCATAATGGTATAGGGGGAAATATTGTTTGGGGCGCGTTTTAATTATATGAAACCACATTTTATGAAATTGATATATATTGCTGAGGTTAACTACAAGCTACTTCCTGTATAATAGAAAGCAATTAGTATTTACAGTGACACACAAAAGATTTCAGCTACTATACTGTGTACGAAGTAACATATAGTATTATGCCAAGATCTATTAAAACTTCGTTATAGTACGAACGACCCTCATTTGCTACGCTTGACGTGCAATTTCCGGCTTCTTACTTTCGTCTGTCTTTACAAGAAGAAAGTATTGTTTTTGTGAAAATTTTCGAATTCCGGTTTTTGAATGATTTACACGTTTTAGCGGGTCAGAGAACTAGAAAAACGTGTACTTACAAACTACCTATCTGTTACTCTGTCTGTATGGATGTGACACAAATTTTCTGGGCGCTCTTTTTCAAGAAGTAATAAACAATATTTAATAAAACTTTAAATTCAATTAGCCCTAATATGAACTGGGGCTGATTACTTTTTGTAAATAACCCAAGAAGTGGTACTGTTATGCTGCATTTTTCACGATTTCCGCAATAGGTATAGCTCAAGATCTAAACGTGGATTTTTATAAAACTCCAGACTCTGTTAGTCTTTGATATAATTTGGTTCTGATTACTTTTTGGTATAAATCACCCAACAGGTGACGCTTCTATGTGACATTATTCATGATTGTCGTAATAGCTCTATCTTTAGAACTAATGCACGAATTTTCATCAAACTTCAGATTCAGTTACTCCATGATATAAATTAAGTCTGTTTAGTTTTTAATGTAAATTGCCAATTTGTGGCGCTGCTAACTGGCATTTATCACGATTTCCGCAGTAACTGTATTTCAAGAACTAATGGATGAATTTTCATCAAACTTCAGATTCAGTTAGTGTCTGATATATATATTGATTCTGATTAGTTTCTGGAGTAAATTGCCTTACTTGTGGTGCTGCTAGCAAATATTTTTACTATTTCCACTATAATTCTAGCAACTGATAGAAAATCTGGACCTTTTCATTGAAAGATAAGAGTTTTGTTTTAATTGCAAGTTTAACGAATTAATGTAATTAAATTTAAAAAATATATATGTTTTTGAGAGTTGTTTTATTTTTGAAAATGCATCTTTCACTATTTAATTTAATATAGTTAAAAAATTTCAATTTACTTTTTAAAATTTACTATAATTGATTTCTTTTTTAAATTTGTTGAGGTATGAAACATTATTTTATACATATGTATTTAATTTTAGTAATTAAAATGTTCTATCATTGTTTATTCTAAGACATATTAAATTCACAAGCACGACCAGTTTTTATACATAATTTCTATAACCGAGATTTCCGAAATCCGAGCTACTAGCAGTCCCAATTAGCTGGGATAATCGAGGTTGCACAGTATATTCTTCTCCACAATTAACACAGCGGTCCTCATTCAATTCTAATCCCTCGGAATCTGCATAGAATCTAATAATTTCAGATATATTTCATCTTCTTCGCTGTTGCAACTGTGGTGCTTTTGTTTTCGTCTCACGTTTATTTCAAACTTGTTTACAGTTCTATGTTTAGTTAACAACTTTATCTGTTTCTGGAAAGAAAGTTTCCAAAATTTTTAAATATTTTTGGAAGCATCGTTAGGCGCTGTTATATATTACTGTTATTGAAATTTTTATGTTAGTTGAAATTTAACTAATATTATTAATTAATATATTTATAAATATAAAAATTACATAATTATTTTAAATATAATTATATTTAGTTAAATTACCCAGTCAATATAACTTTAAAATATTGATTATAGATGGTCATTTCCCTTAAAATTGAAGGGCAGATTGCCATCCAATTAAAAGCGTCACTCTGCCCATTGCACGTCCTTGTTTCAGACTTAAAAGCAAAGACTGGATTATATACGCGCCTTAAAAGTTCTTATAGTAATAATAATAATAAAAAAATGTAATGTACGTATTGTAAAACATTCAGATACCCAACTCAACAAAAATATCTAAACCATAAATTAAATAAACATCGAAATTATACTTTTTGAAAACACAGCTGCACTTCGGAATGAAGGAATACTTTGAACTGCGTAGTTTATGCTGCAACCTATGATTTAGTTTTTGAAATATTTAGTTTGTCCATCTTTCCTCTAGGCCATCTATCCTAGACTTACCTTTTTTTTCTTTCTAACCGATGGCCAGGCCCCTACCTGCCGAGTTATCTCAGCTTAACGGGTTAGATACCTGGTATCGGGGCGGTCGACCGCCTAATTGCCGCGTAGCGGCAATAAACCTGATTTCTTTGCTACGCATGCCATCATTTCTGCAGTACTTGCTTGTCGTTGAGCATACTTTGTTTCGCCTGTTTGTGGTTTGAACTGTAATTGGCTTCGCAAGATGGTCTCGTAATTTAGAGCCTTGATCAGATGACGAGACCTTCACCTGGCAAGACGAGACCTTCACCTAGACTTACCTTACAAAATTAATGGTTTAAAGAATATCTATATCTATATATATATATATATATATATATATCTATATATATATATATATATATATATAAATATATATCTATATATATATAAATGGTTAGTTTCAAATGGTTAATATTGTTTACTACTAATGGTCATATATATATATATATATATATATATATATATATATATATATATAAATAGATGCAGGGTGTCCAGTAAATAACTGATCCATTTTGAAATTAAATAACTAAAGAGCGGTTTGAGATAAAAATGCGCGGTTTGCTGCATTGTTACTAGAAAATCAATAAATTTTTAGATATACACTTTCTTAAAATGGTTCCAAATTCGACCAACAGATGGCGCTGACGGAGGCAACAGGCTGTCGAAATTTAGACATTACTCTAGGTTTCATACGCATGAGCTTTTTGGCTGATTTCGCAAAATTCGAATCTCAGTCGACATGTTCATTGTTCAATCGACGCTCCACTCACCTGCAAAAATAGAGTTTGTTGGATGGAAAAAGATTTAAAATAATATTTATGCTTCAATAATGTCTATTTACTTAATAAAAAAACAAAAAAATAATCATCGACCTTTCACACATTTACCATAAGTAAATTGTATTTAAAAAATGTTTTTGTAACCGGTTAACTGATTCTCTTTTTACGTAGAATAAATTGAAAATATGGGATAAACACAGCTTTTTTAAATTAAAAAGATCTTAATATTTAATCTATACATTTCTTCCATTAAATAGAATGAAATTATATTTAAAAAAAATTAGAGGTCAAAAACCTGTAAGAGATGGATCAAGCAAACTCTTCTTGCCTATACGACATGTAGTGAAATCAGAAGTTAAAACAGTAGTACGCAAATAGCAATGGCAAGTTCCCTGTCTGAAATAAAAGCAGGGCAGTGACTTATTATAAATCGGCACTATATTAAACCTTAAAATAAAGGTTCGTCTATAACAAATCCTGTCTTAAACACAAAAAAATATTAATCAAGACGGAGAAAGTAACATACAAAACTACCTGCTAAGACGGAAGCCTGTCTAAATATTTTTCATTTTACCGCAAACCGAATTCATCCCTAAGTTATATTCATATTTTGACATTTGACATATCTGAAAATTTTATTACGAAACCCACGACAGAACCCACAAGCTTTTTACACACAATCCATCCCTCTTCTTCCCCTGATTGCAAACACATCTACTCTGAAATGGAAGGGTGCTTAAAAAGAGAAAAGATGCTTAAAGAGAGATTTTAAGATGATTTTTACACACACGTCTCCCTCCCCCAACTGAAAACATAATCTACGCTGAAATGGAAGAACGTTAAAAAAAAAAAAAAAAAAAAAAAAAAAAAAGCATTGCATTTGTTTTTATATCTTGTGGGTTATCTCTTTTCAAAATTTCATCACAGAAGGCATAATAGATCCTGAATCATTATAGAATAATCATAGGTCTACTTATTTTAGTTCAATTTTATAAGAATAAATATTACCAAATTATTGGAACATTAGATTATGTTTTCGGTTGGGGAGGGGGGTTAGGGAGACGTGTGTGTAAAAGTCATCTTAAAATCTCTCGTGGCTTTCGTAATAAAATTTTCAGATGTGTTGAATGTAAAAATATGAATAAAATATAGGGATGAATTCGGTTTTCGGGAAAATGAACAATATTTCGTTTTAGGCAGGTTTACGTCCTAGCATCTGGTTTTGTATATACTTTCTCCGTCGAAATCAATATTTTTTTTACGTTTAAAACAGGATTTGTTATAAATGGATTCCTCCATTCTAAGGTTTATTATATTTTTATGTGCCAATTTATAAGTCACTGTCCCGCTTTTTTTAGACATTGAACTTGCCAACACTATTTCCGTACCACTGTTTTAACCACTTAACTGATTTCACTGCACGATGTAGACAAGATGAGTTTGCTTGATCCACAAATTAAAGCTATTTAACACCTTCTAATTTTTTAAATACAATTTCATACTATTTAATGGAAGAAATGTTTAGATTAAATATTAAGATTTTTTTAAACTAAAAAAAAGCGGTGTTTATCCAACATTTTCAATTTATTGTACGTAAAAAGAGAATCAGTTAACCAGTTACAAAAAATTTGTTTTTGAATACAATTTAATTATGGCAAATGTGTGAAAAGTCAACGAATATTTTGTTGGTTTTTATTAAGTATAATAGACATTATTCAATCATAAATATTGTTTTAAATCGCTTTCCATCCAATAAACTCTATTTCTCCAAGTGAGTGGAGTGCCAATTTAACATGTCGACTGAAATTCGACTCTGCGAAAGGAGCCGAAAAACTCATGCGTATGAAAACTAGAGTAATGGCTGAATTTCAACAGCCTATTGTCGCCGTCAGCGCCATCTGTTAGTCGAATTTCGAACTATTTTAAGAAAGTGTATATCTAAAAATTTATTGATTTTCTAATAACAATGCAACAAACCGCGCATTTTTTATCTCAAACCGTTCTTTAGTTATTTAATTTCAAAATGGGTCAGTTATTTACTGGACACCCTGTATATTATATATATATATATATATATATATATATATATATATATATATATATATAAACAGTGTTCGGCTTTGGTGAGTTACTTTAGCTGCATTATTGACTGAATACATAAGAGTCTGGCTTCCTTCACAAAATTTCTGTGCCTTGACGAGTATTTTCAACTAAACGTTTGTACTAATAAATTTAAGAGATTCTTTAGAAGAAATTCGATGAAATTGCAACTATAACTTTATAAGGAAGCAATTAATGAGCAGCTTCCTTCATCAGGTGAAACAGAGCCTCTTGCTATAAATGCAGCTATCTTTTACGCTTTTATATTACCCACTAAAGTTTAATAGTTATTTTTTCCTATTTATCATTAATATTTTATAATCGTTAAAAGCCGTGATTAAATAAGACAAAATTTTCTGTTTAATTTTAGTGGTAATAAAAAAAGCATAAAAGTTGGCAACTATGCTTATGATAACAAATGTGAAAGCGATTATATTTTCGCATAACAAAAGCCTTTGGTGGAATAATTTATTTAACAAGAAGTCATCGTTTGTAGAATCAAAATAAATAAATAAAATAAAGTTAATTTGAATTTTTGCCATTGAAATAGATGTCATAATTCTTTCTTAGATATATAAGAATATAATTTTTAAAAGTAAATTTAAACATATAACAACACAAAGAATGATATCTATCAAAATTTTTTGTTTTTAGGGTTCCGTACTTAAAAAAGTAAAAACGGAACAAATATCGGATTTGTAAACATTTAGAAATATATTTAAGGGAAATGTAAAGGGGCTAATTAAGTTACTTGAAAAAAAAAATCTTTTTGTATATCGTGTGAAAATGTTGGTTATGCTGAACACAAAAACACCTTTTTTTTTTTTTAATTTTAGGTGTTACATTTTTACAAAAATCGTCGAAAATGTAGAGGAAACATATGTTCTCTGACACCCATTTATTTCAGAGTCTACTGAAACTAAAGTTATGAAAAAATAAAAAATAATAAACATTAATTTAAACTTTGCCGGAAAACTATAGAGACTCTAGTTCACATACTTTTTGAGAAAGAGCATTTTTCCGTTACATACAAATTTAGGTTTGCGGCCATTCAGCAAAGGAGTTGAGGAGTGCCGGAGGACCTATCGTAACAGAATCATAAAATCATTCTTAATAATGATTTTTGTAAAAAATCGTCGGAAATTAGGCGAGATATTGACACTTAAAAATACTGATGGTTTGGAGTTACATAATGACAAGGGCCGCGTACTCTATGTACCATCGGCTTTTAAAGCCTAGATAACAACTTTAAATGATACGTTTGTGCAATGCAATGCCCCGTAGAATACAAAAGTAGTAAATGCCAAATTGTTAAAAACAGACTCATCAAACTTGAACTAACCCATTAACGTCCTCTTCGTTAAAATTAAAAATTTTAAATTTCCCACCACTTTTAATTGAAGAGTATTTTTCATGTTATTTCATCAAGGAATTTGTCTTATAAAAAAGAATATATCTTCATATTTACTGATGTAAAAAACGCTTTCATGCCCCTAAATCTACTGATCTAAAAATATGCTGCTGGTTGTTAACAGGTTATTCAGATAAATAGTACTATGGAATTTATGACTAGTTTGCGTTGATCTCATGTCTTTAAATATTAATTAATTCTTGAATGACCGTGAGTGGTCATTTTGACTGCTATCATATGAATATGTTTCGGTTTAAATCAGAAATTTTATTATAAAATTTTTTTAAAGATATAAAGAAGAAAAATTAAAAAAAATTAAACTTTTTTAAACCAAAATTTTGGCGTGAATATTTTTATATAAAACGTGACTAAAATTTCCGGCTTTTCTAGTGTATATCTGGGTACCTAGTACCTATCTGGGAAAACGTGGCACGGACCATGGCGGTGTTGCAAATTTGACACATATTATTGAACTCTCTTAGCACAATGTCAAGTTTAAACTTGAAACTAGAGTTTTATTTTAGCTACATTGTAAAAACAAAAGATTATTACGTTGAATTTAGTTTTGAGTAATGCTAAATGAAATTTAAATATGCACTATTTTTATTTTACTGTCAGTAAGCCCATAAAAAACAGTAAACATATTAAAAAAAGAGTTGTACAGAATAGCAACATTTGATATTATTTAGGCTTCATAACCCTTTGAAATTTTATTATACAGACATTATGTCATTATGTGATTCTAGTGGTCTGGAAGGAGATGAATGCGAAACGTAGTACGCACCATATTTTTTTTTCTGCCTCGAACATTAGCTAAACGAAAGCAAAGTTGTTTTTTGTTCTTTTCCATTGTTTCGTTACATCATGCTGACGTCATTCATAAGTCATAATTCACCGATATGACGTGATACATATCAGCGAGACAGGGAAAAGATAGGTTGCCGCTTTGCGACAGGCGTTTGTCTCCCTCTAGAATACTTGAATCACATGATGCTTATTTCGTGAACCTGCATTCAATCATTTGCCGTAACTGCGTCACGAAAAGAGCATCACAAGAGGTCCGAAGGAAGACTAACACGTGACGCAGGCGAGAAAGCTTGCGAGGCTAGTGAAAATGACAGGGTACCGCAGTGCGTTACAAGTGGACCACTTTCAGGACCGCTTGTGTCACGTGATGCACATTTTCTAACGCAACTGCACGAAAAGATCATCACGTGACTCTTCTGGTTCGAAGGGGGACAAACGTGAAACGTAAGGTGGCAGCATCCCTTTTTCGTCAATGACGGGCAGCCTGTCTTTTTCCGTCTTGCTGGCGATACCGAAAGCATAGCGAGATAACTCCCAGCTTTTGAAGAAATCCTTCCATCTGTATAATAAATGAAAACGTGACTCTATAATGCTATTTATACATATATACGTCGTTTCTATTAATTTTTATTAGATTTTCAAAGAAGAAAACCAAATCGAATCAGAAATATTATATACCTTAAAAAAAAAAAAAAAAAAAAAAAAAAAAAAAAAAAAAAAAAGGTTGAAACATGTTTACAGCATACACATATACACACAATAAAGATAGGAAAAAGTTCTAACTACTTAAGTTACTTTGGGAAGTAATTAAAGTAAAAGTAAATCTACAAGCAAGAAGATTTATTTCTTTAGTTTGTTTTTGTTAGAGACCTAGCAAAAGAAATTTTATTTTATGTTAAAGTTATTTTGAAATCAAATAATGTAACTTTAAGCATTAATCACTACATAATTTTAGTTTATTTACGCATAAATGTTTTAGATAATATTTTCGATATTCAATATTTAAATTATGCTTGTTTTTTGCTTATAAAATTAATGTACAGTAAGAGAATAATAATAATAATAATAATAATAATAATAATAATAATAATAATAATAATAATAAAAACTTGTATTTACTTTCTAATGTCCAAATAGTTTTCATATTAAAATAATGACAAACTAAACATTTCATTACCAACACTGAAATTTCATTTCATATTTTGAAATAATTCGACGAATAAGATGAATGAGATTATAAAGGTGTAAAGATTTAATCGCCTGATATTTAGTAAGCTTTAAATATTTTCATTCATATTTCGTTCGGTTATAATTTTTTTACATATGTTTTTTCTATTGTGTTAATGTTACGTATTCAAAACAAAACCATTTAGTTTGCATGCAAAATTTTCATAATTTTTTTGTATAAAACATAAATTAAAGAATTAATATCTGAAGCAATGAGAAGAGTTAGAGTTTTAACCTATAAGATTTTTGTTTGGAATAACCAAGTTCTAACAGACAGTTCAGGCTGAAAAGAGATATCCTCTACTGCTACATTTTACTTAATGTTATCCACAAATTAAGGTTATGGGGAGGTGGAAAATGACAATATTTGACCAGAAAAAAGTAGTTGGAAGACAAAGAAAACTGCAGAACTTGAAGATGGAATATGTTCCAGGAAGATATTAATTTATAATTAAGAAATATGTCGAAGTCTGTCATTTTAAATCTGCAGTTCTGATGAAATTTGCAATAACATCATTTTTCTCAAAATGCCATTAAAAGAACACATTCCAAGCTGCTTGCGAGAAACAGCTTGAAAAACATTTTTGGCATTTAACCCTTTCCGGCACGGGCAAAATCTGTAATAAAATGAGAAATTATCGACTGACACCGGAATTCACAAACGAATTTTTTAGATATTTTGAATTCCTTAATTAAAGCTTTCATTGTAAAAGCAAAATTTTAGTAAAATATTACTGGTGCCGTTTACAAGTTTGAAATTAAAATTAGGTGTCCCAGACTGGGCACAGTGTGCCGGAAAGGGTTAAGGAGACAGGGATCTTCAAATTCATTTTATATTATTTTTAAATTGCAATTTAAATGCTATTCAAGAGCACACTATATGAATTATGGCATATATTTACCACACAAGACATGAAGAATTTTTTTTACAAAAAACCTAGATAGCTTTGTTCTAAAACTTTTGATACTTTTTTCGAAAGTGTGAATTAACAAATTTAAAGTAGGGCTAAACCTTGGTTATGACATTTAAAATTTTCTTTTTTTAAATATTGAAATATTTTTTCATATTTAAACTAGTGCACAATGCAATGCTTGCAAAGAAATGCTGACAACACATTTCATGGTTGCTTAATTCACATTTTGAAGCCGAGATTATAAAATTTACCATTATCTAGAAATGACCCTAATAAGGTACCGAAGAGATTCAGAAACAACTATTATTCATCATCTGCCTTTCGGTGTGCGAAATGATGTTCGACACATAACATGGGATAAAGTAGCTGAAAATTGTATCCCATTAAAATCTAAATGAAACTGTATTCGTGAAACCGCACAACAAATTTGAAAATGAAAGTAAAATGGCTCAGATTTCCTTCCGTAATCTAAAACCTTGTCTCTGGAAATTGCACATCCCCTTTTCCACAGTGGATACATTCCCAGTGAACGCTTCCATTAAAGACTACGGCTTGCCATAACGTTCGGGAATAATTATGAGATGATAACTCTTTATTTGAAACCGTATATGAAAAGAGAACAAAGCATGAAATCTGCCATGTTTGACCACAATATTTGAGATTTACAATTTTTTCTTTTTCTTTCTTAACTCTAATTATGCTATTATTACAGCAACTGACCGTTAATTTATCCTTCTTAGAAATTAATTGGATAAAATGGTTGGTTTCGATAAAGTAAAATTTAAACTTGAAAGACTGCAATGTTTTTTATTTACTTTTATGACAACACTTACAAGGGAACATACTCAATTTTAAGATCTGGATTTTTTTTAGTGTGGTATTGTTGGAAAATTTTTACCACGAGGATTAAGAAAAATACAGGAACTATGTTTCCAAATCCAGCCGCAAGCGTGCCACAGACAAATACCATCCGTGACGCCATGAACAAAGAGAAACAAGAAAGAGAAATCACGCATCAAGCAATGATTATATAAAACATTTTCAACACTTGCAGAATACTGTAACGGAGCTTCAACATTTTATAAGTAAAATAAGATAAAGTAAACAATTAGAAAACCGATAACAAATTAAAACATTCTTTTTCGAATTAATCATCCATCGACGGCATTGTATCCAGTTTTTTGAGTATCCCAGCACATGGATTTATTTATACTCTACAAACCTCTTTTAGTAGGCTAAATGTATATTCAGCTATAAAATGCTCAACTCAATTAAAAAGCACTCTTAAGAAATTTATGCTGATATGCAGTGATGTTTATGAATTACTTTGTGTAGTCCTGTATATGATCTATAGAACATATGCAGATCATTTAGTACGCAAAAAATTTGATAAATTTAAAAACTACATACGGGTACCCCTGGTATTTATCGCTCATTGTCAGTACTGTAATCAACACTTTTGTGTTTCTCTGTAAATGAAGAATAACTAATATACACTTCATATTCTACAATAAGCAACTTCTAGTGCACCCCAATATGCATATTTATTTCATATAGTTCGGAACAGCGTAATGTTATTATATTACGCTGTACACAATTTTTACCTATAGATCATTATGTAACTTAATTTTTTTGTGTGACCCTGTAAGTGATTTGTAAGTGCTTTGTGCTCCATATTCTACAGAAGCATGTTTTAGTCCATATCAGAAATGCGTGCTAGTTTCAGTATGTTTAAATATAATTAACATAATTATAATACACTACAAACGATTATTGAGCATAAACCACAATGTAACGGTATTCCTTTGAGTGACCCTGTAAACAAACTATAAATGTTACACACTCTGTTTTCAATAGCGAACATGACATAGTAAACCTCAATATCGTATATAAAGTACATGTCAATCCGAGTGTGTTTAAAAGAGTTAAATCACGGAGAAACGCCAGGCACACAAATCAAAGTCATAAACACTTTTGAACTACTTTAGAAATTGTCGAAAAAAAGATCGGTTTGGTTTATTTTGTGACGGCCGATTACCTACTTGACTTGAGGCATATAGGCCCTAGGGGGAGTACTTTCCGTGATGGGGGGGAACTTTCTAGGGGAACCTAACACGTATTTACGCAAAGTTTTCCGAGGTTCGACGAAAACACGAAAACTTCGAACGGTTAGGCCGACGCGACAGATAGGTGCGATTGAGTTCGAAACCAGCACCTCCAGACTACCAGCTTCGAGAGCAGAACCTTCCCGTAAAGCATGGTGACGTCACTGCAACGTTGTTGTGAAGTCACATTGTGACTTTGTGATCATCGATTGTCGATGTGAAGTCACAGTGACTAAAATGTTAAGTCGTTATGGCCGTTTTAGAGCTCTTTTGTGACGTTTCACAAAGTGGTCACAATGTGACAAATTTGTGAAAAATGTGTCATTTGTGACTAATTTGACATTAACATTGTGACGAAACTGTGACGAAAGCGACGATATTTAAATTGCCAGAAACATGTTTTTTAAAGCAAAATAACATGTTTTAAAGGATATTTATAAATTTCTAAACATTTTTAAGAAAGTCACATCTCAGTCACAATGTGACGTCACTGAGTGGTGGCATTTTGGTGACAGATGTGATGTGACCAAAGTGACTAACAGTGACGTCACTGTGACCGTGCATGCTATTAGGGTTTCAGCCACTGGTGGGGCGTTGAAAAACAGAAAAGTACACTGTAAAAAAAAAATCTGCGAAGGTACTAAAAATTTTCTAGGAAACTGGGATTCCAAGAACTTTTCATGTAACGATAACAGGAAAAATTCATGTAATCGATTCTGAAACTTGAATTTTTGCTGTTACCGTTACAGGTAAAGTTCTTGGAATCCCAGTTTCCTAGAAAAGGTTTAGTACCTTTGCAGATTTTTTTTTACAGTGTAGTTATTGTATATTTAAAAGTAGTATCGTTTGATAAGCCTCAATCATGAGGATCACAAAAAATATAGGACCCCCTCTTAATTCGACTTTTCACCAGATTTCCTTATTTATGAAATCA
The DNA here is from genome assembly GCA_964019185.1 of Maratus speculifer. Lineage (NCBI taxonomy): Eukaryota > Metazoa > Arthropoda > Arachnida > Araneae > Salticidae > Maratus > Maratus speculifer. Next base: position 341,999,462 of record OZ025293.1, read on the forward strand.
CGGTGTTGATGGTCCGTATCTCGTAAATGGTTTATTCCGGAGGGCAATTTTTGTACACTGTAAAAAAAAAAAAAAAAAAAAAAAAAAAAAAAAAAAAAAAAAAAAAAAAAAAAATTGTAATCTTACAGTTGTAAAGTTGCCGAAATCTGTATGGTTACTAATATTTTATCTGTATACACTGTAAAAGAAAAAATGTAAATCTACAAAACTAATTTTTGTAAAGTTACAGAAATCTGTAACTTTACAAAGGAGTCTACTAAAATTACAGTTATCTTACTAAAATTTTATCTGTAGCCTGAGTTGCAATTGCATGAAAAATTCTTGGAATCCCAGTTACCTAAAAAAATCCTAGCAACCTACAGATTTTTTGATTTTCAGTGCAAAACTTTATCTGTTACATGGATTTTTGCTGTTGCCGTTAGATAAAAAGTTCTAGGAATCTCAGTTTCCTAGAAAACTTTTAGTAACTATACAGATTTTTTTTACAGTGTAGTTTTCTTGATCCGCATCTTTCCAACTTTACTTTTCTTGACAAAATTATTTATTATAATATTAATACTAAATATATTTTTAATACTGTATATTACTATTACTATATATAATACATATATACAGGGGCTGAACACGTTATTCTGAACATGTACAGCATGCGGGTACTGCCACCAGTAATTTAGAATAGAAATTTTTGTCTCATTTAATCTCAGATAAATAAGTCGAAAATTACTATAATAAATTAGCAGCGGAAGTTTTCTCGTGTTTTTAAATATTCAGAATACGTCTCTGAATATATATTCTATTCTATTATTATTATTACTACACTACATTTTAATCAGATAAAAGTTTTTTAATATGATCGAAATACGTATTTAATATGATACTTTGTAAAAGCTAAGAAGAAAACGCTTCGATATTTTCGATTAAATAGATTTTGAAATATAAATTGTTAAAAAAAATAATGCGATTATTAAAAATTATAAAAAGAAACACTCGCACACACACATCTATATATCATAAAAATTCACATAGACCCCTTCCCCCCACAAAAGAAAATAATAATTTCGTTCATTTCTCGCCATTATTTGACAATATGTCAGGAAATATGTAAAACTGGAAACTTTAAGGGACCAATAGAAATATTTTTTTCTATGCCGTTATATGAATGTTAACTACCACAAGTCAATGATATATTTATGGCTTTTCTCATCAGTATTCGTACTCTCGTAAAAAAATTCTTTTATATTTAAAAAAATAAATGGTCAAGTGTGAGTAGTAGTTGCACTCAGAGGGAAACTTTAAGCCCTTGGGGACGAGCGACACATATACGTGCCGCAATTAGGCTTAAGAATCGTGTTTATCGCTACCAGTAAAATTATACCGTAAATTTTGTCTTATATAAACGGAGCATTTTCTCGATTTAATAAGTCACAAATTTCTGTATTTTAAAACCAGTGACAAAACATTAAAAATTTCGTAAAATACTCCCGTCGCAAAGGGGTTAAGGGACCAATAGAAATATTTTTTTCTATGCCGTTCTATGAATGTTAACTACCACAAGTTGATGATATATTTAAGGCTTTTCTCATCAGTATTCGTACTCTCGTAAAAAAATTCTTTTATATTAAAAAAAAATAAATGGTCAATTGTGAGTAGTAGTTGCACTCAGAGGGTTCCGTGCAATAAACATATGAAAAAACAATGAAAATAAAGAAAAACTAAACAAAAATTTTAAACATCAACAAATTTCTAATATATATATATATATATATATATATATGTATATTTGACATATGCGCCGAATAAAAATATCGAAAAGGGCTTTATTTTTAACTTCAAAAATGATTTTGTAAACTTTGGGAGCATATTGTGTTTTGAAATGTATGATTGGTCTTTCTCTAAATGGCTTCTGAAAACAAACGAAAGATTTTAGGAGTTTTGGGTAAAGGAGAGCTCACACAGACTTCTTGTAAAATAAATAAAATGAATAAAAAATAATAATAAAATAAATAAATAAAAATAATTAAATAAATAAAATAAAAATAAATATAGCAAAATAATATATATATAGTTAAATCCCTTCCTGCTGCAACAAAATATGTCTGCTTTTTTTCAAAATATTTGCCACATATATTTTAAAAATGTAATTGTCATCTTTTTCTTGCTTGAATTGAAAAAAAAAAATCTCAGAATAACTTTCTGATTACGCTACTTCCCGTGATTGTCTAAAGTGGTAAAATAAATAGAAAAACAAGTTAATTCTCGAATCTGTGTTTCCAGTTGCACATTCTAACAAAATATTTTATTTTCGTGTTCTACTTCTTACAACTGGATCAATTTCTGGAGAAATCAATCATTTTCCTTTAGATGGATTTTTTTTTCTTTTCTTTCCTTTTTGGAGTTTTATGTCATAGAATTTATACAGTTATCTGATTAAATACATGGAAAGAATTTATTATTGCATGCATAACAAAAAACAATATAAAAAATCCAAAAGATAAAGCTCGAATTATTTGTGTTTTTTATTATTTCTAAGATATCTTTTAAAGTACCAGGCTCAATTCAAGATCGGAATTGTTTGACTGCATACAGTTTTAGACGGGTTTATTTTTTAGAGCTAAAGTAAGGAATAAAGATTCTTTACAAACGTACAAATCTAATTTTTTCTGTACAATAAATATTTTAGATTTATTTCATCACAGAAATGTTATTTCTAAAGCAACAGAGGCGTAAAATTAGAATAATCGATTCTTAATGACACAAAAAGCTTAAAATCGATTAAAATTAACATATTTTAAAAACTACTATTTCTTTCTCTACCACGCACACACAATTCGGCTGTTTGTATGCACTACTGGGTAATTAGCGAAAAATACGCAGTTCAGAAAATGAGCTATTCGGAGATATTTGGACATGTTTTTTATTATTATTTAGACCCAGATTTTCCGGGTAAAAGAATATAGAGGAAATTTTTTTTTAATTGAAAACGATAATAATTTTTTTTATAGAGTTTTTCATATTTATATGCAAATTAGCAATAATGCGTTGAAATACATTTTAAAATTTATTAAAATGGACACTTTCGTATTGGCCTGATGCCAGAAGTTAATAGACGAAGAAATCGCCAAAGATAACTATTCATAATATATTTTCTGATTCTGTTCATTTCAGTGATTGAAATGCGTAGTTTTATTACATGTCTCAAATTTGTGTTTTACACAGTAAAAAAAAAAAAATTGTAAAGGTACTAAACTTTTTCTAGGAAACTGGGATTCCTAGAACTTTTCATGTAACGGTAACAGGAAAAATTCATGTAACCGATTGTGTTACACGAGATCTTGCTGTTACCTTTACATAGAAATGTCTAAGAATCCAAGTTTCCTAGAAAAAAGTTTAGTATTTTTACAGAATTTTTTACTTATTGAGTATTATTTTTTACTTATTGAGTAATGAATGTTTTAATTTCGCTATGGAAAACAAGATGGAAGAAAACGCTGAGCTATTTATATTAATTTAACAGCAATTGAATTTATTTTTCGAAATCGTTTGCACGCGATAGAGATAGATAAAAAAAATCATGCTTGAAAATTATTTTTAAACAAATAAAAATCGGGTAAAGAGCGATGCAATTTTCAAACAAATTGTGATACAATTTTCAAACAAATCGCATTTGAAAGTACACTTTTCTTTCTATTTTTCGGTGTAAAAAATGAAAATGTGCGATGTTATAATATTTCAAAAAATTGCAATAAAAGCGAAATTTAATGGGCTCTGTTGCCATTTTCAGAATGAAGTTAGCACGAACACGTTTTTCGTTTATAATATAGATACACTATATGGCCAAAATTGACCGGCCAATTACGATTTTAGACATTTTGCTAATTATCTAGAAAAGTACATAAGGAATTTTATTGAAACTCCAGGTGTGTAAGAATATTAGTACAGGTCATATATTACTGTGAAGATTTTTACCCGAAACTGGGACCGTCAACAAATTGAAAAAGAACGAATGTCTTTTAGATAAACCTGTCAAAAGTAATGAAACAAAAGCGTTCAAACTGTAGATTATGATTAAGTGGCTTATTGTTATAAACTGTGTCCATTTTTGTATGGATAGCATGCATATTCGTAGGGAAATTAAGTTTTTTTAAAATTAAAAATGCCCCAAGTTTTGACAACTTTTTTGCTTATAATTTGCAGATATCTTAATATAAAAAAATTTTCTTTGCAGAAAATATTACAAACAAAATTGTACATAATACCATGTAATCAGAATAAAAAAATAATAAAAACTGTATGAAAAATGAGCAGGTTTACTAAGTAATTTTCCCCTGCGCATGCGTGAAGGCTATCAAAATTTCATTTGCATATTGTGTTAGCAAAATGTATAGAGCAACTTTTGTTAAAATCTCAGAAACATAGCTTGAAAATTCTGAAAGGGATCTTTGATAGAATAAGCTCAAATCCGTTGTTCCCGAAATGAAGCAAAAAATGAGGGGTTGTATCAAAATACAGTAGTACGTACCATATTGTTATTCTACATTGATTCCCCGCTACTAATGAAATAGCGGTGAGAATTGACTTACTACCTTGAGGTGCGACAATCAATTGCGCACACTCTGAGTTGTCCGTGTACTTAAAAATTAATTTCTTTGAACTAGAATTATGCGTTTATATTATTAACATGTTCGCTGCTAACTCCGAGATTATACGTAATTGGTAAACTGGGTTTCCTTGCCAGCTACGAGATAACTTGTTATTGCTATCCTTATCTAAATCGATGATTACGATTTTTGCCATAGGCTATTTCCATGCGAATTTGTTTGTCTGTTACGTACTACGATTTTTGGCTACCAGTATTTTAGAGCGGAAAAATGTGATTTATTATATCGAACATATCTCATCAATTGAATAAGGCAAAGCGAGCTTTTCGGAAAAAACGGTGGTCAACAAGCATAGTGCTTTTCAGCTGAGTAACAGACAAACAAGTTCGCATGGAACTAGCCCATAGAAAACATTGCATTGTTTAGTTATTTGGCTCATAGAAAAAGACTAAATAATATACTTGGCGTATTGAGATGGATCATTTATTTCAATTTAACAATTTAAAACAATTTAAAAGTATAATATCGGAAATATCATTTGGGCATCTGTGAACAGATGCACTATCTCAGCTTTAGCAGCTATCGAGTCAATCATGAAAATTTTGAAAATAATTATAAGATGAATAGGAAAAATAATTTTTATATTAAAAAAATCCCTTTGAATATATATTTTTTTTAGGAAGGATGTGAAAATATTTAAATGCAAGCACATATGTGGAGGCAAAGAAAAGAAGAAAAAAATATTTTTGCATGCTTACCGTTCAATTTTGAATGGAAATCAGTACCCTCTTTTTTAACTTAATTTTAAATCTTTCTGCTGATTCTCCAAAAGATGCGTGCTGAAAGAAAAGAAAAAGGGATAAATTTGACAGAATGTTATATAAAAAGGAAAAATAATGCAACTTTTTGGAATACATATTTGAACATTTCGTAATGCGCTATTACAATACCCACGAGGCATTTTTTAAATGCAAAATTCAGTGAAATTATTTGCTGTTTTTTCATGAAATAAAACAATATGCATATATCGCAAATATGCTACCAGGGTCTCAACTGGTATTTCCGGATCAGTAAAATATAAGTTATTAAATGTTCTATCAATTTTTTAATCACACCCGACTATAAATACATACATGCAAATAGCTGTAAAGCTTCTGGTTTTTCTCCGTGCAAAAAAATAAAAAATAAATAAAATAAAATAAAATAATAAAAATAAAAGGTATTTCGAAGTAAAAAATTCATTTAACAAAATGTATCTTGTTTCTATGAGGTAATTATTTGATACCATTCGTTGAGTTATGTTTCTGGTTCAAAATTTGAGTATTTTATTCGAAGTTTAAAAGTTATGCTTATATATGGAAAACTGTGAACGTTTGACCATGCGTGCGGTTAAACCACCCTATTTATTTTGTGCACACTTGTCCTATTTTGTTAAAAGCTGGGGAAAATGTACACAGATAGCTTCATTCTACACTGTGCGTAGCCTAATCTCTTTCTATACATACATTGTTAAAAATTTGAACTTTTGCTGCGTCGTCACTCCACCGCTTTTGCAGAAAACGATTACTTCACTGTATTATAGAGCATTATCACTGGTCAAAATAGAGAAATTCTACAAAAGCAGTGGAGTGACGGTGCAGCAAAAGCTTAAAATTTTTAACTGTGTAGGTTAAACCTTTAAACTTTTACGGTTTAATTGCTACGGAACAACTTGCACCAACCCTGTCCAACTCGCCTATGGAGTCGGGGCTTTAAATGAGGGCTATTTTTTAATTTTATTTCTCACTACTTTCTCAAAAAAAAAAAAAAAAAAAAATCTCTCTCAAAGACACTTTAACAACTTTTGCAAGAGTAATATACTACGGAATTTATTTTTAAAATAGTGGTGCTAGATTATAATAGATTATAAAAATAGATTATAGAAATAGATTATAGAAATAGATTATAAAATAGGTTATAGAAATAGATTATAAAAATAGCCACCAGGGATAGTTCTGTGGAGTAAAGTATCATCCGTTTGTGCAGAAGTGTCTAGCATCATATCACATGGTAGAAAAACAAATTAGTGCTGTTTGGTAGTTCTAAAGGTTTGATAACCAAACGATATTCGAGTTAGCATGTCACCTTTTTTTTAATAAAAGACTCCTGTAGTGAGCCTTGTGTATATACTTATCCTGCGGGTACATTTACATCGGTATACCTTACATGAATTAATTAAAAGAATAATAATACAATAATAATAAATTATATGTAGGTTTAAAAATATTTTTTAGTATTAAAAGAGAAATAAAGAAATTTTTATATTGAGGTTCACTGCATCAAATATTAAAAGCCTCAAAATGGATACAAAAATTACTTTCTTCAATTTATGCATTTTTTTACAGATTGAATTAATTCCGAAGATATAGCATTTTCGTTGTATGTTCATAACGACGATGACAAATCATAATAATCGTTTTCAACCTCAAACAGCAATAAAACTGACTTAATAATATTTTTAACATTTATTTCCCAAGAGGTTTTGTAAGAAAAACAGAAATAAAGACGATCTCACATTGAAGTTCACTACATCAAGTATTAAAAGCATTAAAATAGAAATAAAAATTCTTCCGTTCAATTTACGTATTTTTTTTTCATATTGTACTGACTCAGTAGATCTAGTACTTTGCGTAGAGTTCTTTTACAACTCTGAAAATAAACACAAAAATCCCTTTCCCTTCATCTGCCGCGGTAGTAAAACCATACAGTATTTGGTTGCCCTGCAAATGGCCAGCCTTTTTATGATTTCGCCCTAAACTTTTATTGGATCAAAGAATATATGAAAAAGCCTTCAATGAAGAAGTATCAATAAATAGAATGTTTTTTAGCTGAGAAGTTTAAACATTTGATAAGAAAATATATTGTAAAATCCTTTTGTCAACTTGAAGTGAATTCTCGTTTTGTAGTTGGAAAAGAAGATAAATATTTCGAATGCAATTGTCTTGAAATGTGGAAAAAAGGGAACAGTATTTGTATTTTTTCAAAAATCATCATTCATGGGAAAATAACTGTATTTTGAACTGAAAAAATACTATTTTTTGGAAGTATAGTAAATAACGTAAAAAATGGAAGAGAAGTAAAATACAAAGAGTTTTCTACATCTCTCTTTAATATTTTTAGTTACGTATAGTTTCAATAGATGTATCGCATATGTTAATACCTCTGTTGAATATTGCACGGTTCAAAAATGAATAATTTTCAGAAGCACGTTTTGCAGCTCAAGCTATCATTGCTTATAAGGAATAAGAAGAAAGCATAAATTTTTTTCAATGTACGTGTACACTGTTTTAACTAGTTTCCTCACAATATGTTGCAATTTGTTGGGAATTGAAAAAAGTACAATTAATCCAGTACTTAGATTTAACTGAGATCTTATTATCTGGATTCCATTGTATAATATTAAAAGTTATTTTCTGTAAAAGAGCTGTGAGTTATTCACAAACACAAGTTTAAGATTTAAGTTAAAATTTTTATAGAAAACAATGTCATGTAATCAGCAGGTGGCATATCGAACTTTTATCAATGAGGAAAAAGTTAGTGTTACCTCTGCCAAATCTGAAGCTGTAGCAATCCATTGTCAGTGAGATTTCTGGTGAAGCAAGCGTTGCAGTATTCTCGTGTCTAGAAGTTAATGTGTATATGAAAATCTTTAAAGTGTATGTACTTTCAACCGCATTCCGTGTTATAAAGTGTCTAGCTCAGTATTGTTTATATAAGAATAGCAACCCTATTCACCTTTTCTCGTGATTTCATCAGATTTCACAAAGAGGAATTTTAAGTCTGTTGGATATATCGTTACAATGCCTTTTTGACAATGTTATGAACAGAAATCAGGGTTTGGTTTCAAGTGACACACTCCGTATTTTTGACTTAATAAGTGGATCGGGACTTTGGTTTCCTATACAGAATAGGCCCCTAAGGGAATACCTTCTTTAGGTATTCACGGGATTCGCAACCCCGGGGACCTGAATGATCTTTCTCTTTTCCTTTTCCTCTTATTTCTCTTGTCTTTCTTTCCTCTTTGTTTAATTCTCGATGTGGTTTCTTCTTTGGAGGTGAGGGCAATTCTGCATCAGCCGATATTATCCTGTATACCGACTCATGGAGAATTTTAAACCAAGAAAGTGTTTGCCGTGCGTGGCGACCCGTTTACCTTGAAAGGGGGATCCTGCCAGTTGAGGAAAACAAACACACTGCTTTGGCTTCTGCTTCAGGTAGACGGGAAATGCATATTGGTCCCATATGCATCAATCGGCTGGTCAGCTGACTTTTGTCACTGGCTAATGGATCAAGTGAGCGAGTACTTACTATCCATCTCGTTAAGGGTGGAGTTTGACATAGGAATATCTTGTGACCGCATGGGCCCTGGTTAGCACTGTTGCACGAATGTGCATCCCCTTGTTGGGCTCGGTAGTGGGTGGTGCGGCCGAGGTCTGAATTAAGTATTTTTTAATTATGGATAGAAAAACTTCAGGTCCTTCTATATATCTCTCATGTTGAGGGCAACAAACAGCACAGAGTGAGTTATTTCAGCGTTACTTCATAGTTAAACGTACTGACAGTTTATCTGATAGTTCTTTTAATAGAACTTCGCCTTTTCTAATTGCAGAAACTTTCCAATCAATATTCGGAGATGATTGTAAACTTAAAAAGATGCAGGTCTGGGGATCTTTTGGTGGAAGTTACTTCACCCAGAAAATCACTATTTCTCTTAAATTGCACAACTATCGGTTCATTTTCAGTTTCTTTTCAAGACATCAGATATTAAATACAATCCGTGGAATAATATCAGAACCAGAACTTTTATTCACCTCTAAAGAAGAATTTCTAACAAATCTAAAAGAATAAAATATCATAGATGCACTTCGTATTGCTATCAGACGGAATGGGCGAGTACTTTCTACAAAGTACATCATTATAACATTTAATAGCCCCATTTTACCAACTAGATCAAAGCTGGTTACCTGAGATGTCCAATCCGACCTTTTAGCCACTTTTAGTGCGTTGTTTCAAATGTCAGCATTCTGGCTATAGTGTGACAACTTGTAGTTGTTCTGTTATCTGCGAACGTTGTGCAGAACCTGGACATGACAGCAAACGCTCTGAAACAGCTGAACGCTGTGCAAATTGCAAAGGTGACAGTGCAGACTGCTCTCGCTATTGTCCAAAACAGAACTGTGAAAAAGAAATAATGTCCATTAAAATCACTCAAAAAATATCTTTCCTTGAAGCTCTCAAACTAGTAGAATCCAGAACACCATCTGTAGGTGTCTCTTATTCCAGTCTACTCAGACGACAATCAAAATGTGTAAGGCATGTAAGCATCCAGATTGACACTCCATTCTTCCCAAATAATTCACCTACAGCACCATCTTCTAGCACGCAAAAAAATCTGTGATGTCGCGTCTGCCACTGCTGAAAACTGCCAAAATTAGAACTTTTGTCACCATCATCTGAACCTGCTAAAATAGAGTATTAATGTAGTCAATCGCAGAAATCTTCAGGTCAATTAAAAAAGTTTTTGTTTTTTAACATGAAACTGAAAAAAACCCTGTTTCATCTAAATCCAATCTGCAGAAATCTAATATTAGCCAAACTCTGAAACTGAGCCGAAAAACGTATTTACAGAAAGAAAGAAAGAAAGCCACGCAGGCTTCTTCATAGTTTACCACTGCGAAGAAAAAATGTGGAAAATCAAGGCATAACTCACTATTTAATAACATAAAGGATCCCAAACAGTTGCAAATTATCGTGAAAGAGTCTATAGAATTAGAATCATGCGATTCAGATGCAGATGACACCACTGTTTTAGAAGGGTATTTGCCTAAATAGTTTTACACTGTTTTTAAATTCTCTGTCATATTTAAACTTGTCTTTCATACATTTTTTTATGATTTGTTCATGTTTTAACAATTATTACTGATTTTTAAACTTGTCTTTTATACATTTTTTATGCTTTTTTCATGTTTTAACAATTATTACTTTATAAACTTTGCTGATGATAATAATAATTGTCTGTTAAATATTTACTTTTCATTCTTTAAATGATTTTAATTGTATATATCATTATTGTTTTAATTATGTTGATTTTTTCTTATTAGATATTTTTAGAGTTTCTTTTTGCCTTTTAGAGTTGCTTATGTTTTCATTTGACGACTTTTCCTTGGCGCAGTATGTCCCTAAAGGGGCATTGTGCCATAAAAATTTATTCTATCAACCAACCAACCTATACAGAATAGGTTTGCCTTGGAGTAAATTATCTCTCCTGAACTTTTATATCAATACTTTAAAGATACTTTTTGCATTATAAAATAATGCTTAAACTACAGTTTGTCCTAAACTGAATTGAACATTTCGAAAATTCAATTGACAAATTTCAATTCTGTGAGACCGCAAGATCGAAAGATGAATAAAAGGCGTGGATAACTCATAGGATTATGCTTTTGTACTAAACATTTTGCACAAGACTATTATAATTAACATTCACCTATTTAAAAATGCCTGGTAATAGTACTAAAATTCCAAATGAAACAAAATTTCGGTGATGTTTGTAGTTAAACTGAAAATAATAAGTTAAGCTATAAAATTGAAAAAAGCAGTGGTCTGTGAAGCCGGTAACATTAGTTAAATATTAACAGTTAAAAAGCATGAGGGTAAAAAGCTTACTGGTTTTCAATCCATTTTATATGTCAAATTGAGCGTTCTAATAGTTAGAATGAGCTCAACTCTCTCTATCTGTTATATACGGAATAAGAACAAGGAATCGTAGTAAAAAATTTCTCGACTTCATATCAATAGTCGCCTGGAAAAATTTCAATGTCAGCATTTTTTAGTTATTGAATTTTTAAAATGTTCAGTCCATTCAAGGACAGACTGTACAAATTTTCTATTACCAATGAAATTGCTACCACAATCAGCACTGAAATATTAATAAGGAAATAAGATAATGCATTTAATAAAACGAGAATTGCCAGATTTAAAACCAAAAGCTTTCTATAAACGTCTAAAGGGAAAACAGACTAATCTTTTACATTTTTTTGTACTTGAAGCAAAATGACAAATCTAAGTTTAATTTGAAATAAACAACAAGTTCATGTTGTGCACTTTGTATAATTACTTTAACGTATTGTCTTCGATAATGTTAGTTTTAAAGTTACCTTTTTTAGGAGCTTTAAGTGAATATTAATTCGCTAAATATGTTAAACATCATCTTGACGTTTATTGGGCTCTAATGAATCACTTTCTCCATAAAAAAAAGCAACAATACGGCATTTGTTACACCCTTTAATGAGCTAGTGTTTGTTCATCCCTAAATATATTTTGAGCTTAGTAAAGATTTATCTTATTTTATTATTAATGTTTCAGTTAATACGATAGGAAATATTTTTTTTACATTAAGAATCTTTATAATAATTTCATAATATAGTGTAAGCTTAAAGATTAACATTCTTGACTATGTATTTTTTAAAAAAGTATTTAGGATAAGAATTCATAACAAAATCAGTTTTATCTCTTATGCAAATTAGAGTTTTCGAATCAGTGAAACTATGTTTAAGGCATTAAAAGAGGAAGTTTCAGCTGTGTTTATGTATGTGTATGTGAATATTGAGAAATTGACCAGTTTTGGTCAATATGTCATGGGCGAAACATCTTCAGGGACTCTGGAAATGATATTTTTTGTATTCGTGAAGGCGAATTCCGAAATCTTTTAGTCACCTGCCAGGGTCATCTGAAATCAATTTGGCGAATTTCGATACCAGGTTCCTGGAAGCCAGTACGCGTCTTCTATTTGAAAGGAGCAATTTTTTATAAATTTTGCCAAAACGTAAAAAAAAATTACACTGTTTGACGATTGCTAAGGAATAGTCGGTTTTTGCAACGTAGCATTTCCAACAGCCAACTAACAATAATAAAATTTAATGTAAATAGCATAGTAAGGTAGGGCCTGTTATCTTCGAGAAAGGTAGTGCACGAAAGCTTTTTATTCGTTTGAACATGCGATTAGGTGTTTGGCAAAAATTGTGCGATAGGGTGTTGAACTTATTTCTCTAAAATTGCGCATAGTACGCCAATAATTAAGTGCAAAATCTTGATCAGACATTATTTGAGTGTTTACGATTGTGGACGAGCAGTTGGATGGCTCAAAATATGTGAAACATTCACCACATTGGCCACAGTAATGAAAGTACCAAAAAGTGTCACATCGCGATTGAAAGAGGTCACTGAAGGTAGCAATGTTATTCGAAATGGTCGAGGAAAGATCACCACACCTCAAGAGAATCAATATGTATCCCTAGTACTATTATTTTAACAAAATCAAACTGATTGGTAAATTTAACATACGAATTGAATATTTCCAACTGAGCGAAAAATTGCCCAGGCCGGGAATCGAACCCAAATACTTGGCTTACAAGGCCAATGCTTTACCGTTTAATCTAACTGTGCAGGACAACCGGTGAAAATCTGGAATTCCTTTTCCTGCGGTTTATTTTGTTGAGCTGTCTAAATGACAGACCAGATGTTGTGACCAATAGAGTTTTCTGAGCGAGAAATGGTCGCCGGCTGTCGTGAACAGTTAGCTTAAGCGGTAAAGCATTGGCCTTGTAAGCCAAGTTTCTGGGATCGATTCCCGGCCTAGGCATTTTTTCGCTGAGTTGGAAATATTCAATTCGTATGCATTCCTAAAACAAAAAAAAAAAACAAAAAAAAAAGGAACATAAATCTCACTATCAGTCAGATAGCTGCAGATCTTGCAGCCGCTACTAGTATACATGTATCTGACAGAACCATTTATCGTTGACTAAACAAGGTTTGTTTGTATGCACGGAAGCCTGTTTAATGAATCTCACTTAAACCACGCCATCTTCGAGAAAGATTGAGTTGTGAAAGGAACATATTGGTTAGGGTCATTAACAGTGGTCCAGAATAATGTTCTCCGACGAATCCTGCCTCACTATGACAAATGGTTTTGACCATTAGTTAGTGTGGAGAGAGAAAGGAACCCGTCACGCACCCCAAAATGTTCATGAATGGGATCGGTATTATCAAAGCGTGGTGGTGTGGACAGGCACTATTCACAATGCAGAACACCGTTCCACATCTTTCAGCGAACTACCGTTACTTCACAGAGGTATTGCGAAGAGATTATTCTGAACATGTTCAACTTTTTGAAAGTGCGGCGGATTCAGACTTTCTGTTTATGGACCACAACGCGCGCCCACACATGACCGCTAAAGTATCTGAGTTGCTAATAATTGAAAATATATTCTTCAGATTTAAATACTATAGACTATCACTGGGATGCTCTTCGCAGACGTGTTTCTCAAAGAAATCACCTTCCTCGAAACATGTAAAAAATGAAAAATGCATTGAGAGAGGAGTGGGACAATATCATCCAAAGATTTTGTAATAATTTAGTAGACAGCCTGAATAACAAATGCACAATGTGCACCAGTATCCAAGGAGAGAAAATTCCTTATTGAGAGACTTATATCTGTCATCCTTACGTCTGGAAAGATCTTTTTGCGACAACGACATTTTTCAAAGAATGTGTTTATTTTTTTGCAATCCCACTTTCGTGTGTGATGCGATCAGTACCACTTTGCATGATAAATATAACACCCTACCTCTCTTATATTTATTTACATTTCTGCAATCATTTCATGTAATTATTTATTTCAAGAAATGTTTCTATTCCTTTGCAATTGTCAAGCAGTGTAAGTACATCCAAAGCGTTTTCTAAGGGACGATATTGGATCTGCTCACGAGAATCGTCACGAAACTTTTATAGATGAACAAGCAAGTGAAGTAAACTAATGCACAAATACAAGTGTGGCATTTAGAAATCGCCCGAAATCCCTGCAATAGAGCATGTAAAAGGGACAACCATCGCAATATTCGCAAACATAAATTAGAAAATATAATGTATATGTTAGTTATGAGGAATTCTTATATCACCACCAACCATCCGTGGTGAATCCTGCTACATAATTTAGGCATTCATGCCGGTTTAACATACGATTTTCAACACCTTATTTATCTGTAAAAACTTCCTAGAAAACGTATTATAAAAACTACTAAAAATTACTAGTGGGAAAGACCATGCTAAGTTTTAATAGGAAGAACTCACCGCTGTAGATCACGTATATCTTAAAGATGCTTATGTCATATTAATATGTCACTCTACTCAGTAGCGGCTTGTCAGGGAGTGCTGCATCAGATTTTTCACACCATTAAAATTTAACAGAATATTTCATATTATTTATTCGACAAATTTTGTTGATTAAATAAAACTGAAATTACCGTACAATTTCAGTGGTGTGAATAAATTGATGCAGCACCCCCTGACGAGCCGCTACTGACTCTACTGCATGATAATGTAATGGGAGATGTCAACTCGTTCAAAAGTGGATTTGCAACCACCAAGAGTAGGTAATGACGGTTGTTTGGTTGTATGATGTTTTATGGCACAAAATCCCTTAGAGGATATGATGCGCCAAATAATAATTAATAAACACATCAAAAAGTGAGACTGAAACAATGCCACTATAATATTCAGAATAAAAAATAGAAAAAAAATGAGAAAACAAGTCTGAATGAGGGTAGGTAATAACGTGATTGGTCATATAGACAGGAGTGTTTTAGTTTAGCTATTAAGTAAGTGTTTTGTTTTAGCCATTATGATGAGGTACGGGGTCTGCAGACATATAAAAATGCTGAATAAGATACAGATTCATTGTGTCATTCATTGCAAAGGATTGTGAATCTTTGCAAATATTATAGGCTAGCGCCCACTTTACACGTCCTATTCCTGGAGTTGCAAATGATCGCAAAATGCCATTGGTTGCACCTGTGGTTTTGTTCATATAGCTTTCCCTATTAGTGTTGTCGCACCACATTTGGTACTGTAGAAAGATGTTCAAAGCTATAAATTTCTTTTGATCAACAAGATAACTTCCAGTAACTGTTTAATAATTGACTAGGAAGTTAGGAACACAAAACAAAGCAAAAATATCACAGGAATGTAGCATCGTATTGCAAATCACGTATTCAGTCAAAAATACTGGATGATTTTATTATAACTGTTTCCGTTACTAATTTTGAGAAGTGAAGCGAATGTGATAAAAATTTGAAGAGATTTACTTTAGTTTGTGTAAAATATGATAAAATTGAAACAATCGAATTTTCATTGTCTGTGCCTAATTAGCAAGAAATTTATCATTGCGATATCGCTGATTGAATTACTGTGCTTTTATCACGCTTTTCGTGGAGTGATTTTATATCTGAAACAAAGAATGGTGAGTCTTTTCTAAGTTTCATGGCATTGCGTTTCCCTTTCTCGAACTTATTAGATACAATATTATATTATCAAAGTAAGCCAGTTCAGTTATTCTCATGAAATATACAAGTTAACTGCTATTTCTTTGTCTTATTCGACACTTCGAAAAAAAAAAGCGAAATAAAGATCTGGTATTCATATACAAAATATAGATATTAAATTCATATTCAAGAGAGTCTATGCGGCACGGAATTCATAAAAAATATGATAAATATATTACTGTTTTGAATGCCATTAGGACATTTAGCCACCGGAATGATTGCTTCAAATTTCCATGATATTTTTTGCTGATAATTTCCAGGCTTTAACTAATTTGTATACTAAAATTTGGAAAGTTATATATGTTATTTATAATTTTTTATATCTTATATCTGTTATTTATCCCTTTTTATATGTTATACAGGGTGTCCCAAAAGGTCGTTTACAAACTTAACATGCGGGTCTGGCATATCATGATGAACAATATTAAATAGGAAACTAAGGGTCGCAAACGTCTTCCAAAGGAGATATGCGCCATTAAAGTTTAGGGTCCAAAAATTCAAATAATTATAAAAAACAGAAAAATTGGTCGATTCGTTTGTGGTTTTCACTAAAACTATTCTTTATGTCAGTATTTTCTTGAAAATAAATTATGAAGATAAATTTCAAAAAATGTCGATAGAGGGCGCTTTAGACTTTGGAGTAAAGATAAACTAGTTTTTACCATTATTTTTTGCATCTCATTAATTTTTTATAGAAGCTTAGACATAAACTTAAATTTTGAGCTCAAAATCTAAATCGTTGGAAGTGGTTAAGTAGCGCAAACTGAATTGCGGGGGGAGGTTCAAATTTCAAATGATTATAAAAAACAGAAAAATTGGCCGATTTGTTTGCGGTTTTCACTAAAACTATTCTTTATGTCAGTATTTTCTTGAAAATAAATTATGAAGATGAATTAAAAAAAAATGTCGATAGAGGGCGCTTTAGACTTTGGAGTAACGATAAACTATTTTTTACCATTATTTCTTGCATCTCATAAAATTTTTTTAGAAGCTTAGACATAAACTTAAATTTTGAGATAAAAATCTGAATCGTTGGGAGTGGTTAAGTAGCGCAAACTGAACTGTGTTCAATGGGGGTGGGGAGGTTCAAATTTCAAATGATTATAAAAAACGGAAAAATTGGTCGGTTTTCGCTAAAACTATTCTTTATATCAATATTTTCTTGAAAATAAATTTTAAAGATATCTTTCAAAAAATTCCGTAAGAGGGCGCCTTAAACTTTATAGTAAACAACAACTTTTTTTAACCGTTATTTTTTGTATCTAATAAAATGCTTGTAAAAGTTCAAACTTAAATTTTGTTCTCAAAATCTGCATCGTTGTGAGTAATTAAGCGGCCAAAAATTGAACTGCGTTCGAGGGGTGGGGAAGGTAACATTTCAACTCCTGAACACAGTTCTGTTTGCGCTTCTTAACCCTTCCTATCGATTTAGATTTTGAGCACAAAATTTAAGTCTAAACTTTTGCAAGCATTTAATTAGATTAAAAAAAAAAAAAAAAAAAAGTTAAAAATAATTGTTGGTTATTCTAAAGTTTAAGGCGCGGATTTTTCCTCTAACGGATTTTTTAAAATTTATCTTTAAAATTTATTTTCAAGGAAATATTGACGTAAAGAATAATTTTAGCGAATTTTTCCGTTTTTTATAATCATTTGAGATTTGAACTTCCCCACCCCCATTGAACACAGTTCAGTTTGCGCTACTTTACCACTCCCAACGATTCAGATTTTCATCTCAAAATTTACCTTTATGTCTAAGCTTCTAAAAAAATTTATGAGATGCAAAAAATAACGGAAAAAAATAGTTGTATGTTACTCCAAAGTCTAAAGCGCCCTCTATCGGCATTTTTTGAATTTTATCTTTATAAATTATTTTCAAGATAATACTGACATAAAGAATAATTTTAGTGAAAATCGCAAATGAATTGACCAATTTTTCCGTTTTTTATAATCATTTGAAATTTGAACCTACCCCGCAATTCAGTTTGCGCTACTTAAGCACTTCCGACGATTTAGATTTTCATCTCAAAATTTAAGTTTATGTCTAAGCTTCTAAAATAATTCAATGAGTTGCAAAAAATAATGGTAAAAACTAGTTTATCGTTACTCCAAAGTCTAAAGCGCCCTCTATCGACATTTTTTGAAATTTATCTTTATAATTTATTTTCAAGAAAATACTGACATAAAGAATAGTTTTAGTGGAAACCGCAAACGAATCGACCAATTTTTCTGTTTTTTATAATCATTTGAATTTTTGGACCCTAAACTTTTATGACGCATATCTCCTTTGGAAGACGTTTGGGACCCTTAGTTTCCTGTTTAATATTGTTCATCATGATATGACAAACCAGCATGTTAAGTTTGTAAACGACCTTTTGGGACACCATGTATCTGTTATTTATCATTGTTTACATGTTACATCTACTTACATTTCCAAATTTAATAAAGAGCAATCTGCTTCCTCATTTTCACTATTATTGGCATTTATTACGCCTCTTTATAAAAGTAGCATACAAAAACATAAAAAAGAAGTTTTAATGCCAACAATTTTATTCTGCGGTTTTTCGGATTGGAGGCATGCCTAATACTATATACACTGCTCAAAACAATTAAAGGATATTTGAAGTTTTATATAAAATAAAGATATAAACGAATTTTTTTTTGCCGAAAATAGAAGAACAGAATCACAAATGCAAATTTTTCTGGTTTTCAAACTCTGGAGTATATAAATTTTGAGTTCGACGTCAAAAACGTCGCTTCAGCGGCAGCGAATGAAATTTGACTTTCAACTGGATAAAAGAGAATGAAGACAAGGATGATCGGCATTCAGTGATTGCTTTGTTTCGATGAGTACAATGTCTCAGCGAAGTCATTTGACAGATTCAGAAGCTTGGAGAATTGTTGGTAGGTTAGAAGGGGGCCAAACTCAAGCCGAAGTAGCGCAAGCCATTAGAGTGTCACAAAGTGTCATTTCCAGGATCTGGAACCGTTTTTTGGAGAGTGGATGTGCAGGCCGAAGACCAGGGCAAGGTCGTAGACGGGCAACAACGCCCAATGAAGATCGGTATTTAGCGTTAACAGCTCGGAGACACCGAAACATGAACGCTACTCTTCTCCAACAACACCTTCGCTCGGCTACAGGCACCACGATTTCAACTCAGACTGTGCGAAACCGGCTCCATGCTGTAGGTCTGTATGCTCGCCAAACGATGGTATGTGTTAGATTAACATCAAGGCATCGTCGCGACCGCAGGGAGTGAGCAACCGAGCATGTCAACTGGAGGAGAAATAAATGGAGCAATATTCTGTTTCCTGACGAGTCCCGTTTTTCTGTGCATCCGGATAATAGGCGTATTTTCATCTGGAGGGACCGTGGCAGTACGAATAATCCTGCATTCGTGCACGAAAGTGTCAGATTTGGCGGTGGAGGAGTGTTGGTGTATGGTGGAATCTCCATTGACGGGCGCACTGACCTCTACATCATTCGAGATGGAGCTCTGACTGGTCGCCGATATAGGGATGAGATCCTCAGACCTATTGTAGTCCCTTACGCTGCAGCAATCGGAGCTAACTTCATTTTAATGGACGATAACTGCAGGCCACATCGTGCAAACCTGGAGGCGGATTTCCTTTTCGAGGAAGGAATCGTTCGAATGGAATGGCCAGCGTGTTCTCCAGACATGAATCCAATCGAGCACGTTTGGGACGCTCTAGGAAGACGAGTTTCTGGCCGCCAACAACTCCCGCAAACTCTCCAAGAACTGGAAAGAGCTCTTCTGGAAGAGTGGGGCAGAATACCCCAACTCGTCATTAATAGCCTCATTGAGTCCATGCCTCAAAGGTGTTCAACGTTGCTAGCCACCCGTGGAAACCATACCCCCTACTGAAAATGATTTTCTTTGAAGAAAACACCTTTTCTTATTCTTTTTTTCTCATATGCACAAATTGTGTTTTTTTCCTTTTGTACACAAATGCGCAATAAAATGCATTTTTTTCTGCCAAACATGTGTAATTTATTCTCATATAACCTACTATGTCTGTCGACCATGTATCAATCAGCTAAAAAGCTTCCCAGATACAAAATCCACCTAAAACTGCAATATCCTTTAATTGTTTTGAGCAGTGTACTTTTTCAGCTGGGTAGCTTCCCAACAATTTTCCGTAGTCGGAATACACGGATAAGGCATTCGACCATGGTTATTGCTCAAAAATCGTAAACGTGTAATGAATGTGATCCGAAGATTATGCCTTTTTAGCGTAAAATCTCGTTATTTGGAGGTAGTAATTTTTTATAGAAAATGGTCAATGTGGAAAAAAACCCCGAAAAAAAATGAAGGAAAATAAATAAAATATGAACCTTTATGGCGCAGTGGTCCCCGTCGGGACCACCTAATTTTCATTCCAAAGTTACAAACAGCACCAGAAACATTTTAACCCGGGAGAGCGCGCGCTTACCCAGGGTATGAATGGTTTAACTTTGTCACCAATAAAATCAAATTAAAACAGTCGCTTTATTTAGACGGAGAAAATTCTTACAAATTTTGCGATAAAATAAGTTGAAGATTACTTTAAAAAGTTAGTGGTTGCAATTGTAAAAATCATACGGACTCCGGGTCTTTTAGGCCCTGCGCGCGTCCTCACGGGCTAACAAAATTTTGCTTTTGCAATGAAAGTTTAAAGTCACGAGTTTTTAATTTCTAAAAAAGTCATTTGTAAATTTTGATGTCAGTCAATCATTTCATCTTTTTATAAACAGTAATTTTCTGTGCCAGAAAGTGCTAAATCACGATTTAAAACTTAATTGTTATTTGATTTATATTGTTTCAATGAATCTATGCTTCTCCTACAGTAAATGTGCAATGAATAAAGACACAATTAACACAAAAGGTGTCAATTAAAATTTGTGCGTTAAACATTGATTAAAATAATTTTTTTTCAAATTATGTTATCTATATTCAAAGTTGGTGTACTAACTTAATATATAAATTGATTTGTGTAAGTGCAAATAGGTGCGAATATTAAAAAAATCCCCTCCAAAAAATTAAACATTTATTTTTTTAAACTGTTTAAAAAACAGTATCAAATGCAAAAAGAAAAAAAGATTTTTGGCAGTCTACAGCCGTAACTAAATTCTGTAACAAATTTTACATTTCCCTTTAAATTTTATCATAGTTGATTCCTTTAATGTAAATTATAGAAATTAAATGTTCTTATGGTTTTTTGCTTCCGTTAGTTAATTACATATCGTTAGTTAATTACAGCTTTACAAGCCATATGCATATTTTTATATGAAATAAAACGTTAATATCTTCAATATTTAATAATAGGTTGGCCGTAATTAAAGAGAAAACTTTGGAGCGAATATCTCTTATCATAAAAATCCGTTATTATAACATTTTACCTTATTGTACTTTTTTCAATTAGGTAGAAAAGTGACCTTGTAATTTAAACCTGTATAATGAGAAAAAAAAATCCATTCCAATTTTAGTTTTTTTAAGAACAAATCTGATTTAAAAAGGTTTATTTACTTCACTCGCAATGAACGATTATTGAAAAATGAATTTCTTCATTGAAATAAAGTATAGAAAGCGTATAAGTTACATAGTCACTTGATGTGACTGGAATCAATCGATTAGTAATAACGTCTTCTAATTAGTACTATACTTAAATCTTACTTAGAAAGTCGTCTACGTATAAAAAATGTAACAAACATTACAAATTTCAATGCTAACACCTGATTTTGACATCATATTCGGATTCTACCATAAATTTTACCTTATGATACTAAACGAGAAACCATTCATTCAAGTAATTTATAAGTTATTAAGATGTTAACCCGTTCAAGGCAGCATCTTTTATACGAATATTTTTGTTTCGTTTCGTTCGTTTTTGTTAATTATTTGACTTTACTTCATAAATCACGAAAATGTCGTAATTAAATAAAATCAATTTCACTTTTTTTTTCTGATTTGTAAAAATTTTGAGGTTGAATATATGCACGCATAGTTCCAAACGGGTTAATATCACTTTATAATCGTTGCAAAACTGATTGCATTGCGGTAATTTTTGAAGCGCAATTCAAAAGCTATTTGGTAGAATTAGCTGTAATTTTGGATTATTCATATTTCAAACTTCTAAAAACCATTTTTTTAAAATAGAGATTGACATTCATATTGTTTTCAAAGATAATTACAAAATATAATTTTTTAAAATTAATTTTGCTGCTTTTTAAGTTTACTTCAAAAATTTATTCGCATTACTACTACTTGGAACTACCCGGAATGCGTTTTCCAATGATTTAAAATGAATTTAACATTAAAAGTTCCAAATTTTAAACTCTCATAATTCATAATCTATTTGATCGAGTGAGTACTGGTTTGGTACCTGAAGGTAAAATTTATCAAATAATTTAAATATGGTGTCAATATTAGGTGTCAGTATTGAAATTTTTAAATGTTGTTTCAGTTTATCTAAGCAACTCCTACACAAAAATTATGAATATCACTAATTAGTAGATGTTGTGACTAAATGATTGGTACTAGTCACATTTTTATACGTCAATTTGAGGAAATATTACTGGGTAATGATTCCTTATTTTTTCAGAACTATACGTATGGGAAAATAGTCAATTCGAAAGTGATTGAGCGTCATTTATTCGATAGGAAATGTCACTCCTTGTATATGTTTAATCTAATTCAACAGCGAAAGCATGAATTATGTTTGTGCCATTACCGTCGATTCTACGTTGTGAGGGAGTGTCCTTTGTGATAAAGGCACTGTAACATTTTAGTGAGATCGTGACGTCAATGTTCTAACATGTGTGGCGCGGAAGCGACATCTATCTTTTATTGAACTTTAACTTTCCAGAGTGTGTGTGTCGCCCTCGAATCTACAGTTAGTTGCGGTTAGGAGTAATATGCAAATTTATAGTTCCGTCTTCAGTTTGCAACGTATAAAAGCTGTGAGTTGGAGTGTGTTGTGTGTGGTGAGAAGGTGAAGCAAGCAGGTGTGTGGTGAGGCGGCGAAAGCCAGCCAGGTGAAATAGATTGCGTTGTGAAGAGATAGCCTCCAGTGAGATAGATTGTGTTCTAAAGTCAGGTGGCCAGCAGTGTGAGCCGAGTTATTTTGTGGTGAGCCGAGTTACCCAAGAAGAGTGCCAGTGGGTAAGAATTAATTCAATTCGTTGGATATTTTTGAGTAATAAAGAGTGTTTGCAGCCACGGGCTGTCTTATTAAAGATTTAAACTAGCTTTTAACCGCAGACTGAACGTGAAGCTGATGTGAAGTGTCCCGAACTGAGCTTAAGCCGAGGTCGTGAGTATAGATTATGATTTAACTTCTTAGTATTGTGCTTAGGGACTGAAATCTTGAACTATCGCTCCACTTTCCCATGTTCCAGAGGTTTAAATAAACTGTTTGATTTTATCTTTGATTTAGAATTACACAGAACACCAGCCACGTCACAAATGACACTCAACGTGTGTTCCACCATGTTACAACATTACTGATTTCGTTAAAGAGAAATGCAGTGGGAATAAAAGGGTTGGGAATTGCAATAAATAACATTACTAAGAGAGAAGAAATAAAAGTTTAATTGTCTAATCTCGAATTGCTTATGATAAACTGTAAAGTCCGTTCCGCAGGAGCCCTGATGAAAATTGCATTCCACTGACAGTCGCACGTTTTTTTGGATGGATGGACGGAGTTATTCTAATGGCGCAGTTGAAATATTATTTTCAGAATGTAGGCACTAACTGGCATCTTCTCCAGATATCTTTAGTTGTAGTACTGGAGTAAATGTTAGAGATATATTTAATACAGGATTCAGATTGGCTTTTACGCTGAAGATTCGGCCTTTGCTTTTTTATATATGCGATAAAATGGTTACTGGACCATAGGTTTTTATAAAAATAATTGACGCCTTTTAAATTTTAGGTTTTGTTAACAATGCCCCTTAATCTCTAATTAATCATCTTAAAACAACGTGTGTCATATCAACCAGAACTCTGCCTTTTCCCTGATAGATTGTTGGTTTTTTTTAAACAACGTCCGTTTCGTTGAACTGTATCGGCTTTTTATTAACCTTCCTACCCTGAATGGGTCTAATCGACCCAATCCTATACTGCGTTTCATTCGATTCAAATCAGAAAAATTTTCATAAAGTAAATTAAATAAATAACACAAAAATTTACGTTAAATAAGTATGTTAAATGGATTTAAATAAAAATTCTGGTGTGAAATACTTTAATCAAGTTTGAGTAAAATTTCAACAGGGTAGGAAGGTTAAAATACTGAAAGTACGTTTATTAAGTAATCATTTTTACATTAAACATATAACTGCATTAATATTATTAGGTATCTGTACATATTTATTTCATGTTTCAAATGTAAGGCCAGTGTCCCTATCAGCTTTTCAAGAATGGTGTAAATGGGACATGTATCAGGGGTAACTGGACCGTAAATGGTCCAGTTACCCCAATAGTTATAAATAGTTTTTTGAGTTTCTCTTACGACGGGAAATTAATTTCTCGATTTTTTTGCTCATAATAAAGAAAATTATGTAATATCTTATTAAAATTACATAATATATTTTTTAAAAAGCATATTGTTGGTATCAAAACAAATTTATTAAGTGAGATAGCCAAACTTTGAAATTTTATGATACAAACGAAGAGATGTACGTAAGACAAAGTAACATTATTAGAAAATTATCGAAACAAATAAAAAATAATTCTGTTCGATATAGAAACGTGGTTACATTCTCCACAGGTTTACTGGACATATCGCATTTCAGTTGGAGTAAATAACAAAGAGAATGAGGAACTTAAGCTTGAATAGATTTATTAACGTAGAAGGAAGATATTTGGTCAAAATACCACTCTTGGTTTTTAATGTAAAAAAAGAAATCTCTCTTCTGCTGTATAAGATTTACTTCACCGTAGACAGCATTTCCTTCTCTCAATTTGGAATAAAATTTTTTCACTTAATCAGTCGAATAATTCGATTGGGTCTGGTCGACATTAATTTCGCAGCTTGAGCCTGTCGTATTTATCAAATTTTTGCTGGAGTTATTGACTGAAAAGTCATAGAATATTTGCTGGCTGAACTATGGTGACCCGAAAGAGAATATGCACTTGAATGCATAATACGTTTAGTTGTAGCCTTTATAGCGTCTCGGATTGTTTCCAATTTGATCAGAACCTCCGCTCAAATACTTTGGCATTATTTACTTTTCGTATCCTGTGTTGAAGTCTTTACACATTAGGTGACAGGGCACCTAACGCGTAAAATGTATGGACCTGTAACGCGTAAGAAGTATACGGTTCATAGCAGAGCCAAGAGATATCCCCGCCAACCAGTTAAACAGAGCCAAGAGCCAAGGGATTCAAAATTATCAAACACCGAAATATTATTGACAGAAACCAGTTCTTCGCTGCTATAATTTAGACACTGGACTATTTCCACTGGAGCCAACAAATATCGATTCAAGATAGAGTGGAATAGTATGCAGTTCATAGTGTGGAGTAATAACCAGAGTTGTAGTGGCTATCCGCCTGGGCTTTTTTTTTAAAACCCGGTTTGTTACAATCCTCGTTATGACCGCAGAAATTCGGTTTAGACAGCAATAAGAACATTAAAAAAACTTGCCGTTCTTTTCTTTTTAATATCATATTTTATAATAGCCAAATTGAAATCAAAAACCAGTTGTATAACCATAAAGTATTTTTAGAAAGAGTATTAGCAAAGATTAAACAGACTACTCATCGAACTCTGAAAAATTGATAATGATTACTAAATGAAGACAGAAGATGAACAAGAGAGACAATTTAAAGGAGAGAAAACTGGAAAGCTAGAGAAACCGTTTAGAAGTCCGGGATCGTGAAACCCATGAACACATAAAAGAAAATGTTTTCCTCCAGGAGTTTTGTATTTCATTTAGACATATTTAAATGTTTAAGAATTAAATCTGTACCTTGGAACAAAAAGGGCCAATGTCCATTTTTCTCAAATGGCAGGAAACCCAATTTAAGTTTGAGGAATTTTAGGAATCTTGCTACGATTTCTGTAATATTATTTTTCAAAGTTGTACTTTTCAATTCAGTAATGTTTTTCTCATTACAGTCTAATGATTCATTGATTTAGTTTTTCTTTTACATGGACATTGGCGATTTTTACATTAACAGTAAGTAACATTCGCCTCGACAAAATATTTTATTTTCAGTGATCTAATATTGGGATCACTTGGCCCTTTTAACAATCACTTTATATCGCATCCTGAATTCATTCGTGCATTTAACTCAAATTTACAAATTTTGGACATTGGCCCTATTTGTTCCAAGGTATAGAAATGTAGCTTTTCATTTTCTTCTAAATGGGATATATCTTATTATATAATAGATTTCTCGTTATCATTCACGGACTGTCATAGTCCGTAAAGTGACTCAAAGCACCAATTTCAGGATCATTTTTGGAAATATCCTCTTGCTTTATCAAAAAGGGAAATCTTTATTCGATTTCTTGATGGCTAATTAACAATTGAAACAAATTTTAAACATTTAGGATTGACTATGTTTTTGCGAAAGCATTAGAAAACTACCAATTTGGATTTAAGAATAGATTTAAAGTCAGTTCAATCTTTTTATATAAATGGCAAAAAACTAGTTTTTTGATAATGCTAGAAAATGCTTACAAATGTCATTATTTAAGATTCACTGATAATCAAATTATAATATTTTTCTATTTAGATCTCTATTAAAATATGGAAAAACATGGAAATATGCAATATGGGATTTAAGATGTAATTTTATATACAGTATTTGATTTTTTTAGAAAAAACATAGCACGAAATGCATAAATACAATGTTGGTTTCCTTTTATTGAATAGCACTTGAAGTATGAATAGGAAATATGTTTCTCTTATACTTCCTTTTATATAACGTTACACAGGGTGAGTATGTCTAACGTCACTTTCACTTATGCGTGAGGGTTTTCCCTAAATTGGATTAGCTGTTCTTTAGGAATTATTATAGATAACATCATTCTGTTTTTTCCTATAAATAAACTTCCAGTCCATAATATAAAATTAAAAAATTAATTTGGCATTTCGAAATTTCTTTAGTTGTCAAAATTTTGTTTTTACAGGATAGATATGTTCTACATGAATTCGTGTAAAAATATTTTGTATCTATTAAGAAATATAAATGTAAAAAAAAATCTGTAAAAATAATAAAGAAACCTACATGAAATAGTTATTATAATCTTACCTTCTCTGTGTACTGAACATTTATACTATAAAAATAGTACGTGCAATAAACATATATTTCTAGTAGAAAGTGAATATCGGATACATCGTGGCTCAATATTCTGCTAATATTGCATTAATTGGCATGAAATATTGCCCTAGAATTGGGATGTTCCCGATTTGTCAATTAGTAAGCAATATTCAGTTAATGTAAAGTTTATAAAAGCAATATTAGTGTATGCAAATATTGCTCCAATACTCGTTTTATTGGATTTACTTTGGGTAAAGGTTTCTTGACAATATTTTAAAAATTCTATCGCCCCAATATTTGGGAAATATTTCATAACAACAATTATAATTTTGGTCCAATATTGATACAAAGCGGATAGATTAATCAATATTGGCTTGCTATTAGTGATTATGTGAGAAAAAGTCGATTCAGAAAAAAGTGTCAATAATTCATGAAATAAAATATTAAAAATAGCAGAATAAGAAAATTTTATTAGAAAGTTATTTCTTGCTACTGCATTTTTTTATTCGTGTAGGATAACTTTTACTATGCTCATTTTAAATTCATCTGCATAAATATGTATTTATTTCATTGTGTTAAATATGTATATTTTAACTGAATTACGGGCATGTAACTTGCGCATTTGAATTTCATTTAAAAGAAACATCTTTTTTTAACAAAACTCAACAAAGGTTATAGGTTACTTATAGAAAGACAATGCGATTTTTTTCTTTAAGAATTTGGATTGATTGTGTTAAATGAAAACAAATTACGTAGAAGAGGATGATTTTCTTTTTTCCATTTCATGTTAAATAAATTTCTCGTAAAAAAGTTCTAAAAAATGTATGTATTTCCTTTTAAAATGGAAAATTACTGCACTTCCACAGAGAAATAGCAGAAATTAGGTCAGTATATAAAACAACTAAACCACAAATAGTAAAAAATAAAAAAGAAACTCAGATTATAGTTTTATTTATAAAGCGTAATTTCATGCAAGTTATGTGGAAATTTTCAAATGTTTTTCTAAAGTAAATGCTTACAAATAAATTTTAAATTTCAGAACTTTTATATTTTAAATTTCATGTACGTATAACAGAACTTTTTTGTTTAATCCATTTATGCAGCATGTAATCATATAAAACAGAAGCATGTGTGCAAATCTAGACTTGCAAAATAAAATATGACTCGCAAATAAATAAGAATAAATAAGAATAAATTAACAAATGAAATAAAAGTAGTAAAATACTTCCTAAAACAATCTGCTAAATTTATAAATATGAATTTTTTAATCGTAAATACGAAAGTTATATTTATGCACTGCATCATTAAAAAACTTTTGTTACTGCATGGAATATTTTGTACAGAATATTGTAAATTGGAAAATCTATAAACGTTCGCTTCTTTCCTGATGTTCCTTAAAATCTCCAAAAGTAGGGGAGAAGGGGTCACATTGTGACACATTTTAATTACACTCATGTATTTCAGTTCTTAAGACTTATAAGGAAGGCCTCCATACTGGGCATACTCAAAAGTTTTTAAAAAAATGCTAATTAAACATCTTATGTATGTAATGAAAGATCAGTCAAAATTAGCGGCGGAATTACAGTACAACGAATATAAGCGACACGCGATTTGGTAAGCAGCACTTTTCTTCGCCAAAAGCAAATGATTTTAATGCAACTGAAAGCTGTTGGTCTTTAGAATGCGTGTAAATGCTATTTAATGAATTTAAGCATAAACAAGGAGAGAGTTTAATATATTAGATACACATATATATTGTATTACGTATATATATTGTTTGTTGCTGTAGATATTTAATTTATCACTGGAAAAAATATTTTCATATATAAAAAAATCATATTAAGAAAAATTATTTTCGTACATTTAAACGTATTCAAAAGTAAAAGCCAGATGTTTCCATAGCATCAAAACCGAATCGACAATACTCAATTGGACTTTGATCTTGAAACAATTTTAACTAATTTAAATTATAAATTTTATTTTAAATCACAAACTTTGATGTTTAAATTTGAATATACGTATAAATATCGATATAACAAAAACATACTTAAAAGAAGCTAAAACTGACGAAACTAAAGTTATTTAAATTAAATTTATCTAAACAAGCTCAACATTAAACTTTTTTTCCTTAAAGTGTATTTGACATAAAAAAAAGTTTTTTTTGAAATTGTATTCCATCGCCAACTGATGAAAAATCGCCAAATAATGAATTTTTTGTTATTTTTTTACGGACGCTATATGGAGGTTCTTTTATAAATATATCCTCATAAGAAGAATATTCTGAAATTTTTTCAGATTTTTCGGAGTATGCCCGTATGGAGACCCTCCTTGTTAGTTGAAATAACTAATAACCACTATTTTGTAGTCCACAGTTTTGGTCTTTAAACCCCCCCAGGAAACTGAAAAGTTAAATATTTATTTATTATTTGTTTAAAACGTAAAATGAAAAACATTGTCCTAATGTGCTCTTGCATGGGGTACATTGGAACAGAATTAAATTTCTATGGGGGCAGATTGGGACACCACATTGCCTTGAACTCTCAGAAAGAAATTAATGACTATTTATGCACAGTAATTTTCAATGATATAAAAAATAAGTTACAGCAGTTTTTGTGTAAGTATTGGACATCAACATTTTCTACAAAATCTCAGAATTTCATGGTTGTTAATCCATTTGATGATGTTTCAAATAGAGTTATGGACTGAGATATTTTAAAACATCTTCTTTATTGCCACCAGCTACATCTTTATCATTTGGGTAAGTAAAGTTCCAAAAATTATCCTTTTTTTCCTTAAAAAATCATCATTTTTTCACTTTTAACTGATTCTACTCAGCTCTCATAACACAGACACTTATAACGAACAGTGACTGTTCCCGCAAAGAATAAAATTATTTTTCTCTCATTCATTAGTGGCAGGTTCAAACAATTTTTACTCCTTATCAAAAATTACTTTATTGTCAAGTTTAGGATCAGAATTGCTGTCTAAATCTTTGAATCGGAATTATTCAGAAGTGGAAATTTTACTTTACATATTTTAATTCTTTTAGTTTATGCTTTATGATACTCATGTTATGTTTATTTTCTTCTGTTGATTTTAACGATTATTTTCCTTCTATTCTGTTTTTCTCTGACATAGAAGTTAGAACACGAGACTTTCCAGGTTTTTAAAACAATTTTTCTTCTAAAGGCCTTTGGATAATTTCCTGTGGAGTGGTTGGAGAAGCGATATGTCTTTCATCTTTTGATGCAGTAACAAAACTATTGCTAATGAAACTTTTAATAAATCTAGATAGTTTTCAGATGGACAACACATCACCAGTATTTTGACAGTTTTCAAAACCTAAATCTTGAATACAATCATATTGTAAGGATTGTCGTTGTTTCTGTAACGTGAAAAGCTACAAAATCATCTGCACAGAAAACGCATTGATTAAATGCCAAATTTCTTTATATTTAAATAATCCACTTTATTGCGTTGTAATGTTGCGAATATTGAATGATGCATTATATACAAATGTTAAAAGATCTGGAATTTCAAGAAAACTTTTATCAGAATTTGAAATCATAAAGTCATTGAAAACTCTTTGAATTGTGATTTGAATGAGCAAAAAACACTCAAGAGGCTGCAATCGATAAAGAATATGTGCAAGAGATGACAAGGGATGACCACCCCAGGAACCCAGCTTTCGCTTTAGAGTAGAAGTGCATTCCTGTGGGGAAAGGGGAATAAGTACAAATAGGGAATGTTAATAAGTGACTGCCAAGTAGCAGGAAAGTCAAGACGTCATAATATGCCAAGTGTTATCCAATAATAAAATAATCCCATAAATTATTCCCTCTAAATATATTCATTTCAGGGCTCCCAAATGGTCCGCGAACTGAACATCAGTATTTTTTAAAAGAAAATTTCATAATACGTTTGAGCTAGAATCAACTTCCAAACGTGGTTGCTTGACAGTTTGCAAGAAAAATCTAAAAAAAGAATTTCTCTAAAAAAATTCTGATGTTCAGTTCGCGGACCATTTGGGAGCCCTGTCATTTGACACAAGTTAATATTTAGTAGTATACGGCAAAAAGAAAGGAAAAAAAAAGTTTACGTGTATCATATGCCAATAGATGCTGGTGCACTTTGGGACTGTCTCAATGTATCCCATTTGTATTTATTTCAATGTGTCCTTAAGGACCAATTAAAAAAAAACATGTTAGACCTAATTTTGGGAAGTAGGCAGGATACATTTTGTTTGAAGGATACTTGTCTGTAATTGTTCTATTTTTTCCCGTGAGACTTGCAAACACATGTGGTAATAGACAATATTGATGCCATCTTCCGACATGCTTTTGAAAATTTTTTACCCTTGGATATTGTGAGAAAAAATCTTTGGCACAATGTATCCCTTTCTCCCCCAACTGTTTTGTAGAATATATCCTGATTCCACCTGTCCTTTATTAAAATAAAAGAAAAAAAATGAAATTCGATCCCTTGCCCTTTTGTTGAACAAAGATATTTTAAAATATGCCTTGAATTTATTATTTGGGAATTTCAGTACCGTGAATATGCTTAAAAATAATTAAGTTAAATGAAACGCTTGGTTCAATAATACCATTTATAGAATACCGAAGAGTTTTAGAAAATTTTCATCTCCCGTGACCAGTTTGGTCCACTATATACACACGCTCTCAGACTTTTTCTTATGAATCATCCTAAAAATTTGATTTTCAAAGAAACTTAACTGATTCAGCTAGATATACCAGTTGAAGATATCTCCATGCATCCACACATAAACTGTAATGTGGATCTTTGACACGCTAGCAGATCCTAGGTAGCTGAAGTTTTTGAAGATGTTAAAAATGTAATAATTTCCTAAGATAGTAAACGCAATAAAGCTTGAAAAGATTTACAGCTCGTGGTCATTACTGCAAAATTGGGACTTACAAATAATATAAGTTCAATCTCTTAGGTTTGAGGTTCTCTATTATTTAATTCATTTGTTACATTCTTCAATATTTTAGCATACGCTTAACTCCGTTCCCTTCGTAGTTAAATAGACAACTCATGTGTTTCTTAAATGTTTAAGATTTTCATAGGTCCTAAATACTTTTTTACCGTCCATCAATGGCAGAAATACTCATAAGCATTAAGGACGAGAATCACTACTTTACTAAAATAATATCACGAGTAAGGAGTGTTCCTGTCAAAGCTGCAGCAATGATAGTGAAAGCGGCGTCTCGGCACCAGGCGTTAAGCTGCATCTTCAACGCTGCCAACTATAACTAGCAAAGCACCCGCAATTATTAGAAAAACAACCATAAATTTTGAAAAGAAACGCGAAATTCAATTGCTGCGATTCTGGTTCCTTTAAAATCAAATTTTGATACGTGGGAAAAGATAAAAAGAAGCCCGTTAAAATCGTTTTAAGGCTCTATGAGGGTATAAAAAATAATATGTATGATAAAACATTTGAGATGATGTGACTTTTGATGTGGGGAAAAAGTTATTATTGTAGCTATCCTGTGTAGGTAAACTTAATCGCCAACTTTCTTAACACGAAGCAATTTAAAATTATAAGAATTTATACAAAGTAATAAATGTTAAATACTATTTCTCAACTCTTTCTACCGGTTCTTTAAAAGTTCTGAAAGGACATGTAACTTTTCACTTTTCGTAGACGTAAACTAATTGGAAACAGATATGTAGATAATCATATAAATATATTTCGAAAATCATCCAGGATAATACTTCTCTTTCTCGTCTCTGCATTTTTCTCTATCATTTTATCGGAATATTAATCAAAAGAAAAGATCTTTCCGTTCGTAACGAGAGAAGATAATGTGCTACAAAATCGATTTTGACGCAGTTACGGTCATTTTTCATTTTCGCACATATATTGTTCATTTCTGTTTTCCAGGCTTTCATTAATTCTAGTAGATATTTATTTGTCATTCACCTGACATCATACTTATAGAAAAGATTGCTAACATATTCATGCATAAATAAATGATCATTAAAACAAACAGTAAATTTGAATTAGATTTGATTTAAATTAGGAGTGATTTAATATATTAATATTTATGATTTATCACATTATATATTTCTGGAAATAAACGCTGAAGATTGCTCTAATAAAAATTTTCTTTTATCACCTTTGTTAGTTAATATTTTCTTTCTGGAATATATGCATAATTTTGCCTTAAAATATAGGAAATAGTAAACAAATGATAATGTAATTTAATATGTAAGCCTTATGTTTAAGAGTGGTGCACAGTACATATTTTCTAAAGCGGAGTATTTCAATACTGTATATAGAGTATTTGACAGCTTTGATACATTTGCAGAAGATTCGAAGAGGTATGTCACATTTGAATTGGCAAAATTAACTGAAATCAAATAGATCCTTAAAAACACCCATTGATTAAAAAATGATGCCATTTCATCTCATTTTGTGATTCACTTGTGATAAATGAAGAACGAAATTGAAGTCAGAAAACTACTAATCATTTTATAGTAGTTTGTAAACATTTTCTAATGTTGAAAAATGGTTTTTTGATTACATTTGTTTTGAAATCTTTGCTAAATATTTCTCCTGTATACAGTGCATTTTTAGTCAATTCATGATTAATTGAAATATTTCTAAATAATTTTGATTTGAACTTTTAGGTCATTAGTAATCTTATCACACCCTATTCATGACCTTGTTTTATACCCCAGGTCTTCAACTATAGCATATGTAAGCTATATTTATCATTATCATGAAATACTTCAATGAACTGAGCAGGTAAATTACCCACAATCAAACACTTTTAGTATATTTGAATGGTTGGCACATTTCCGAGGATTCCGAATACAGGGTATTTTTTAGACATGGGCTTCGATTCCCCGTTATTCAATACCCATTGTCGGGTGGCAGCAGCTTTGTTAATATTGTCTTACTTAATGTCTTTATTGTCATTTTAGAAACTTTGTGAATGTAACATTTACTTATATCTTGTACATATCATTCCGTCCTTTGTCGCGTATTTTGGCGGGCTCAGCTTCGGGTGAAATTTGTAATTGTACCTAATTTGTGTTTGAATCTCAATAAAGGGGACCGGGAGAGACATTCATGCTCTACAGACTCTTGCTAGTCTGAGCAGTCTCTCTCGGACAATATAAGTAAAAAAATGGTATAAACTGCATACAACAAGAATTCTCACATGGAATACATAAAAATTACCAAAAACCTTATCTCTTTGGATGATTAGTTTTTGAGAAGAATGTGAAAGAAAAAGGTTTGTGATCGAATATGGTAGACATAAATCAAATTTTGTTGGGAATGTTAATATAGATTAATGAATATTAGATAACACACAATTTTTGAGCTAACAGATGCTGAAAATGATTGCTACACTTAGCGCCTCGTTGAATATGAGAATGAGCAAAATTTATCTCTGTTCACCACGAAAGTCAGTTGACGCTTTTCAGTTGAATTAAATTTTGTTAACCACATGTCAATGACGCACGCTAAAAAGTTACAAAAATTCCTAAAATTGTTTCGAGTATTTACACACGTAAACATAACATCATAATGCAAATAACGAAGTTCAAGCAAAATGCAGCTTTTAATCAGTGGACAGGATGTGGCGTCAAATTTTTTCTTTTGTTTTTTACTGAATAATGATGCATTGTTCAAGTATGTTAATTTGGTCAATTTTTACGTATCCCGAGCGAGAATTCTCGCTCTGTACAATTTTTGCGAGCTTGACAGAACATCACGTATATGCATGAACATTACATCTCAATTAACCCGATTTAAATGAGTTCGAGACACAAAAGTCTTCAGATTTTATATAAAAAAAATTCATTGCATTAAAAAATTCTATGTTTTTTTTCTGCTTAACATGACGTTTGAATCATGTTTCTATCTTAATTAGAACAGAAAATATTATTTTTTTCATTTTGGTTAGTTTTCAAGAAGCTTTCTAGCTTTAAAGAAATGGATGTCATGGATACGACTCCTTAAAAAACTGCGTTTTTCTTCATTTTGGGTTTTTAACGATTTCTCGTATTTAAATTGTTATAAGTTAATAATCATTAAGGATAAAAAAGTTCAAACTTGGAACATGTCTTTCTAAGTTATTTTGCTTTAATTTTGATTCAGCAAATTTGAAAAAAAAAATATTACTTTTTAAAATATGATTATTTAAAAAAAGTTACATATTGTTTTTGTAATTTTTACTTTAAAAGTTTTTAATTTGTATTTAAATAAATTTTTTTTTTAAATGCTGAGTCAAAATTAAAACATATATATTTCTGTTTATTTTGTAATTGTTTGGTTGTTTTGTAATTTTTACTTTAAATATTTTTAATTTGTATTTAAATTAATTTAAAAAAATGCTGAATCAAAATTAAAACTTATATATTACTGTTTATTTAAATGAAAAATAACTGAAGTTCTAAAAAAATACTTCGAGTTATAACGATTTTAAATAACTCCATTTAATAAATAAATTTTAAATTTTAAATAAAAAATATTCGAGAAGTTACATCATGTAATTTTGTTTACAAATTATATGGTTAACCATCTCAAAAAAAAAAAAAAAAAAAAAAAAAAAAAAAAAAAAAAAAAAAAATTCAGAATTTTAACTCAATAAATAAAAATTATTTGAAAGAGTATCCCGGTCCCCGTAAAGAGCGGAAGAAAAAGATGGAGAGTCAAATATCAAGAATATATTCTATGTTAGAAGCAGCTCCACGCATTATTATTAAAATAAACTTAATAGGGTAGATGTGCCAGTAATGGACCACCTTCCAGTAATGGGCCACCTCGCACTTTTTGGTTTATAAAAAATTAATAAATAATAGTTAAGCTTTTATTATTTTTTTCTGAACTCCACCTTGTGTGCTTTATAAGCTAGATTAATTTTTTACACTTTTCGTCAAAACGATTAGGGAGCAGAAAATAAAGTTTCACAGTTTTTCTGTTTTTCACTGAAAATCTTAATGAACATGCTAAGAGCAGACTTTACTTACTTAGTTTATATCTTTTTTATTTTTACGTAAAATTTGAATGTTTTTATTTGGTTAGCAATATAAAACATTGAATTTAATATACCAATGGCCGTTTACAAAATTTTATTTATTATTAAGATTTTAGGAGGGGTGGTCCATTACTGGATTGCTTATTTCGAGATTTTCCAGTAATGGACCACCCAAGTGACCAATACAAAAAGTGTTATTTCAGTAGAGATAAAATATTTTGATTTAACTGAAAAGCTAAATAATCAAATTTAATACTTAAATTTTACCTTTTAGAATTTAATAAAGGCAATTTATTTATAAATAGTTCTTTTTAAAAAGTCATCCAAAATTGGTACAAAACACAAGCAGAACATTTAACAAAATCTAGATGTGCCGTTACAAAAGAAGTTGTTTTTAGTTGGTTCAAAAATGTAAAATCATATTTGGAAGAAGATATTATTAATATTTTCTTCCGAATTCTGAAGCAAACATAGAGAATTTTCAATAAGGTTAAAACAAGGTTTCTTTTATGCTCTTAAAACAAGGAAAATTTTGGGACCAAAATCAGTTAAAGGTGTGTATTATGTAGTACCAAATAACGAAAAAGAACAAATCACTGTTATGGGATGCTTTTCAGAAAATAATGAGATTGTTCCATTGGTGATAATATATCCATATAAGCATTTCTGAAGGGAAATTATGGAATCAATCTGTGCCAAATTGATGGGCTATATGATTATCTGAAAATGGTTGGATTGTGCAAGAATATTTATCATTTTAAATGCATTCTAAAATTCCACATTGAATAGTTTGGACTATCGGAAAGGGATGATAAAATTGAAGATCTGTTATTTATATTTCATAGTTGCACAGCACATCATTTAGATAATGATATGAATGAAGATTGCAGACTTTTTTAATGCCTTATTTTATCTAAACTTGATTTCAGTAAAACATTGTCTTTATCTTATAAATCCTTTAAATTTAAATATTTAGTTAATAATAAACAGTTAATAATATCATTAATATTTTGTTTTGTATCCACATAATAAATCCTTGATTATAATAATTTCATAACTTAAATTTAAATATTTTGTTTTTTGTTTTTTCATTATAAATCCTTTAATGTAATGAATTTCTAACTTAAGTTTTAATATTTTGTTTTATTAGTATACTATCATTAAGTTCTGGCGCAAAATACAGTTAAAACAAGTTGGAAATTGCATGCGAAGCGCAGCAAATGAGGTGCGTTCGTACGATAGCGAAGTTTTAAAAATATACAGATCTTCCTAATATAGTAGACAATACTTCGGATACAGTACAGTGGTTGAACTCTTTGTGTTTCTATAAACATGCAGGAAGTAATTTTCACTACACCTCAGCAACGTATATCATATTCATAAAATGTGGCACAGTTAAATAGAATTAAAACATGTCCCAAACAATGTTTCTCCGTACAGCATTATGTAGTGGAATACTTTTGTGTGACCCTGTAATTTAATAATAAATATTCTTTGCATCTCAGATAATACAGAATTTATATTTTAATATATATATACGTGATAGGTTCATGTCAATTTTATTATGTTCGAATGAGTGTAACACCATTAAAATGCATTTGCAACTTTTTTTCCCCATTGACTGTAATGTAACGGAATACTTTTAATAGTCCCTGTAATTGATCTATGCATCTGATTATCATAAGATCTGAAATGACTCGACAAAATTATGTAATAAGTATATATTTAAATTTCAAACGATTAAAATGTATTTTAATAATTTCCCCCCATTGACCGTAATGTAACGCAATCCTTTTGATTTTCCCTGTAACTGATCTATTTATCCGTTTTTCATAAAATTTTAAATGACTCGACAAAATTGTGTAATAATTATGTATTTTAAATTTCAAACTATTCGGTTGCATAGTTTTTGCGTTGTTTGTATGCGGACAAGACAGACAGACGGACAGACAAACGGACAGACAAACGGACAGACAAACGGACAGACAGCCGGACAGACAGACGGACATACGTACGGACTGAACGACAACTATAAGTGCTACGTATTTACATAATTACGAACGCACCTAAAAACAATTATCTGTTATTTTTTGTAGGGTGGCCCATTACTGGAACATAGGCGGTCCATTACTGGAACATAGGTGGTCCATTACTGGGCTTTTGGGTGTTTAGACATATTTCTATTATTTAAAATTAAATTTTTATTTTTATTGGGAAATGTAACTATGGGATTAGTTAAATATTGTTGAAAAATTAATATAATATGAATAAAATTGGAATACAACAGTTATAACTATTAATAAAAAATTATTTTTTAGAGAAATTCCTTAAGGGGGTCCATTACTGGCACATCTACCCTACATGTGTTTACAAATATATTGACCGTTTTCAGAAATCGCTGAAAAAAGAGTAACCAAAAGATGCGCTTCTGATATAGTTTTTAGGAAGAATTTAAATATTGGGTGTAATGTAATTTGGATTTGAAAGTTCCAAATCTTCTTTATTGAGCATAAAAATTTTACACGTATACTGAAAAAGAAAACTCCCTAAGAAGTTCCCCCATATTTAAGTTTTAAAAATTTAACACCGACCAAAATCATTTTCAAATGTAGATTATGAATTATGAAATGAAAGTAAATGAAACATATGTATATTGAATCAAATTAAATTTGTAAATGATATTCATAGCTATTCAAGTTATTGATCTGTTCAACTTGTTGTCGTTTTATAGCAGGAGAAATATCTGTTTCGTCAGAACAATCCATATTAAGAAAAAGAAAGATTCTGTATACATCCTCTACAAAAATTAACATGAGAACGCAAGACTGTAGCCAAACAATATTTCGCAAAAAAGATTTCTGGACATAAAATTGTATTCTTATTATGCAAATTTATATGTATATATAATTTAACTTAATACACTCTAAAAAATAAATGTGTAAATTAGCTAAATTTACCCGAATATATGTGTAAATTTCTAAAATTACACGCCTGTCGTAAAATTTACACATTTTTTTCTGAAATTTACCTGTTTATATGTGTATTTAGGATGTGAAAGTAAGTGTGTAATTTTTTATCACTTGAAAAACTCAAACAAGTGTGTAAATGTCTAGAAATACTTGGATTTACACTTATTTATGTGTTAGTCTAAATTAAACTTAATTATAAGTACACACATAAGTGAGTATTTTTTTACAAATGCATGCTTGTCATAAAATTTACACATTTTGAACAAAAAAATTACCTTTTTTTATGTGTACCTAGCATGTGAAACCAAATGTGCAATTTGTTATCGCTTGATTAACTCATACAGATGTGTAAATGTAGAAAAGTACTTGCATTTACACGAATGAAAGTGTTAATCATAATTAAGGATCAACTGAATAAACGATTTTTAAGATCAAAACAGAAACTGAAACCGAATTTTGATACTCATCCTATTTTCGGCCGAAAACGAAAACGACCAAAAAATTTTTAAGTGATTAATACATACAAAAAGATACATAATTAGGTCCGTTCGTAATTATGTATGTATGTAAGACCGATTGTCGTTGTTCAGTCCATTCGTTCGTCTGTCTGTCCGTCTGTCCGCATTTAACAGAGCAAAAACTATCCAACCAAATCGTTTGAAATTTAAAATATAAAATTGTTCCATAATTTTGTCGAGTTTTTAAAATTTTATGAAAATCGAATGTATAGTTTGATTACAGGGATAATCAAAAGTATTACGTTACATTACCGTCAATGAGAAAAAAAATGTTTCAAGTTCATTTTAATGGTGTTACAGCATTCCAAACAGGAAAAAAATTATATACATTTACCGAAGCGTATTAAAATATACATTCGGTGCAATATATGGTGAAAAAACGTTTATTATTCATTTACAGAGCTACACAAAAGAATTCCCTCACATAATGATACATGGGAAAACATTGTTTTCTGCGTACTTCAATCATGTTAAATTATTTCATATATAATTAAGTATATTATATATGATATACGTTGCTCAGTTTTATTGCAAGTTACTTCTTTAATAATAGAAAGCGCTAACAGTATTTACAGGCACTAACAAAAGATTTCGGATACTATACTGCACCAGAACTACTCTACGTTATAGATTTTTGCTAGAAGTGCACTTTTAGTTGTGATATGAGTTTTTAAGTGTAACCATATTTTTGCATATTACTTTGTGTATATAAATGCTGTAAATCATATACAGGGTAACACAAAAGAATCTGTAAGAGTTACAGAGTAAAAATGAAAATAGCAGTGGTTTTCGAATCAGTTACGCATTTTCACGGTATCCCATGATAAGTAATGATTCTAGGTTTGCGATCTTGATTGCGTCATATTTAAGAAGAGGTCCTATTATTTTCGTGTTACTGAATTGGAGATATATAATCGTATCAAATTTTATATTCATGCATTTTAGCATAAGAATTTAACAGCTAATGTATTAAGCTCAGAATATTTATAAAATTAATTGTAGTACGAACGCAGCTCATTTGCCACGTTTGACGCGCAATTTCCAATTTGTTAATGATGCTACACGCTTTCGAATATAATACAATCTATATGTATCTATGAAGTGTATGATAAAATATACGTTCTGCACAATCGGTGGTGCAAAGAATATTTATTATTAATTTACAGGGCCACACACAAGTATTCCATTAC
Source organism: Maratus speculifer (assembly GCA_964019185.1). Classification (NCBI taxonomy): domain Eukaryota; kingdom Metazoa; phylum Arthropoda; class Arachnida; order Araneae; family Salticidae; genus Maratus; species Maratus speculifer. The sequence goes on from OZ025293.1 coordinate 342,040,442, forward strand.
ATAATATTATAGGGGAGATACCGTTCGGGGCGCGTTATAATACTATTAAACTATTTCACATTTTATGTACGTTGTTGAGGTTTATTACAAGTTACTTCCTCTATAATACAAAGCAGGGATGTAGAGGAGGATATACGTGGGTACACGCC